>JAYWLF010000082.1:0-251027 GCA_037074535.1 Gleditsia sinensis
CCATTATGATAGTAGAGATTTGTGGTAATCACATTATTTCCCAGAATCATCGGGTATCAATAGAGATCCTCATTACACACGAAATGACAATCAATTTCTATGTGCTTGGTACGCTCATGAAAGACAGGATTAGCAGCAATGTGTAAGGCAGCCTGACTATCACAGTAAAGTTTCATCGGTTGAGAATGAGTAATACCAAGACACAGTAGCAAAGCCTTTAACCACTTAAGTTCAGAAGTGGTGGTGGCCATTGAACTATATTTGGCTTCTGTGGAAGAACGTGACACTGTATGTTGCTTCTTAGTTTTCCAGGAAATAGGAGAGTTACCAAGAAGAATAAACCATCCGGTAAGAGATCGTCGGGTCAAAGGACAACTAGCCCAGTCTGAATCACACCATGCATATAATTGTAAATCAGAATCATGCTTAAGTAAGATGCATTGTCCAGGATTTCCTTTCAAATAACGAACTACACGCAAAGTAGCATCCTAGTGCTCTTGGTGTGGGTTCTGCATAAACTGGGCAAAAGTATGTACACTATAGGAGAGTTCAGGTCATGTTACTGAGAGGTAAATCAATCTCCCCACTAACCTGCGATAACGCTCAGGATTGGAGAGAAGCTGTCCATCAGCTAAAGAAAGACGATGATTCGGGTCTAGAGGAAAGCCAACTGGTTTGGCGCCCAACAAGCCTGTTTCTGCAATAATGTCTAAGGCATATTTTCATTGACACAAGAAAATTCCAGCATGACTCCTGGCCACTTCAAGACCCAAAAAATATTTCAACATGCCAAGATCTTTCATATGGAAACATGTGTGCAAATATATTTTAAAAGCTTGTATAGCAGCACCATCATTACCCGAAATAATAAGATCATCAACATAAATCAACACGTTAAGTTGTTTGCTATCACGATGTAAGGTAAACAAGGAATAATTTGTGTAAGATTGTTTGAAACCATATTGTTTCAAAGCACTAGTTAACTTAGCAAACTAGCATCTGGTGCTTGCTTTAACCCATATAGCGACTTTCGAAGTCGACAAGCAGTGCCTGAAGCAGGAGAGTAAAAGCCGGGAGGAAATTTCATATATACTTGTTCAGTAAGGTCACCATGTAAGAATGCATTATGCACGTCCATTTGATGGAATTCCCAGTTCTTAGCAGCAGCAACAGCTAGAAAGGTACGTACGGTGACCATTTTTACTACAAGAGCAAAGGTTTCATTGTAATCAAGTCCTTCAACTTGATTATTTCCTAAGATAACAAGTCTAGCTTTGAATCTCTCGATGGATCCATTAGAGTGGTACTTGATTCGATATATCCATTTGCACCCGAGAGCCTTCTTTCCCAGAGGAAGTGGTTTGACAGTCCAGGTTCCATTGTCTTCCAAGGCCTGAATTTCTTGTTGCATGGCATATCTCCATCGTTCATCTTTCATTGCTTAAGCAAAAGTGCAAGGTTCATGTCTAACAGTTATAATTGCTAAAAAATGCCGATGTTGTATAGAAAAATTGTTATAATTCACATAATGTGTGATAGGATAGGCCATACCTGAAGATTGTGATGAAGCAGGTGAACTAGCAGAAGGGCTTAGTGTGCAAATAGCGTTGGTCACAAAATCTCTCAATCGGCTAGATGGTGTTTTATTTCGATGCCCACGTCCTAGAACTTCTTCAGGTGCAGTTGCTTCTAAACCCCCAACCCCCCCTTTCGTCCATATTGTCGTGATTTCTAGCACTTGAGGCTTCAGCAGTGTTATCACACATGGTGACTGCTTCAGTTTCTCCCTCTCTAGGACTCGCATGTTCAATTTCTTCTAAAGTATGAGTCTATCATCAGCAATAGCAGGTTGTGCATTTCTTGAATGTATGAAAACTGCACTATGTTCATCAATATCACTCCATTATGTCAATATATTAGGTCTGGTGTTTGGTTGAGCAGTATCCATATTGCATGAGGCATTTGTCAAACAAGGAAACTCATGTTCACAAAATGCAACATCTCTGGAAACCAAAATTACTCCCATCTCCAGATCATATACTCTCCATCCCTTTTTACCATAAGAGTATCCTACAAAAACACACTTTCGACTACGACTGGCAAATTTGTCACCTTTGTGATTTTGATTGTGCACATAACAAAAGCAGCCAAATACCCGCAAATGTGTAAGAGAAGGTGTTTTACCATATAACATCTCATATGGTGTTTTTCCATTTAAGATGATAGATGGAGTCCGATTGATTGAATATCCTGCAGTCAAGATACATTCTCCCCAAAAGTTGATGGGAAGATTGGCTTGAAACCATAAAGCACGAGCTACATTGAGGATATGCCTAAGTTTACGTTCTACTCGACCATTTTGTTGTGGAATCCCAACACAAGATGTTTCATGTATAATACCATGTTCACGTAAATATTTAGCCATGCAAGTAAACTCACTACAAGAAATTTCATTTTTCGTGGCGACTTTTCAGTGGCGACTTTTAAATTCGTCACTAAAAGACATTTTCAGTGGCGACATTTAGGGTCACCACTAAAAGTTATACTTTCCGTGGCGACTTAAACATGTCGCCACCGAAAATCACACTTTTAGTGGCGACTTTAATAATGTCGCCACTAAATATGGGTGTAAAAAGTGATTCGCAATCTTTTTTGTGGCAATTTTTCAGTGTTGCCACTGAAAGGTGCACTTTCGGTGGCGACATTTGACGTCGCCACTGAATCTTAGCTTCAGTGGCGACTATTTGTCGCCACTGAAAAGGTTTGAGTGGCCATTTAAACTAAATCACCACTGAAAGGTGCACTTTCGGTGGCGACATTTGACATCGCCACTGAATATTGGCTTCAGTGGCGACTATTTGTCGCCACTGAAAAAGTTTTAGTGGCGATTTAAACTAAATCGCCACTGAAAGGTAAACTTTCGGTGGCAACATGATACGTCGCCACTGAATCATGGCTTCAGTGGCGACTATTTGTCGCCACCGAAAAGGATTTAGTGGCGATTTAAATTAAATCGCCACTGAAAGGTAAAATTAATTTTTTTAAAAAAAATTCATCTTTAATTTATTTTTAATATATGCATAAAATTTAAAGTTTTTATATAAATTATATCAAAATTTATATTTTTTAAAAGATTGTTTTGTTGAGAGTGTTAAAAAGAAGTTTGAAAATTTATTTAATTAATATAGAGAAAATTTTAATATAATTATATCTTTATTTCAACTATATAAATTCTTATTTATACTACGTAAGACAATATGTGAAATGCACATTGTTGTCACGTTCTATCTTTTTTTTGTTATTTTAATTTATTTTAATAACAAAGGGTTTGTTTCAATTTTACTTAATCATCAAAAATTTTCAAAATTTAAAACTTTAAAGTTAAAAGATCATTTTGTTATTTTAATTTATTAAAAATTTATTTTAAATTTAATTTTTTTGAAGTTTAATTTTTAAACATATTACTTAAAAAATTATTTTCCTTGTATAAATAATTGTGCATTAACTATATTAATAGAAATTGAATAAATTTTTGTAACTAATTAAAATGAAATTTTAACTAAACTTTAGCTTTGCTTTAATTATAAAAAAATTGTTAAATATTTATAAATAAAATAAATTTGAAGACATTTTTAGATTTAATTAATTCTTAAAAGATTAAATTTATAAAGGTAAATTTTAAAAAATAAAGTTGAATATATATATATATATATATATATATATATATATATATATATATATATTTGAGATATGCAAAACCTATGGTTCTCCATTCATATATTTTAAGAATAGATTTTCTTCTTTTTCTTTAATAATTACAAAAATTTAAAATAGTTCATGTATTAAATACAAGATATCAATTGTCATAAAATGATGACAATTTTTTCTTGTAATATTTTTATTAAAAATTCTAATATATGATGGCATTAGCATAGTCTTAATAGGAACTGTTGTTGGTTATTCTACAATTTCAACTATGATTTCTAATTTTGTTTTGGGTAAAAAATGACTATATAAAACTCAAAGTCATAATATAGAATGTATGGTAGCTCCTTAAAGTTTCCATGATGGTGTGGTGGATATTTGATAATTGTGCCTAAGCTAAATTTTTCTCCACTAAAGCACTATAATAAGTAACTATGACTTTATTTATGTATATATATTACCCTATTATTATGTAACAATTAAAAATCTTGTTCTATATATTAAATAAAAAATTTGAGGGTCCGAAGATTTGTCATTCCTCCACACTTAGCCCAAAACATGAATTAATGTTGCGTATAAATGTATAAATTTAAGGTACAACATATAAAAAATGTAAAGAAGGAATATAATGTGTTACGTATATAAATTTGTTGTCTATAACAGCAATTAGAAGGTATAACACAAAATTTTGAAACTCATTCAGAGCTTTATAACAACAATTAGACTTGGTTAAGGATGTTTCAAGCCCAAGAAAATTCTTTAAAATGTAAGTTTCATGCCATTGTTTTATTTCATCTTATTTTTAAGAATTTATTTTATATTTTCGAATTTAATGTTAATTAATACTCTGTCTTACATTATTCCTATTTAAATCTATATTAATGAGAATTTGAATTAATAAGAATATTTTAAAAATAATATATAATATTTAAATTTTTTGTATTTAATTTCAATTTTACACATTTTCAGAATTAATGAATAAATATATTTTATTAATATCATGGATATAAATTTTATAGTTTTAAAATGTAAGTAAAATTTTTTAAAAAATAAATGCATTTCTTCAAAATAGAGGTGTTCCTTAAATCTTAAATTTTGAATTCAAATTTCATAAAATATATTCTAAAATATAAAATTTTTATTTTACCCTTAATTATCCAATAAAAAGTTTATTTTACCCCAATAAAAATCTGGTTATTCAAAACTAAAATGCTATTTCACCCTTATTTCTCCTTGGCGCGCAATTCATTTCATTCCCTCCCGCTGAAAATTTTGTGCAATTCATTTCTCCTTGGGCGCGCAGTGCAGCTGAAATTTTGCGCTGAAAATTCCCTCCCGCTGAATTTTCCCTCATCCATTTCATTCCTTACCTGATTTCATCCTTCCAAAACCCAGCCCCAACAAGCCTTGATGAAGCAGTCACCGTTAGATAGCAAATGGGTTGGGTGTTGTATGGCAGCAAATCCATGAGGAAGAAGCTGAACTCCAACGTTCCCATCCCCTCCTCATTGCAGACTCATCACATCCCCTCCTCATCGCAACCCATCCCATTCCCTCCTGGCCGAATACCTCACCCATCTCATCCCCTCTGTCTTCCTGGGTCGACGCATCGCAGACCCATCGTAAAACTTGGCTCAAGATGCATCACAGACCCATCAATCTACCTGGCTCAATACGCATCGTAGAGCAAACCCCTCGATCTTCCTGCCTCCCGTCTGCCTTCATCAAATCCGTCTGCCAACTGCACTACTCTCCATTCCTCTGTTTTGATCGTTTGCTAATAAAATTCTTCTTAGATTGTTTAAGTTAATTGCTTATCTTTGCTTTTAAAATTTGAGTTCTCCTTAAAATTGTTCTCTTTTGAATCTGCTTGTCTGTCATTGGTGAATAATAGAAGTCCAGAAATGTATTACGGATACAACACGAAACGCATATATATATACACACACACACACACATTGATTTTCATTGTCTTTCCTCCTAGTTTGTATAGCACTTCCGTTGCTATTTCCTCTGTCCCTGTCTCGAAGCTCACAAGGTAAGCTTTTGCGAACACGTTTGCTGAGCATATTCTTTCTTCGCCGTACAGTGGACTGCAAATCTATAGCTATTTTATTTGCTATATTCGCTTACCAAGCAAACAAGTAGCCTTATTTTATGGCGAACAAGGTAGTGTTCATACTAGTTTGGCTCCTTTTTGTTTTTTGTTTAGGGGAATGAAGATTCATTGAATAGCTACCACAGAAGTTCTAGACAAACAAGATATAATGAGAGCAGGAGAAGAAAGAAAGATAAAACTCGATAGACTTTGTGGCCATCTTTGCACTGAAATTTATTTTCTCCGCAGAATGCATGTTCGTGAGGTCTACAATAACTTGTGACTCAGATTTTCCCAGCGCAAATTGCAGAACGCTATTTCAAAGATCATAACGTAGCCTGGGTAAGAAATTTATTTGGATGGTAATGGGTTGATCTTCAAATTTCCATTTGTAATTTCTTGCTAATGCTCTTCTCTAATTTGTTTGCCTTACCTGTTGGATTCTTTTGCTTGATTTAATATTCATTTTTGGTTATGATATGTTAGATATTATATTATTCTTGAATATTTATTAAATGGTTTAAGTTTAATTTTGACAATAATAGTTCTTATACTTCATATGTTTGAAAAATTTTTATTGTGCACTGTTATTTTTTATGAGCAGTTATTTGATATAAAACATAAATAAAAAAATTAGATAGAAAAGCATATTTTTACAGGTAGGGGGCTTATAAGGCTGCTGCATCACTTCCTTCCTTCTCATACAATGATGGCTGCCTATTGGGGGTTGGGGAAGGTGGTGGTGGGTTGATATGGTGATGGTGGTGAGCGCTACGATGAAGGCTTCAATAGTTTAATGGGAGTAGGGGCAAAAACTCCAGGACAAAATTTGGGTAGGCTTCACAAAATAGGAAATAAGGATTAATTGATGGAAGACTCTAGATGGTAGAAGGAAGGATGTAGGGATTCTTCCACACTTGTACTTTAGTAATAAGTAACAACATTAATGAAAAACTAATAGGTTTGGTTTAAGAAAGGAGTATTGGTTTTGGTCAGTTTTTGCTAGTTTGCTTATCAAGTATCAGTTTAGTTTGGTTTAGAACACCCACAGTAAACACAAACGACTATGGTTAAAAAAATAAAAAATGAAAAATGGAAGCTTCAAAATATTTTATAGTGAGCTAGACAAAAGAAAAAACCAGAGAGGAGGAATTATAGAATTGCAAAGAATAAAAGTCGCAAATAAATTTCCAAACATACCTATAACATGGCCAGCCTATAAAATGAAAGTCGCAACTTATTTTGGCCTATGTGTTAACTTAATTTAATTTTAGATGTGTTAAATTAACTTAATTTTAGATGTTTAAGCCCTTCCAATGGAGGGGCTAACCCGTAGGGCACAACTCATTTTAAAGTTACTAATCAAAGTTAAATAACTACAAAAAGAAAGTACAAATAATGAGATGAATCATAGTAAAAGAAGATTCTTATTGTCTTATAAAACATAATTATGAATTCACTATTTGTGGGATTAAAATGCACTTCAACAAGCACATATCTCTTATGTTTTAGGGCTATAGAGCGATAAAATTAAGAATTTTAGGTGGCAACTATTATTTTCAACACCAATCTTATTTGCAGTGAACAAGGCGTATAGTGAATTTAACTTTCTTTCTTCTCATATTTATTTGTAGTTTCATTAAGTGACTAAATAAAATGTACATGCAAACTCTAAGCTGCATTTGGTTCACAAAATATTTTTAAATTAAATATTAAAAATTTTACATAGAAATTATTTAGTTAACTCCATGTCTTGCCTTTTAGTGAGAATACAAAGAGCCTAAGCTAGATAGCATCATCATTAACGTTTTGTTTGGTTTTTTATAAAACGTACTTGGAAGCTCTGCTTTTTCCATGACAACATCTTATGCTATTTAATAAATAACTCAGCTTTTTTCTGAACACAATTTTCCTTACCTTTTAATATTGAGTGTTAGATTATGTATCTTATTATTATATGAGTTAATGATGAATATTTTATTGATCTGATCGTAGGTATGAAGTTTATTTTACATCTAAAAATTTGGTCATGAATTTGAATCAATGTTCGTATGATTTTTGAAGAACTCTTAAATAGGATTAGCAAGTAACATATTTTCCATAATTTCTGATGATATGAAGGATTTTAATCATGACATATTCTTCTAGTTGTTTTATTTGCTTTATTTCAATGGAACAGAGATGACGATCAGAGTAAGATTTTAGAAATGTTGCCATCTCTTGAAAGATTGGAAAAAAATGGTTGATGGTGTTATTAAAGTGGATCATATAATTCATTGTTTGTGCATTGCTTCTAAATTAATTCTACTATGTTTTGTGTTTTTTTTAAATTCTCTGTTATTTTGATGTGATGCTGGCAAAACTTCTTTGTCAGCTGAATGCAACATCTTTGTTAGTTCCATACATTGTAAGATAGGGAGATTTTACCAACTCAATTACATGTAAGTTCTGATGTTCATTTATTGGTTGAAATTGATATAAAAAATAAACAATTACCTAATTCCCTGTGTTTTTCTACTGCTTGATGTGGTTGTAGGGATGGATAAAATTGTTGCGTCAAATGGTATTGAAGCTTTCACAAGTGTCAAACCTTAAATCACATACTGCATTGTGCAGTGAAGATGTTGAAGTGGATCTTTTTAATAACATTATTGACTCAAAGGTAGCTTCCTATAATTGTATTAATACATTTTGCATAGTTGCATAGTTGGTGTGCTTCTAGTTACTTTTTATTTTCAAATACTTCATGATATGATCTTTTGCCATTTTTGTAACCTTAACCATTTTTTTACATCAAATATTTATCTGCCGTTTTTCTTTTTCATAAACTTACCTTCCTGTATTACACAAAGTTGCACTCTTTATAGTTGGAGCTCCTAGTTTATTTCCCAATACTTCATATCATGTTTGTTATTTTTTAAGCCTAACTTCTTTTTCAATGAAACGTCTTCTTGTTATTTTACTTGTTCAATTATTACTTTATGTATTGTAGTAACTCATTATTTAGGATGTTGCATTTCTTTCTCAAATTATTATATTTAATTATGTACGTGCAAGTATAAATTATGATTTTAAATTCTTGACACATTTGGTGGGTTACATTTTATTATTAAATAGTGCTTCATTACTATTTATCTTGTGATGTAAGTTGCTACAAAAAATTCATAACACATTTTTTTTTTACTTATTTTGTCCCAGGAGATGTTGAGAACAACACCAACAAACAAGATGACTAAGTTCGGAGACAATAGCAATCGATTTGTACATAAAACTACAGAATTATTGTTTTAATAGAAAGGCATTTTGCTATTGTAATAATTTTTATTTCGATCAAAATTTTGTCAATTAAGATTTTTTAGTGCTGCTTCATTGGTGAAGAAAAAAATATGATATAGACCATCATTTGTGTAAATACATTTTACATTTGAAATTTGTATTAGATTTTGTCTTTTGTTTTTAACATATAGTTGTTTTTATTAAAAAAATAATGTAAACGTAAATTAAAATAAAAAAATATAAATAATTACATATTGTCAGGTTTTTATTATAAAAACTACAATGTAAATTTAAATTAAAAAAATTTTAAAAAAGTTCAATATTTTTAGTGGCGACTTATGTTGCCACTGAAATGCAATAAAACATGGACTTTTTAGTGGCAATTAATTTAAGTCGCCACTAAAGATATTTTTAGTGGCGACCTATGTCGCCACTGAAACGTAATGTGCAGTTGTAAAATATTGACTCTTTAGTGGCGACTTTATTTAAGTCGCCACTAAAAAGACTCTTTCGTGGCGACATAAGTTGCCACTAAAAATCCTACATTCTGTGGCGACTTAGTAACTTCGCCACCAAAACTTAATTTTAGTGGCGGAATTAGTCGCCACTAAATGTTCTATAATTCCCAGGTCGCCACTAATAATAGTTTTTAGTGGCGACTTTTTCTGATTTAGTGTCAATTAATGTGTTTCAGTGGCGATCAAAGTCGCCACTGAAAACATATAATTTGTGGCGACTCCCAAAGTTGCCACTGAAACTTGTCTTTTTAGTGGCGACTTTCAAAAGTCGCCACTAATAGCTTCAGTGACGCCTACATAGATGGCGACCTTTTAGTGGCAAAAAGTCGCCACAAAATACATTTAGTGGCGATTTTTAAACTTTAGGTGGCGACTAAAGTCGCCACCGAAAACAGAATTTCTTGTAGTGACTCTGTGCCATTATCACTGCGTATTATCTTCACTTGTTTATTAAATTGTCGTTTTACCATGGCTATAAAATGACACAAATTCATTGAAGTTTCTGTTTTATCAACTAGCAAATATA
Source organism: Gleditsia sinensis (assembly GCA_037074535.1). Classification (NCBI taxonomy): domain Eukaryota; kingdom Viridiplantae; phylum Streptophyta; class Magnoliopsida; order Fabales; family Fabaceae; genus Gleditsia; species Gleditsia sinensis. The sequence continues at coordinate 10,124 of JAYWLF010000082.1, forward strand.
TCCAAACAGCTCTTGTATAATCATCCACTATAGTTAAGAAATATCTTGCACCAAAAAAAGATACAGTACGATAGGGTCCCCACAAATCACAATGGATCAATTGAAATATCTCTGATGCTTTATTATCACTAATAGGAAAACTGTCTCTAGATTGCTTTGCTCTATAACAAACATCACATGATTTATTGCATTGATCATTGTTTCTACTAGAATCAACATTTGGGATTAGCTCTATAACCTTAGAAGACAGATGTCCTAACCGTTTATGCCAGAGATCAAATATGCTTGCACCATCAGTCTTTACAGCAGCAGCAACCATCTTTTGAAAATAGTAGAGCCCCTCCTTTTGTTCACCCACTCCAATCACCATCCTCGATGTACAGTCCTGTATGACACAAAATTTATCAATGAATTAAACAATGCAATTACAATCATCAATTAGTTAGGAGATAGAAATCAAATTGCATTTTAAATGTGGCACATAAAACACATTGGTCAATGTCACTTTATCAGTAAGCACTATGTTTCCTTCCTTTGTAGCCACAATCTGTTTCCCATCTGGAAGTCCGACAGGACACTCAGTCTTGTCGCGTACATGAGTCAAGTATTCCCATGTTCCTGTCATATGATGAGATGAGCCAGTGTCAATAATCCAATTATAGTTCTTACTAGATAATTTTTCAGCCACTCCTACTTTCGTATTATTTAAGAGATTGAGCAGTGTTTGCCACTATTCATTACTAATGCCACTAACATTGGCTTTCTCTGTGTTTGAAACAATGGCATTTACCATTGCTCTTGGTGCCATGGCTTGTATTGTATTGGCTTTAAATGATCCTCCATGCCCTTTGTCACTTGTGCTTTGTAATCCTCCCTTGCTACGCCCATTTCCACGTCCAAATCCTTTGGGACAGTCTCCCTACCAATCAGGATATCCAATCAACTGAAAGAAGCTATCTTATGCTTGTCCTGCACGGTTACAGTGAGTACAAACAATGTTCTTGTCTTTTCCCTCAATTCTACCACTGGGTCTAGAACCAACCTGTACAACAAAGCTCATGACCTCATCACGTTCCTCTTTTCCTCGAGTCATAGTCCTTACACATTCTTCTTGGACCAAGGTTGAATAAATTTTGTTGAGATTGGGCAAGGGATCTTGAGCAAGAAGATTGGACTTCACTACTCCATATGTTGTTTCATCAAGTCCCATGAGAAATTGATGAACCTTTTCTTCTTCACGTTTCTTTTCCAAAGCCGCTCCGAGATTGTAGGTGCATAACCCACATCTGCACGTTGGTATTTGTTCGTAGTTTGCTAGTTCCTCCCACAACTTTTTCAGTTTTCCATAGTATACAATCAAAGTCATTCCCTTTTGCTTGCATTCAACAAGTTCTGCCTTCAGTTGCTGTATACATGGTCCATTAGCTACTGAAAGTATCTCCTTTATGTCATCCCACAGATCCTTTGCCACCTCCATGTGTGAAATAGTTGAACAAAGCATAGGTTTGATTGTATTCATTATCCATAAAGACCAACAATGAGTTATTGGTCCACCAGTCTTCAAGATCCATTGATCATTCGTCTGGTCGTTTGATCGTTCCATCCACAAATCCAAACTTTTTCCTTGTTCTCAACGCAGTTCTAAGTGAGCGAGCCCATTCATCGTAGTTGTCTCCTCTCAACTGAACCTGAGTCAGCAAGCTTCCTGGATTGTCATTTGATGCTATGTTGTAGGGAGAGATTGTTTTTCTTAACAACATGCCATCACCATCATTTCTACCTCTCCCTGCTTCTGCAGCCATGACAGTATAATGACGTGTTGACCTAAATAGATTGGATAGGTCCTGGCTATGATACCATGTAACAAAAGACTTTGAACAAGTTTTCTCACCTAATTAATCTTTAAGAAGATGTATATATATAGAAGATTGGCTAAGGAAAAGCCTTAATGCAAGCTAATTACACATAATTACATCAATCACGCCTAAATACACCTAATCATAATATTCCATTATGATAGTAAAGATTTGTGGTAATCACAATATTTCCCAGAATCATCGGATATCAATAGAGATCCTCAATAAAGGCCATTAGTCTTTCAATTGTCTGCATAAGTTGAGATCCATGTCTACAATTATCAAACCATCCCTGTTACAAGAAAGTGACGGAGTGCATGAAGCATCTGGTGCTCAAAAATGGCTAGATCCATAAAAGTGCCCAAAATCCATGTGTTGTCATGGAGTCCCACGTCGAACAGCAACTGGAAATTGTGACATATAACATGGTTTACAGTGCACTCCACTTGACGCATCTTTTAGGTAATGGGGTTGTGATAGTGTGTTGGCTTTCCATCTCCAGAAGTCCTGCAAAGAAGTTAACCATTTATGCTGAAATGATATTTAACATAGTATTAAAATCTCAATGATCAAGTGGTCAAGAATTCAATTTGTGTTGCCCCTTGTTCTCTTTATCAAAGTTATGTTTCAACACAAGGTAAATGGGTTTGTACATTTTTTACACTTTAAGTGCAACAGGGCTTTTATTTGAAGAGATGAGTTAGAGATTATAATAAAAGCTAATCATGGGCTTCATATAATAACGTAATGGTATTTGACATAAGCAATACACTATTGCAAACATGTTCCACTACCATAATACTAATGTATAGTATTAGCATCAAATTATTGTTATAGCCCATAAGAAAGTGCCAAATTTCACCAAAGAAAATTTTATATGCACAAGGTTGATTTTGTTTAAGGAGTTTAGCATGTCAAGAATAAATATAAAGTAACTCATGCCACATTGGTTTGCTGAGTTCACCAACTGTTGCAGAAGGGTTGAAAACAATTTCTGTGCCATTCAAGCTAAAGGCTAACCAATTCAAAGGATGGTGCCGACCATAACATATATCAATAGCAATCTTTCCATATGCCATTTCAAATGCAGGGTGGCCAATATTTCCCTCCATATAATATATACTCTTATTGAAGTCCCCAACTTGGGTTATATGGCTTTGCCAAATGTTACATGTTCATAAGATAACTGAAAAAGAAAAAGAACGTAAAAGGCTAAAAGCTTACGCAATTACCTTACAGTGCTTCCCAATTATATTTCCATAATTTCTAATTACAACAGCTCTGTTCTAGAGAACCTCACCATGATTAATATCTCTCTCAAGAATTGGACTTATAATTACCATGATATATTTCAAAACAAAACTTTGCAGAAACTGCATTGATTCTCCATCAATAGGCTCTGTAAATTAACATCACCTCTTCTCTCGTGTACAGAAAGCAAATGGCATCATCCATGCTTCCTGCAGCAAAGATATATTAAATCACACAAGAATCTCAAATCTCAGTGAGAAGTCAATTGGTAAATGTTCATGCTCACATATATCCTACTTGCAAGCATAATATATGGACTCCTTAAGCACCAGCCACATCAATAACCAGCTTTAGCTTATTAAAGATAGCCCTCTTTTGATCCAAAAATGGAGAAATGGTTGGAATGACAATAGAGTTCTGAATTAGACCAACCCTAACTATTTGAGATTCTTTTAATAGTTCTCTGTTAGCTTGAAATGAGAAAGCTTGAGAAAAATCAATACAAAATCATCAGAGTAACTAGAAATATAGAAGAAATAACTGATAGAATTTCTATATTATTTACTCAAAGATTTAAACGAACTAGTATCCATCATGTAACGTTTTTTACTCACAGATTTGATATGTCATTCATGAGGCACTATATGAAGTCACCAAACTGGATGGCACAACGTTAAGCAAAAACAACATAACCAAAAAGGATTACTTTGAATCTTTTTACTTTGGATTATATACTTCTAAATACAAATGATATTTCAATGATAATCTATTTTGAATTGAAACCTCAAAATGATGTGGAATTTTTTAAGCAATTCATCAAATATTCTATATGCACACTATTCATCACTATAATTTATATAACTTTGAATAACAATATCTCCATATATACTAATCATCTCAACTTTTATGAGGTGCCTACCCACCCTATTGTGAGCAAAACAACTATCTTTCAGCGTCACAAATAGCATGATCTTAAATTACACAACAATTACCTGTATGAATTGTAACCAGCCATTGTTTATCTACAAATTTCTTACTACTCAAGCTTCGAATAACTTTTACGGATCTCAACTAACCCTAGTCATAGTCTATGTATAGGTTAGGTTGAAGTTTCTTACCTCAAATCACTCAAAAATTAAGCTCTGACATTGATTTCTTTTCCATTCATGTTGAGGTGCGAAAATGATGACTAAGAGAGGTTTCACGCTAGCTAGGCAGCTGAGGAAAGAGGGAGGATGGCGCTAGGTGGCTGTTAGTGGCAGAGTATGTCTAACGGTGAGCTTGTGGGGAGATAGTTGAAGTTTTATGAGAGGACGGTGGTATGGCTTTCTGGCTGAAAAAATGAAGTCTTCCTTTTATGTTGTATGTACATATGTGTATGTGTCACATGTAGATACATGCATGCATAATATATATATATATAGAGAGAGAGAGAGAGACACACACACACACACACACATACACGTGTGCACATGCACACACACATTTTGTAGTGACTTAATTTTCTTTAGGTATGTATTTTGTTCAAAGAGTCCAAGTGACTCACCATTTTTTCCTTCATGTTTTTAGTTCCACGTACAACTTAGACTGTACCTCTAGCAACCTAAACTTGTCAACCAGCAATGGTATGGTAATTTTTCGAGAGAAGGAAGTTTGGAACTAGGAGTGTGCTTGCAGTCATAGTGGATGTATGTCCTGGCCCAAATCACATGCTTCGATTGAATAAAGTCTGTATAAATGTTATAAATATTTTGTATATGTTTCTTTGTCTGCTAGAACAAACCTCCATTAATATTTGATATGATTTTTTCAATTATACTCATTCGAGAGAGTCCCTAATTATAAAAAGATTTTGTTAAAATTTTGATTAAATATATGCATGCAAATTTCAGTTAGTTCTCAATTTTGTTTTGAGAGTATGATGTTATCGAATTGTATGATGTCAATTAAGCGAAAAATCTGTGAATTAAGAGGACACTCCGTTTCTGGGGATGCGACATCTAACATGCTTTTAAAAACACTATTTTGAGTGCACTTGTTCTCAAGGTGACAATTTTGTAATTAGATAGATTTATGAATCACTTTGTAATAAATATTATATTATCATTCACGTACTCCATTTTTGCTTTCTCATGATGTGGAAAAAATGTTTGGACACCATTTTTATGCTCCATGCATGTTGATTGGGTTAGTTTATTCTGTTCTATTTTTCATTAAATATTTTTAATTATTTCTTGTATATTTAAAAATATTTTACGTATAAAAAGGCACAATATCAGTGGTGACAAATCTTTAATATTTAAAATTAAGTTTAGCTGTTAAACTGTATTAAAATTATTTATTTTAATTTAAATTTTTTTCATTCCATGCGTTAAAATTAATGAAAAATCTATTAAGTTAAATTTGAACAAAATACACAACTTTAATATATTCTAGTTAATTCTAGTCTAATTTTATGTTTTTAATTTATTTTAGTTAAAATAAAAATATTTTTATTAATTAAAAAATGGTTTTGAGAACTTAATAACTTCAATGATTCAATGGCTGGTCCAGTTTTATAAACTATAATTTTATATTTTTATTGAATATTGTTATGTTTTCAAACTTTTATGTCAATATAATTCTAAGAAAATAATATGTAAAAAATAAAAAGTTGACAAGAATTTATATAAATCTACATATTAGTTAGATAAAATAGTATAAGTATTTTTTAAATACTAAAAGCTAATAATAACGCCAATATTACTTTTGTCTTTTTCCTTTGAAATTTTGTATAAACTTTGTCCATGAAGATTTATAATGGATATTATTTTATAAAATATTATAATTAAAGATACACTCTTTTTTTAATTTGGTCTATCAAAATTTTACTTTTTCAATTTAGCTGTTCAAAGATTTTTTTTTCAAAAGCATCCTTATGTAAACTCTATTAGCATAAATTTAATTTGTTGCTTCAATTGTTAAATTGAGAGCTTGCCTAAACCACATCTTTTATTTTTTTTATTTCTTTTTCAAAAGCGTCCTTGTGTTAACTCTATTAGCATAAATTTAACATATTGCTTCAATTGTTAAATTGAAAACTTGTCTAAACCACATCTTTCCCTAAACTATTGACCCTTGGTTAGATATAAGAAGATTTGTTAAATATATATTAGTCAACTGAATGTCAAGATATCTTTTTAGACAAGACAATCTTTGAAAGACTAAATTAAAACAATAAAAATTTAAGGTACCAAATTGAGAATATGTATATTTTGAGGACCGAAACAGCTATTTACTCTTAAATATTTAATTTTATGTGTACAAACTTAACTTGTATTAATTTAATTTTTTTACCAAAATTATTTAATTATTTTATTGTTTAAATATATGAAAAAAATCATATGTAAACATTTTTGTGCCAGATAATTTTCTAATGAAGAATAGAAACAAATACCTAAACAATTTTTAAAATTGCTTATTAAAATAATTTTCTGAAAAAATTATTTTATTCTTCAACACTGTATTTAAATTATTTTATTAAAAAAATATTAAAAAAAATAAAAAAAATTTCAGGCCCAAGCGAATTTCTCTTTTCTTAAGTGCAAATTGTGAAGTTTGGTATATGAGTATTTTAATTTTTTATGTACTAGTTGAAAACTTATATACAAAAATTTGATAAATAGATATATAAATTTTTTTTTATATATATACAACACATAAATCTTAAATTTTTTAAATTAATTATACTTAGACATCTTGGAAATATATTTTTTCTTCATGTACGAAACATTACCGAACTGTTTGTTGAAAGCAACGCATAGTATGATAATTAGTTTGAAGAAACATTTGCATACATATATATTATTTTATATCCTCATAGCAAACAAACAAAAATTTATGTAAATCTCTTTTCTTAAGATTCGATATAAACTTTTAGTAAAGGTATGATATAGAAGTTTTTTTTTTTAAAAAAGTAATAATATAATGTAGAGTTATAAAAATTGTTTATGTATAATGTGCTATATTTTTATTGAAATTTTTTTATAACACTATTAAAGAAAGAAATAGTTAAATTTGTACTTCATTAAAAGTCACTTACTAAAGAAGTTGGCTTATCTACCTCATTGCCATGGCAGTTCCATCCAATATTACAATTACCACGTGTCACTTCTCAATTCAGTACCAACTGCCTTGAATGGCAGGTGGAGAAACCCACTTTTAGAGAAAAAAAGTCCAAAAATCAAAATCCCTCCGAATTTCTCAAATTACTTCTAATATAAAAAAAATTAAGTTGAAATAGCTCGAGAAATATAAAAAAGAGTTTCATAAATCTTAAACTTTGCAAATGTTCTTTCAATTGAGAAAGCTTAAGAAAATTATAAGAAATGGTAACGGAGGAGAAAATGTTCTTGGGGCTTTTTCAAGCACCAGGCTCAGAGCTATACCGTATTTCTTCTAGATAGTGCGTCGATGTTCAGCTTCGTGACAAGTTTGACTGTCATTCTTTACATTGCCACAAATGTCCTCTCTACTATGCGATCCTTTAAACCCGAATTTGATGTATATTAATTTTTCTTTTCCTTCCTTTGTGCCATTCATTTTTAGTTTTTAATGCTAATGCTTGTTATACTCCATTTTCTTTATTACGTTGTTTATTATTTTTTTCTCGTTTGAGCGGGTTTTAAATTTTTGATGGCATATTTCTTTACTGTCTTGATATTATGTTTAGTAGTTCTAGCAAAAAAGGAATAAAGTTTTTGGAGCTTTCAATATAGATTAGGTCAGTCTTGTTCGACCTAGCCCAACTTTTGTGGGTCTATTCATAGTAGGGCTGGGCCATCCTAGTCTAACCTAACCTTTTGAGGCTATGGGTTGAGTTGGATGAGTCCACCTGTATCTTTTTTTTTTCGCAAAATCTTTTTGGAGGGCTAGAGTTCCATCCCATTCTAATACATCTTTGATTTGATTTTCTGTCTCTCCGATTAAAATCTAATATGGCAAAATCTTTTCAATTACACATGATGAATAAATATTTAGGCATTAAGAAAATGTTCATAACCTGAATTTAGAGTTAGAATGATACAATTATGACCACAAAATTCATAGTTAACCCAAGATTTGCAAATTAAGTGCTGCCACCCTTGGTTTTGCAGCCTCATTTAAATTCAAAAGGAATTTATATTTAGTACTCACAAAAAGAAAAATAACAATATTGATGTGAAAATCTAAATTGAGATTTGAGAAATAATGATTTTACTCAGGATGCATTTGATGAGAATAATGAGCTGCACGTGACCAATGCCTCTAACACCTCAGACCCCAATGAATTGGCACGAGAAACAGTCTTATGAGAATTTTATATTTCTTTCTTTTGCTTTTTCGACTTCCTCCTCTGTCGCTGGAAACCAGATGGTGAGGGAAATTCCACACTCCCCCCCCCCCCCCCCCCCCCCCCAAAAAAAAAAAGAACCAAAGCAAAGCAAGAGAGAAAATCACAGGGAAATGATTGGGGGAAGAAAGATGAAGTACAAGAAAATTATTGAGAAAAGTGTGTAAATTTTCAGAAAATTATATCTATTTTATCTCTCTTAAGTTTCCCTTCCTGCTCTGAAATTTTGCCATATTTGAATCAACCATTTGGGTTTTAAGAAGAACGATATTGCATCCGAGGTGGCAGCTTGCAGCAGAATATGTATATCTTTTGAACAGAAAATTGAGACAGTAAAAATTTAAGGATCAAATTGAAAATATGTATATCTTTTGAAAATCAAAACAATTTTTTACACTAAAATATTTAATTTTGTGTGTATCTTCCCATTAAATTTGACTTGCATTAATTTATTTTTTTCTAACAAACTTATTTAGTTATTTTATTTTTTAAATATATGAAACAGATCATATGTAAACATTTTTGTGCCAAATAATTTTCTAATAAAGAAAAATTTTTTTTAGAAAAAAATACCTAAACAATCTGTAAAATTGCTTTTAAAAATAATTTTCTGTAAGAATTATTTTATTCTTCAAAACCGTATTTAAAATATTCTATAAAAAGTTTTAAAAACAATATATAAAAAAAGGCCCATGCACGTACTTTTCTTTTCTTAAGTGCAAATTTGTGACGTACGGTACATGAGTATTTAAATTTTTTATGTACTAGCTGAAAACCTGGATATAAAAAATTTGAGCTGTAGATATATAAAAAATTATTCTTTATAATTACAACACATAAATCTTAAAATCTTTAAACTAATTATACTTAGACATCTTAAAAATATATTTTAAAAATCATTATGTATTAAACACTACCGAAGTATTTGTTGAAGGCAACCCATAGTATGATAGTTACTTTGAAGAAAATTATATAGTATTTTAGAACTCACAGCAAACATAGAAAAAAAGATTATGTAAATTATTTTTTTTAATATTTGTTATAAATTTTTAGTAAAGGTATGATGTAGAAGATTTTTTTAAAAAAATAATAATAATATAATGTAGAGTTATAAAAATTGTACATGTATAATGTATTTATATTTTTAAAATTTTTATAACACTTTTTAAGAAAGAAAGAGGTAAATTTGTACTTTATTTAAAAGTTACGTGCTAAAAAAGTTGGCTCAACTACCTCACTGCCATGTGGTAGTTCCATCCCACGGGTTACTTCTGAATTCAGTGCCAACTGCCTTGAAAGGTAGGTCCCACTTTTGGAGAAAGAAAGTCCAAAAATAAAAATTTCTCTATCATCAAATTTCTCATATTGTTTCTAATAAAAAATTTCTTTCACTCGAGAAAGCTCAAGAAATGTGAAAAATAGTTCATTGAATCATAAGCTTATAGATGTTCTTTCACTAAAAAAGCTCAAGAAAATGTCGAGAAATAGTGAGGAAGAGAGTGTGCCTAGAGCTTCTTCAAACACCAGGCTCACAGCAAGACCAAATCCTTTCTTTGAAGTGTGTAAATGCTTCAGCTTCGTGACTAATTTGGTTGCCATTCTTCACATTGTCATAAATGTTCTCTCTGCTATGCGATCCTTCAAATACAGACTTTACGTACGTTACTTTTTCTTTCTCTTCCTTTGTGCCATTTGTTTTTAGTTTTTAATGCTAATGCTTGTTATGGACGCTCCATTTTCTTTAATCTGTTATTTATTGTTTCTTTCTCATTGCTGTGAGTGGGTTTTAAATTTTCGACATCATATTTTAGTGTTACATCTTCTTGATATTATCCTTTGTGGTTCTAACAAAAAAAAGATGGGATTTTTAGGATTGTCAATATGAACTGAGTCACTCCAATTTGATTCAGCTTTTGTGGACCTGTTTATAGTAGGGCTGAGCTACCCTAATGTTAGTGTAGCTCAATCCTTTGAGGGCTACGGTTGATACAATTATGACCACAAAATTCATAATTAGCCTAACCCTTTGCAAATTGAGTGTTGCTACCCTTGATTTTTGCAGTCTTGATTAACTTCAAAAAGGCATTTATATTTAATACTCACAAAAAATAAAATAAAAAGAACAATATTGATGTGGAAATATAAATTGAGATTGAGAAATAATTATTTTACTGATGAGAATAATGAACAGCATATGACCAATGCCTGTAACACCTCAGGCTCCAATGAAAAGGCACAAGAAACAGTGTAAAGAAAATTTTAATTTTGTATCACATCCACAATCCAGTATTAGCACAATCCAAGAAGAGTTTCGTAGAAGTAGAGATACTTCTTTCTTTCACTTTTCTACTCCCTCCCTGTCTCAGGAAACCAGAGAAAGAGTGAGAGAATTTTTTCCCCCAAAAAACAAAAGCAAGCAAGAGAGAAAACCACGGGGAAAGAAAATGAAAATCATAGGGAAATGATTGGAGGGAAGACGGAAAAAGTAGAAGAAAATTATTGAGAAAAATACATAAATTTTCAGAAAACTGTATCTATTTTCTCTCTCTAAGTTTCACTCCCTACTATGAAATTTTGCCATATTTGAATTAGCCATTTGGGCTTTAAGAAGAATGATACTCGCATCGGGTCTTGCGGTGGTGGTTTGATTGGGTGGCCTTCGCATCTTAACTCTTTCTCAACGGTTTTAAGATGATTAGGAGTGTGTTTGGCAAGTACAATAAGTTAGCTTATAGCGTATTTGACTAACTTATAAGTTTGTTTGACCAAATTAGAGGTGTTTGGTAAACAAGCTTATTTGAGTAGCTTATAGCGTATTTTCATATGCTACTTTAAGTAGCGTATAGCTTTTAACTGATGGCTTTTATAATTTTATTCTTTTTTTATCCTTATTATTTTATTCAAATTCCAACACTATCCTACTCACAAGATATCACTATTTTTACTATGTTCAAACAACATTCAAATTACATACCCTATAATGAACTTCCATATATTATTGATAGCGATACAAAAAATAAAACTAACAAATTATATTCTTGTATTTTTTGGGATTACATAATAAAATATAATTATTAACAAAAATGATAAATTTTATATAAGTATGTACTTTTATGTCATTTTATACTTATCAGTTAATTCAATAGTTAATTTTAACAAACACTTCTAATTCAATAAATTAGCTTAACAGCTTTTAGCTATCAGCTAAAAATTAGCTTTTCAGCTTTCAGCTAACTTATCAGCTATTTTTGCCAAACATAGCCTAGATTGGCAGATTGGAGATTGCAGAAGCTTCTTGTTGATCTTTTTTGAATGATTTTTTTTTTATTCACACCTTTTTTATGTACTTGAGCATTGGGTTGGGTTAATGCACATGCACAACTAACTCAGCACAACTGTCCACAAAGTAGAACTAACCCAACAACAAATTGTCAAGTTAAAAAAAAAAGAGCAAAAACTGATGGCTCAAAAAGGTTGGCCCGTCTTTTCCTGGTTTAAAAATTGCGTGGGCTAGAATTAAAAGTCTTCTACGCTAGCCTATCTCAACTCAATTATAATATTGGGTCTTATGAGCCAAACTTATTTTGACACTCACGAAATTTTATTATAAAGTTGTCACAGAAGTGATTTCTTGATGAAAGATTTCAGATGTTGATGTTTATATGCTTCATGAATAATTTAATTTTTATTTCTAAATGTTTTATCATTAGAAATGTGGGAATTGATTTTCAGATTCCTCATTGGCGTTGTATATTTTTTCCACACTCTAGGTAGATTTTTCATTATTTTACCAGTATTGGAGAACTGGGCAAGCATATGTATGCTACAAATTGTAAATACATTCTGTTTTATAAGTTAAACAACTATATATAACTATATATTTATAAGTTATCAACTTATACAACTGGCTATATGGTAATACATCTGAATTGTCATAGATATTGCATGGTCACTGGATCATATTCGTTTTTTTTTTTTTTTTGCGGTGTCACAATAATGGCAAGGGCTTTCTCTTGTGGTTAGATGCATAATATTTGCAGCATACCACTTCTATACTAATTTATTTCACCATCTATGTTTATAATTAAAGCAAACCGTAAAAGTAATGTGTGAAAAAAAAATTTGTAATAAAGATTAAGGGAATAAAATAAAAAATATATTACTTAAACAATTTTTAAATTTATAATCAATGAGAATTATGTAATATATGAATCTAATTTTTTTAAAAAAAATTAAATAGTGGACTTAAGTCATGATAAATATTTAATCAATTAAAAATTTGTAAATATGTTATTTCAACCATTTTTCGATATTTTTTTAATTTAAATGTATTTTTTAAATGAACTCCAAATGTTTAGCATAGACTCTTGGTGGCTTGGACCAAATAAAAGTAATTTTATTTATATAGAATTACGATGCAACAAAAGTTAACTTTTGTTGTCGTTAACAAAGCAAAACATAAAAAATGCTTAGTTAAATTTGGATAGCAATAGTTCTTCGTTTAATTAGTTTATTCATTGCATCTAGTGATATATTTTGTAATTTATTTAAAGTATCCATATATAGTGTCACGACCCTAATTTTAGGGCACGTGAAATCCATATACTATACACATATATTTTCCATAAATGTACATAATGCCATTCTTTATCATATAAACCAATACATATAAGTTCCCATACACATATACAATATACAGTTTACGTCTATAAACACCAGAGTAACAGTAGAAGCAAGGATCCTGCCTGTGACATTCAGAACACACTCTAGAATACAAATACAATACAGTACAAATAATGTGAGCCTTGAAAGTAATGTAGGCTCACCCAGAGGGTAAGATCACCTATCCGCAGGACCAGAATCTGTCTCCTTATCTGAAAAATATTTCCACAACGTGTAGTGAGTTTTACAACTCAGTGAGCAGATAAGACCTATAACCTCTAAGGTCAGCATATGGATGACTTATCCTTCAAACTTTATCATATAGAAAGTACAATTCAGAAGTACATCCATATGGAACTTGTATTTCAAATATCCTCATTTAACAATATAACCCAATATTCAAAATCCAAATACAGTACAATACGATAATAAACAAATACTTTGATGCAATAAAAGATTTCACATGCTTTAGGAGGTTTCCCTATTAGAACCAATACAATAAATAATCCCAAGCACACAGCAAGGGAGGGTAAATCACATATCAATAATAGGAGGCATCATGCTCTCCCCGATAACAATAATAGGAGGCATCCCGCTCTCCCCGATAACAATAACTCCCGTGTGTTAGCCGACACACGAGGCTAGCACCACCCCTGTTAGCTGAGGTATCAAGGTGCATCAGGGCTAACATTTTCTGCTGTTAGCAGACAGTGATTCCAATAGGATTCCTCCACAAATACCATATGCACATATACCATATAATTCAGTATAAACTTTTCAATATAAAACAAACTTTCAGTCTCAGTATATTTCTCTGTCCAAAACTTCCCAATCAGGGAATCACATATACATGCCCATATCCGAAGCAAACATATCACTATATAGATCAATATCATGTGCATAATATATTTTATTTGCCATATAATAAAAAAATACGTGTAAAAATCACCTGTTCAATGCCTTTCAAAATTCATCTATTAAAAATTACCCATTTTGGGTTTATCATATATATATGCCCTCTTTCCAAGGCAATCATATAACTTTATAAACCAATGCGTCATAGACAATATATTTCATTTACCATGCGGTAAGAAATGCATTTGAAATCACATATTCAATGAGTTCAAAAATCTCATTTTCAGAACCATACTCTTCTTGAATTACATTTCCGATAGAAATCATTTCCAGATACTTTAATCCATTTCAGATACATATAAAAGTATAAATCACTTGTAATCATAATCAATAATTCATTTTAAATTCAAGAAGAGCATGTAATAAGCTATAGAAAGAAATATCTACTCACAAGGTAGGGCTCCAGATTGGACAACCCTAAAATGCACTTTTCTAGTCTGAATTTGACCAAATAAGATTCAAAAACGTGTCCGGAGGGTCCAAAAACCTTAAATGAGCTCGGGGTACTGTTCACCGCCAAAAATACTATTCACCGCACTATTCATCGCCGAAATCACTATTCACCGCCACTATTCACCGCCACATAAAAAGTTACCAAATGACCGAAAAAATTATATATTCTAATGTTTATCAAGCTTCTGAACCCATCTACGGTGTCAGATTTCTAATTTGAGGTCTTTAAGTAAGGTTTTTCAGAACTTACCTTTTACCGAGATTTTCTACTTCAGATCTATGGCGATTCAACGGTTGATTTGAAAAACTGATCGGTCAAAATTGAAGTACTCTTCGTCCTGAATCCAATAACAATTTCGGTTTTGAGATTGAAAGCCCTTAAACACTCCAAATCGAAAGATAAAATTTGAGATTACTATTCACTCACTATGCATGCACTATTCTTTACTATGCATCTTTTCGTTTTTTTTTTCTTTCTGATATCTCGTCGCCTCTGTTTTATTTTATCATTCTGTTTTGTTTTTCTTAAATATAATAATATTTATTAAATAATTAATAATAGGATTTTCTTTTATAAAAATTCATATAAATTCCATTTTTCATCATAAAATATCTCAAAAATTTCTAAAAATTTCCTTTCTCCTAAACCTTTAGTTAAACTCTTAAATCATGATTTTTCTTGATAAAAATCATATTAAAAAAAATTTCAAAACAAATTTCTTTATTCATATTAAAAGAAAGAATATTTCTAAAAATATCATAAAAATTCAATAGAGGCCGATATAATTATTTTAAACAATACAATACTTCTTTTACTTAAAAGTCAACTTACTTTTAACAAATCATAATTATTTCTACATAAATAATAATATTTTTGCTAATAGTGCGCCAAAAATATAAATTCTCATATTTCTTTTGTAATTCTTTAATCCATGTAATAAATATACATATTTTCACTGGTTCTTATCTCTATTGTCAAAATTCTCTTTTTTATTCTGCATTCCCTTTAATTAGAATTTTTCGTTAAATTTTACGGTTATTACATATAGGATACAAACTTCTATTTTGATGAAATTTAAACATATATATTTTTAAATAAAAACTAGATTAATGATTTTCTTCTAAGTGTAGTTTTTTTATTATTCTCAAATTATGATTTTATGTATAAAATAACATATGTCAACAATAAAAAGATTTGAAAGTTTATAAATCGTATTGAGAATTATTGAATAACAACTCGAAGAAAAAAAGTTTTGTATAAGGAGGACTTAATCAAATAAATTTATTTGTTATGAAAAATCAAAATATCCTAAGAAAGAAGAAAAATCCAAGACCTCAGCAACATAAAAAATGAAAAACATATTTAAGCATGCACATGTATATGTGCATGATTAAATGACCACATCCGTTGTGAAAATTGAGTTAAAAATATTTAGATTCCTTTATAATCAATTTAACCTTAAAAATATAATTATTTTCTTATTCATTCTCACTTTTATAATGCCCTTAATGGGACATTTATAGTAAGAGTCCTATATAAAGAATATTTTTATTCTAAGAAAAATTACAAGGAATCTCTTAAGTGATTATTTACTTTCATCTCTTTTTTCTCTTTTTATTTATTTATTTTTATTTTATTCACAAAAATTCCTGTTAAGTAACACAAACCGGAGTCTATTAGAATATTACTTTTCTCATATTACCTTCACAGGTAGCATGAGTTTTAAGCTTAAACGATTCATTAGTATGAGTTCTCCACACCCCCAATTTTCACTACCCACTGGGATATCCATAATTAATTTTCTTGACTTTGCTTTGCTTTATTATCAACACTAATTGAGCAGTCATGGAGTATTTAAAAAGGACAAGCCAGCCATTTAGTTAAAATTGACACGAACTCTCAGTTTCTTTTTTATTTCTCAGTTTTAATGGCACAAGACCTGGCTAAAACAAGTGATGGGATATGTAGAAGAAGAAACCATGGAGAAAATGGGCTGTGGGTATATTTAAGAAGGGGTAACTTAGTAAAATGAGTTATAATTTCTCCCAAATGCCTCTCAAAATTCATAATTTATCTCTTTCCAGTTAAGCCTTACACATCGTAAATCCTTGCCCTATCCTCAAATTCTGATCTTAACCCGAAGTTCTTAATTAGTTTTAGTGTTTTTCTTTTAGATTGAATTTGGGATAATTAGATGGCATTCTAAAACTTTCATTTGAGATTTAACGAAACTAAAAGCATAAGTAGTATTGGGCTAACAAAGCAAATCTCAAACTTGTATAATATCAATTTTTGAACCATAAGGTAGTAAAGTTAAAATAGCCTAAATTAAATAGTAGTACCATAATTTTACTCAAAATAAAAAAGTAGAGAAATGGAGGAGTATATTAATATATTTTTTGTTATTCATTTGTTTAGATAATATATTTAAATAAAATGAATTATAATTTATTCTAATATATATTTTGTGTTACAATGGAATGCACAAGGCCTCCGAAATATGAAGTGGAGAAAGGAGGACACATTTAACTCAATTTTAAAAACTAAAGCTGATGACATGTGAATTATAAGTATATATTGACAATAAAATCCTACAATTTGATGTAGTTTTAGCCCGACCCTTGTACTTTTACTGCCATGAGAGGCTGTAATTCTTATGTATGTAAATAATAATTTTATTTAAATTTGAGAAGGCCAACATGTAAAAACTTTTGTTTAATTTTAGACTCATATAAAAAATTTTGTGATTTATATTTTAATATTTAATTTGCATAAAATTTTAATACGTAATAAATAACTCACATTATTCACTTAGAAGTAAAAAAAAAAGAAGGTAAATTGAGTGAAAAGTTCAACAAGTGCCTTTTTTTCCTTTAGTTTCTCTAGGTTTCGATAGTTTTAAATAATTTTATTTTTAGTTAATGAATATAATATTATACTATTTCAAACAAAAATTATTTAACGGATATTAAACTTTTATATAATTAATATTTCATAAAATTATCAAGCTCCAATTTAATGAAACGCGAATAATACGATTAACATATAATTTTACCCTTATTTATTTGTATATGACTTCATAATATCACGTATCAGGAAAAATAATATACGTTTACAAGTTTCTAGTATAGTTAATTATACATACCAAGACTACAGTTATTAATATTACAGCAGAAGTAGGGATCTTGCCTGTGGCATTCAGAGCATATTCTATATTACAATGACATAATATTTTAAACATTGTCAACCTTGGAAGCAACGTAGGCTCACCTAGAAATTATAACACCTAGCTGATCATGTAGCTGCAGGGCCAAACTCTGTATCTTTATCTATAAAAAAAATGTAAGCATCATGTAATGAATTTGACAACTGAGTGAGCAGATAATACCTCTTATGACCTCTCAGATCAACATATGGATGTACTCATATATTAAAATTTATCACATAAAAAATTACAGTTTAGAAGTACATCCATATGGGATCCGCATTTTCAAATATTCTTAGTTCAAATTACATTCAGATATCTGTAACCATATATAATACAATATGATCGTTAATCAAACCTTGATATGCATTAAAAACATTTCTTATAGAAATATTAGGACGATCACATATAAGAACCACCATATCAGAGTTCAATCCCTTCCTTACTTTGTTGGTGTAAGATTTGCCTATACTTAGCATCTCAACTAAAATTTACCCTACCACCATTCAAGAAGACACGCGAAGAGACTCTAATATGGACAATTTTCCAAGTACAAAGTAAGGGAAGGCAAATCGCATTTCATATAACTGGTATCTTGCCCAAATAGAAGGTATCATACTCTCCATCACATATCATATCCCGTGTGTTAGCACTCACATGAGACTAGCACCACCCCTGCTAGCTAAGGTATCAAGGTGCACTAGGACTAACATCACTTACTGTTAGTAAACAATGTTTCTAATAAGATTCCTCCACAAAATTATCATATGCACATATTTCATATCATTCAAAACAGAGTTTTCAGTATAATACAAAATTTCAGTCTCAATACAATTCATCTGTCATAAATTTTCCAATCAGAGTTTATCACATAGTAGTACCATAAGGTAGTAAAGTTAAAATAGCCTAAATTAAATAGTAGTACCTTAATTTTACTCAAAATAAAAAAGTAGAGAAATGGAGGAGTATATTAATATATTTTTTGTTCTTCATTTGTTTAAGTAATATATTTAAATAAACTGAATTTACTATATAATTGACTAATAGAATAATTTATTCTAATATATATTTTGCATTACAATGGAATGCACAAGGCCTTCGAAATATGAAGTGGAGAAAGGAGGAGGTACATACTTAATATTACATTTAACTCAATTTAAAAAACTAAAGCTGATGACATGTGAATGCACAATTGGATGTAGTTTTAGTCCAACCCGTGTACTTTTACTGTCATGAGAGGCTGTAATTCTTATATATGTAAATAATAATTTTATTTAAATTTGAGAAGGGCATCATATAAAATTTTTTGTTTAATTTTAGACTCATATAAAAAATTTTGTATTTTAATATTTAATTTGCATAAAATTTTAATACGTAATAAATAACTCACATTATTCACTTAGAAGTAAACAAAAAAGGTAAATTGAGTGAAAAGTTCAACAACTGCCTTTTTTTCCTTTAGTTTCTCTAGGTTCTGATAGTTTTAAATAATTTATTTTTAGTTAATGAATATAATATTATATTATTTCAAACAAAAATTATTTAACAAATATTAAATGTTTATATAATTAATATTCCATAAAATATTTATAGAGTTGAGAGGTATTCAATATTTGAACGAGAAAAAAAATTATAGTTATCATCAAGGGGGAGGCAAAAGTTAGATAAAACTATTTAGTAAATAAAATGAGTTACTTCACCTCCAATTTAGATAGTTTTGAAATTGGTGGATTCGATAGTGTAAAAAAACTTTGTAAGGATAAAATTTAAATGGATTTTTTATAATGTATGAAAAAATAATTTATATCTCATTTTATTTCTTTCACTCCAAGGTTCATATAGACAATGACTTATTTTTTAATCTCAAATGGAATAATATCGCCATGGTGTTAAATAATTTAGAGAAATACAAAAAAAAAGAGAAGAAAACTAAGTTTCATTGATGCTGAAAGAATACAATAGAATTGAAATAACCTAAATACAAAAAAATAATATATAGGCTAACTAAAAAATAAAAAGACTATGCTACTCTTAATAAGTAATAAATAAATAAATATCCTATATTTCTTAACATCTCCCCTCAAACTCACGATGCGGCAGCTACAAGCATCGAGAGTTTGCCAACTAGAAAACGAAAACGGGAAATAGAATGTGACTTGGTAAAGAAATCTGCAATCTGCAAAGAAGAAGAAACAAAGGGCAAAATAATGGTGTCATGCTTGAGATGATGACGTGTAAGATGACAATCGATCTCAATGTGCTTAGTTCGTTCATGGAAAACTGAGTTGTGAGTAATCTGAATAGAACTCTGGTTGTCACAATACATAGGAGTAGGGTGAAAAAGAGAAACTCCTATATCGGCAAGTAACCATCGTAACCAAACAATTTCTTTAGCAGTAGATGATATAGCACGATATTCTGCTTCAGTTGAAGATTGAGAAACAATAGATTGTTTCTTGCTCTTTCAAGAAATAAGAGAATCACCCAAAAATATACAAAAACTAGTAACAGACTTGCGATCTGTGGGATCATTGCCATGATCAGTATCAGAGTATGCACGCAGCTCCAAGGAGGAGGTGGATGAAAGTAAAAGACTCTGAAATACTGTACCCCAAAGATACCGCAAAATACGAAGAACAGCTGCCCAATGAATTGTAGTAGGAGAGGCAACAAACTGACTAACAACATGAACAGCATATGCAATATCTGGACGAGTAATAGTGAGATATACCAAGCTCCCAACAATAGTACGATATAAGTAGGGTCAGACAAAGGTAAACCATCAGAAGAAGAATACTTGACGTTAACCTCAATGAGAGTATCTACAGTCTTATTATCAGTAAGTCTAGCCCGCTCAAGAATATTTTCAACATATTTCGACTGAGAAAGAAGATAACCTCTAGGTGAGTAGGCTACCTCAATACCCAAGAAATATCGCAGAGAACCCAAATCCTTCAATTCAAACTGTCTAGCTAACTCTGTCTTCAAAACTGAAATACCAGCAATATCATCACCAGTAATGATCATGTCATCAACATATAAAGACAGAATGATACGGCCTCCAGTAGTGCACTTAACAAAAAGAGCAGAATCATGACTATTAGAAGCAAATCCGAGGGAAGAGATCACAACAGAAAATTTCTCAAACCAAACATGAGGTGCTTGTTTAAGATCATATAATGCTTTCTTGAGCTAACAAACATACCCAGATTCATGCAAAACACTAGGAGGTGGTGCCATATAAACTTCTTCTTGAAAATCTCTATTTAAGAAGGCATTTTTAACATCAAGTTGAGAAATAAGCCACTGACAAACAGAAGCCACTGCAATAAGAGTACGAATAGTAGTCATTTTTGCAATAGGAGCAAATGTCTTCTCATAATCCATACCATACTGTTGAGAGTACCCTTTTGCAACCAATCTAACTTTGTATCGCTCAATAGATCCATCAGATGTTGTCTTGATCTTATACACCCAACGACAACCAACAACACTCTTACCAGGAGGTAGAGGAACCAAATCTCAAGTACATGTCTTATGCAAAGTAAAAAGTTCCTCATCCACGACTTGCTGCCAAAGAGGATCAAGAATTGCCTCTTTATAAGAAGAGGGCTCAGAGAAACCATGGATAGAAGCTAAAAAGGAAGTAAAAGATGAAGAATAACAAGAATAAACAAAATCTGGTAACTTTGTGGACTTACGAATGCATGTGGATTGACGTAGAGGTGGATCCACAATCTTATATGAAGCTTTAGGTGGGTTGGAGAGTAAAGTGTCAGTACCTGCAGAATTATCAGTACTAGAAACCGGATATGAAAAGCTATCAGAATCCTCAGAAAAAGGATCTATACGAATAAGATCAGATCTAGTCAAGCTATGAGTAGTGGATGGAATAGAAAAGAAAGGTATATGCTCAAGAAACACAACATGACAAGACATATAAAACTTATGAGCGATTGGATCAAAACAAAGATATCCCTTTTGACCTTCACCATAACCAAGAAAGACACAAATAGCAGATCGAGAGGACAACTTGTTGCGTTCTACATGAGGACGAAGTACGAAACAAGTACAACCAAAAACTCTAAGAAAAAAATAATCAGGGGCATACCCATACAACATTTCAAAAGGAGAAATACCTGAAGTATGAGAAGATAGAATTATATTAATCAAACCTACAGCGGTAAGAACAACTTCACCTCAAAACTCACTAGAAACAGAAGAAGACAACAAGAGAGAACGAGCAGTTTCAATAATGTGTCTATGTTTTCTTTCAGCAACACCATTTTTTTAAGGAGTATCTATACACGAAGTTTGGTGAATAGTTTCATCTAAGGCAAGTAGCTCAAAATTTATTAAAGGTGTATTCCCCACCCAAATCACACCTAAAACATTTGATAATAGCAGAATGTTGAGTTTTGACAAGAGCTCGAAAGGCTGTATATATCTTAAAAAATTCAAAACGATGTTTCATTAAATAAACCCAACAATAACGAGTATGATCATCAATAAAAGAAACATAATATCGAGACCCTCTTTTTGTGGCAACAGGAGAAGGTCCCCAGACATCAGAATAAATTAAATCAAATGGAGAGGAAGAAACATAAATACTTTTATTAAATGGTAAGGCTGAAAATTTTGCCAGTTTACATCCACTACAATCAGAAATATCACATGTTTGTAAATTTCCTAATGCCCCTGTGGATGCTAAAAATCTCAAACGAGAAGACAAGACATGACCTAGACGACAATGCCATAAATAAAAAATAGAAGAAAAATGACTCAAACGAAAAGAAGACAAATCAACACTAGTAGTAGCAGCTGCAGCAACTGGCACTTTTAACTTATCCAAAACATATAGTCCCCCCCTTTCTACAGCCTGTCCCAATCAGCTTCTGAGATTGCAGATCCTGCACATAACAAGAGGAGGAAGAAATGGTGACTAAATTACCTTAATCACATAACTGACCAACAGAAGCAAGATTTAATGTCAGTTTCGGAATATGATAAACATTAGGTAAAGACAAGTGTAACAGTAGAACCGACACCTACTAAAGGCATAGGAGTGCCATCAGTAGTCATAACAGGAATCAAAGATGAAGGAGACAGAAGTAAAAGATGAAGAATATGGAGACATATGATGTGAAGTGCCAGAGTCCAAGACCCATACAGAATGTGACATACTTGAAGAATTATGAGGCGATTGACCTACAAAAGAAGAAGCAAACATGACCTATGGTTGTAAGGAGAGAAACTTTTGAAATTGCTCAGCCAGAGTACTAGGATAGGTGAACTGATCTGATGAAACTACTGCTGCAGTATTGGACGATGGGGATTTATTGTTAAACTTCTGTGACTAGTTGCTAGACTTCTAAGCCTGAGATTACTGTTGAGATTGATTTTGATTTCTCAACTTGGGACACTGAGCCTTCCAATGACCTTTCTGCTTACAAAAACTACACTCGTCGAAGGCAACCTTTGTGTAAGGCTTACTCTGATTCTTGGGATGTACTGCTAACACAAAAGGATTAGAAGTAGAAAGAATTCCCTTTTCAGAATAAGACTTAAGACGTATTTCTTCAGCCAATAACTCACTAACAACTGAATCAACGGAAGGAAATGGAGAACGATGCAGAATTGAACCTCTAAGTCCTTCAAAATCACTACGAAGTGCAGTTAAAAATTGTACCAACCGTTGTTCCTCTCTACGAGCAATATAGGCACCACATGCCTTTAATTCTGTCGATTCTGTAAGTGCCAATTGATCCCAAAGATCAGTCATAGCAGAATAAAACTCCTGAATACTTATATTCTTCTGCTAAAGGGCTCGTATATCATTCTCCAATTGATACTGCTTTGCAAAATTCGATTGGGTGAATAACCTTTGTAGGTGATCCCAAACCTCCTTTGTTGTCTCATATTTTGCCAACTGTGTACCTATAGAGTGCTCAACAGAATTGTTAATCCAAGTAATATTTTTTACATTATTTGCTTCCCACGCCTCGATTAAAACAGCATAATTCTCATCAATATCCCTTGGTTTCACAAAAGTTCCACTAACATATCCTCACATCTTCTTACCCTTGAGAAAATTTCTCATCACATAACTCCAGTACGAATAATTATTTCCGTCCAACCTCACACTCACAGATTGAAGCGAATCTTTTCTTTCGGTAGCCATAATCAAGATGCGTAGAAAACCAGAATGTCAAAGGAAAACTGACGTAGAAGTTCAATTCTGCATCGTTCTCCACTTCCTTCCATTGATTTAGTTGTCAGTGAGTTATTGGCTGAAGAAATACGTCTTAAGTCTTATTCTGAAAAGGGAATTCTTTCTACTTCTAATCCTTCTGTGTTAGCAGTACATCCCAAAAATCAGAATAAGCCTTACATAAGGGTTGCCTTCGATGAGTGTAATTTCTGTAAGCAGAAAGGTCATTGGAAGGCTTAGTGTGCCAAGTTGAGAAATCAAAAAATTTCTCATCACATAACTCCAATACGAATAATTCTTTCCGTCCAACCTCACACTCACAGATTGAAGCGAATCGTCTCTTTCGGTAGCCATAATCAAGATGCGTAGAAAACCAGAATGTCAAAGGAAAACTGTACGATACGAAACTGAGCCAAACGAAATTGTACAAACTCCAGCCAACTCACCGCGGAGTTGGATCTGCGAAAGCTGTCACTAAAAAAAAACTAGCATTCAGTGGCAACTTTAGTCGTCACTGAAGGTGAAAAAGTCGTCACTGAATACATTCAGTGACAACTTTTAGTCGTCACCAGGTGGTCGCGAATAAATGCGTCACTGAATGTATATATTCAGTGGCGACTAAGTCGCCATTGAATCTAGGTATTCAGTGACGACCTCTCGAAGTCGTCACTAAAAATTATGATTCAGTGACGACTTAGTCGCCACTGAATGTAGCTTTCAGTGGCGACTTAATAATGTCGCCACTGAAACCTAGGTAAATTTTTTTAAAAATTACGTAACTTTTCAGTGACGACCTTCTACAGTCGCCACTGAAAGTTGCATTCAGTGACGACTTAGTCACCACTGAATGTAACTTTCAGTGGCGACTTAGGCTTGTCGCCACTAAAAATAGATTCAATGACGACTTTAGTCGTCACTGAATCTTTAAATTATTCATTCAGTGACGATTAAAGTCGCCACTGAATCCCCTGTTACAATTTTTTTTTAAATTTCTTTTGCCATTTAAATAAAATACTTATTTATAATTAAAAAGCATAACCAAAGAAATTAATAAAAAAGTATATATATAAAACTAAAATTTGAAACATAATACATGATTGTTGAGTGAAATATACAATGTTAATTAACAAACAGTTACATAATAAAATGTTAACAAATTAAAAAAAGTCAACTTGGTTGCTCTCTTTGAGATGATGTTGCATTAGTCGTAGAACTTGGTACAGCACTTTCCATAAGGCCCAGCGGAATTTGTCCCTATTCATATGACCAAATTTAACAAAATTAATATAACATATGACACATAAAAAGAAAATTCTAACATTATGCACATAATAATAATTAATTTAGTCACTACTTCACAAACAATAGTGCTCATGCAAAAGGTGAGAACTATAATGGGTAAAAAATCCTGAAGCAATAAGTATTCTTAAACTTATCACATAATTTTTAGGTTTAAACTTAACAAATTTCAAATATCTACTAGACCCTGCTTTTTGCCTATGGACAACTGTTTTTAACTTTTCACAAGGCATGGCCTCCCCCTCTCCCAGAAAACCAAAGAGAAAACTTAAGAGAAATGGAAGCATTCACTGTAACGAGCTGTAATCAAAATTTGAGGCAGTTAATACAGCATAATTAAAAAGGTGGTTAAAATTGATGGAAGAGCAAATCAATAAAAATATATACTGTCAAACCAAATAAGAAGAAGAGCAAATATAGATAATAGAAAGAAGAAAATAGCAGAAAATTGACCAGGAAAATTGGAGGACGAAACATGAGCAACCGGTTTTCTGCAGGAATTCCCCATGCTGAAAGGATCTTCTGGTTTCTTAGACCAAACCAGCAAAACCCATGAAGTAAAAACACAAGGGATCAAAAGGTGCAAGAACTTCAGTCTCAAAATAGGAATTGTTTATCTGGGTATAACAAGGAAAAAATGTACACGTCAAGGCCATAGATAGAGAAGCATGGGTAGTAGGAGGTGAGGCAGCATAGTCAAGGGGGGAAACAAATGGAATAAGAAAATTTTCTTTTTTTTTTTTGGTAAGATAAGCTGTACGGTATCTTTAATTGATTTTTTGTTCTATATTAATATAGAATCACAAATAAAATTTAGGATCACCTAACAGTCCTACTTACCCAAAACCTTTATTAACAAAAAAAAAGGCCACCGGTTACCCTTTTCCAGCAGGGATAAATTAGTCAGAATACACGTCCAACTACAATTACCACTCATTTAGACGAAGATGAAAATTTACAAAGCACATATTCAACGCTTCAGACTTGTTGAATTGCACATATTTGCTCAACAATAAAGAAAAAGATTTGGCAAGGACATAGAAAAAATTCACCTATGCACAAAACCTTACAACAAAAGCAAAAATCAAGCGACCACATAATCCTTGAAACCTAACCATATGTTTTATAAAATCCGACATCAAGAAAATCCATAAAAACCTATTGCCTCATTATAAAACAATTATCAATTATCTTCATAAGTTTGCACAAGAATCTACATTATGAAACTTGCCATGGACTTTCATTTCCATGGCAGAAGGTTTGCACAAGAATCTACAAGCTCAGATTTGTTGAATTGCACATATTTGCTCAACAATAAAGAAAGAGATCTGGCAAGGACATAGAAAACATTCACCTATGCACAAAACCATCCAACAAAAGCAAAAATCAAGCAACCAAAATGTGACAAGCAAAAACCAAACTCTAGATAAGGTTCCAACAGTATAGTACAACTATCATACTAGAATGAGGGCCTATGGCCCTAAACTTATTAAGGATGACGAATTTCATGTTATGCTCTTCAATGGGAAACCATAAGCTAGCCATCATCAAAGTATTATTATGGCTTAAGTTCCCTTGATAAAATTAGACAGTTGCCTTGGGATTTTGATAATATCATTTCATATATTGTGATTCACTACAAAATGTGATGTTGCTTCGTCGTGAGTGCTGTTCTATAAGTAGGGTAATGTTTATCGGAAGATTCTCTCTAACCCAAATTGAAATATATAATTTCCACATGAGAGCCAAGTCTTTCATTTGCAGGTTCACCAAATTGGAAAATGATTCACTACAAAATGTTATGTTTTACTATGTATGATGTTGGATTTAAAAACCAAAATTACAGAATAAAAGGAAAACTTAAATAATTGACACAAATATATCATAATCCAAACAAATATCATCACAATTTTCCTCTATCCATACTTATCCCATATAATATATTTCTATGACCTTAATTAATTATATTAACAAATAGAGTTTCTAAATTTTTTTTGGATACTACTTTATATATAGTTTTTGATCTATTTTAGATGACTTCATATATCTTAAATGTCTCCTATCAATATCAAGATGACTGTTTACCAAATTTCTCCTCAAATTCGTTAGATGAGGACAAGAGACTAGGGGGGCTGCATGCATGCTATCTACTGTTCTTATCTAATAATCAAACTCGCCACTTTTTGTGTTGGAAAGAAACTCAACCAGTGAAGAAATTGGACTTGAGGTAACAACCAAAGGTGCCAACTTGAGCCTATAGTCCAACATTTCTTCTCAGTTTTTCTAAACATGGATCCGATTTCATGACCAATTCAAGAAATATATACAATCTCACTTATCCTTCTATAATATCCTGAAGAGGACTTGGCAGACTTGATGACATAGAATTTGTCAAGAAAAATCACTAGTGTAGCATAAGTGAGTGTTTCAGCTAATGGGATTCATTAACGCACTCATTTTGTGAGTTTTATTGACTTCTTGCACTATTTTATTATGCAAAGATTGACTATGCAAATCAATGAAAATTCAGTAGGTATTTCAAGTGATGGAGCCGGTGTCCACTAATACCTGGCGCAATTGGCATATATATGAATGTTTATGTGACAGTGGGACCTGCATATCAAACTGACCACTTAATCTTGTGTTAGAAAGAAATTAACTCAACCAGTGAATAAATTTTTAGGAACTTAAGGTGAAAGGTTCCAAACTTGTGCCTATAGTCCAACATTTCAGCTCAGTGGTTCCACCATGGACCCAATTTCATGACTCATCAAGAAACATAGTCTCCCTCATGCTTTTACAATCTCCTGGAAGGGACTTAATCAGAACAGTTAGAGCTTATGACATTTGTCATGACCAGAGAGAATTTATCAAGAAAGATTCTTTAGAACTATATCGTGAGAATTTCTCTATAAAAGGCCACCACTCTGAACTGGTTTTCCATCCAAACTAAGATCAGAGAGCCTAAAATGTCTCTCAAACTGTTGCTAGCGTCTATCCTTGCTGTGGTGGTGTTTCTCAACACCCCAAGAACCTCACTTGCTACAGAGGAGTTGTCCCAAGAAAACTCAGAGGAAGAAAAGTATTATAAGCCACCCTATCACAAGCCACCGTATCATCACTGGCCACCCACTGCCAACCCAATTAATTAAGCACAGTGCACATTATAGTAACTTAACCTAAATTAACACTAATCTACAAATAGAACAAGAAGGATATATGAGAAACTTAACATAAAAAGATAGGATTTGATGGATCACTCAGATTACAGCCAGGTAAGGAGAGCTAGGTGATTTTACAGAAAGCCAACCTGTGACTAATTTTACAGAGATTTTGGGTGTCTTGGGCGCAGGGTTCAGATGCCTCTGCTGTGCCTGTTCGCGAGTTGATTTCTGCTGTGGTCGTTCCGAGGTGATGATTTCTGGTGAGGATATTTTGGGGGCAGCGTTCTTGTTTGTGGGAAAGGAAAATGTGGGTGTCTTCGGTGCGGGTTTAGATGCCTCTGCTGTGCTTGTTTGCGAGGTGAATCTGTTGTGCTCGTTCACGAGGTAATGGGTTTTGGTGAGAAAATTTTGGGGGAAGGGTTGTTCGCGGGAAAGGAAATTTTGGGGGATTTCAGATGTCTCCAAATGCCTTTGCTCTGCTTATGAGCGAGGTGGGTTCAGCGTTTTTGACTTTCAGATGCAGTGTTCAGAAGGCTTCATTTGCTTTATGATTTGCTTTTTTTTGTTTATCATTTTTCTTTGTGTATTGCAAGAAAACTTGGTGAGTCAGACTATTAATATATATGTGTCATATGAAATAAAAGAAGATTTAATCAATAGATACAGATGTAAAAAACTTGGTTGAATTAGAAGGAAAGAGACAATATCAATTGAGAGGCGCACTCAATTTTTAACACAACACTCAATATATTTATTTATTTTAAATTAGAAAAAATTAAGTTAGTGTAATTTGATATATTTTAATTCAAAAACATAAATATATTATATTTTTTATATTTTATATATATAAAAATATTAGACTCTAATTAATTATGCTCTACTTTATTTTTTTACTATTGGTGTTCTTTTTTAATATTTTAAAAGTACTCTACTTCATTTTTTTTTATTCTATTATATGGTTATTACACATGTGAAATGGGTATGTTTTGATCTTTCAAAGATATATATGTTTTTCATTTTAATTTAAAAAAATTACTTCTTTAATTTAGTATTTAATTATAAATTAACTTATGTGAAAAAACATTTTTTAATTTATTTTATTAGTAAATAATTAAATTTTTTTATTTTATAACTAAAAATACAATTTAATTTTTTTTACAATGAATAAATACACCCATCCCTCAAACACTCTTTAGCTGTGAGAAAATAAACGTACAAAAATATTAGAAAATTTTTTGTTACTTTTCGTGGCGACCTTAGGTCGCCATTGAAAACTAATTTTCAATTTTTAGTGACAACCTTATCTGGGTCGTCACTGAAAAGTAAATTTTCAGTGGCGACTCATGAAAGTCGTCACTGAAAGTGATTTTCAGTGACGACTTTTCTAGTCGTCATAGAAAAGTCATCACTGAATCTCCTGTTTTTTGTAGTGTGTTTAGGATTAAGTCTCGTGCCATAAAACCATGCTCTGATACCATGTTAAATAATTTAGAGAAATACAAAAAAAAGAAGAAAAAAATTAGGGTTTCATTGATGTTGAAAGAATACAATAGAATTGAAATAACTTAAATACAAAGAAATAATATATAGGCTAACTAAAAAATAAAAAAAATATACTACTCTTAATAAGTAATAAATAAATAAAAATCCTATATTTCTTAACACATGGTACATAGATGGGGTTTACAAGGTGAAGAGTGAGTACGAACTCTTAAAGTCCCAGGAAACAGAACAAAATTGGGGCAATGCTTCCACTTCCTACTGTATCAGTACCAAAATATGGGAAAGGGTATAAAAGTTTAATGTTCCTCCCGTGATGAAAATTTTCATTTGGGAAATTCTTAATAAGGCCCTTCCTACAAGAGGTAATTTATTTAGAAGGAAGTTAGCTCAAGACCCATTATGCCCAATCTGCTAGGAAACAGAGGAGACTGGAACATCTATTCCTAGGATGCAGCTGGGTACAAGACCAACGTGCTTTGCTGCAGATTTTCAAAGCCCAAATAATGAAGGGAAAATTTCCAGGATGGAGGAGTGGATCGTAAGCAAAATGGAATTATGTGTTCACAGATAGGCTGATGGGTCACTGTCAATAGATAAGTTATTCTTAATGCAATGGTTCACGTGGAAGGAGAGAAATGAATCAAGTTTGAAAAACTCTGATTAACCCAATCGGTGTCATTATTAAAATCCAAAATCTTTACACTAATATGAGGACAAGTCAATTACAGTCCAATCATATACAACTCAGCCAGCCAATATCTACAAGTGATACAAATGGAGCAGAGAAGGAGAAGACTTTGAGGTTACCTCCTGTAGGTTGGCTGAAACCAATGTATGTAGATGCAGCCTTCCGGAAGACGGAAAAGAAGAGCTACTCAGCTTGCGTAATCAGGGACAAGAATGATGGGTTGTTAATTGGAGTGTCAAATTCAAGTTTTTCCCTATCGGTGCTGGATGCGGAAGCAAGAGCAATAAACACCACATTGTGTTTGGTTGAATGCCTGAAGATGTTGCTGGCAACAGAAGCGAGTTCGGTAAGGAATACTGGTGGAGGAAATCAGACCCCGGGATGATAGGCATATCTCTTTCATCCCCTTCCAAGCAAAATTATATACTTTTTTTTTAACTAAATATAGTTTCATTTTATGGACATATATAAATTTTTATTGTTTATTTTGATTAGAAAATAAAACTGTTATTGCTTAATTTATCATGAAGTCCTTTAATTGCATATGAACACTGCACAATTTGGTGATAGTATCAAACTATATAATATATTAAAAAAGTGATGAGATTTAGAAAAGGAAAATGATTTGATTTATCGCTGTCCATCAACGGTGTCTGTATCATGACATGTGGCAAAAACAGTACTTTTAAAAATTATTTTTATCACATGTCATGATCTAAACATCGTTAGTGAACAAAAAATAATTTACCGACAGTAGACTAAATACCAACTCTTTAAGAAATTAGTCTATGAATGGTTATGGTATACAATTATTTATAGTTTAGTTATTTTTAATATAAATATATTTTGGAAGTGTAAAATAAAAAAACTTGCTATGGCTAACCTACAAACTTAAGTGGAGCCTAGTCACAATATTTCACCAAAAATTAATTATCAAAATATCGACTTAATCCACTCTAGGTTGTCTCTATAGATTAATTATATTTTGATAATTTTAAAACAAATAGTAATAATAATCGATTAATTTGATGTCCACTTAGGTTCAATTTTAAAATCTAAGTCCATATATATATATATATATATATATATATATATATGTGTGTGTGTGTGTGTGTGTGTGTGTGTGTGTGTGTGTGTGTGTGGAGAGAGAGAGAGCATTTTGTTTTTTTATCTATACACCACTTAGCTAACTCTATAATATAATACTTTATGCTATCTTCGACACATATTTCCAATTTCTTCTATTTTTTGCATTCTCAAACTGAATCATCTAGTAATATAACAATTCATGTTCAAAGTTGTTTTTAAATCCAATTAATTATTTATAGTTTTAAAAATTATAATATTAAATATTATAATATCAAGCAATATATAATTACTTAATATTATACAATTATATAGACTTAACATCAATCAATAATAATTTCACTTTTCGCCTAGCAAAATTATAAACATAAGTAAAAAAGTTGTTTAGTTTAAATTTGGGCTTCACTGGAAAACTATATAGATAGATTATGACCTTCAATACCACGTCATATCCTCATTTTTATTGAAAAACTAAATACAATGAGATTTGAGGTGACATGTATTGTTTTAGAAAAAAACTTAATTTAACTCAAATCAAGTCCTTAAATCCATCTAAATTAATATTTTCATCAAACATCACCTCTTTAGGCATTGAAGTGATCATTTGAAGACCATTAAATATTCTTCCATCATTTTTAATACATAAGTGAATAGTATCTTACTCTTTTTTTTTCTTTTTTCTTTTTAAAGAAAGATAAATCTATTTCATTGAAATAATTATTTGAGAAAAAAAATTAGTGCAGTAAAAAGAATTTCCATTTTTCTTAAATAAAAAATAATTATTATTAGATATATCAACAATAGACTTAAAATTTTCACCAATACCATGTCAAATAATGATGTGATAAAATTGGTTGATTATGTTAATATTTTTAATATATTTTTGCCACGTGTCAGCATTTAGTGTGGTGCTGGTGAAAATTTTAAATATACTGTTAATACATCTAATACATCTAATAATAATCTAATAAAAAATCAATCTTATAACAACATAACTAAAAAAACTTAAAATGTGGCTGATTGATAAGAAGATAAAGATAAAAGTTAAAATTTTAGAAAAAGGATAGAACTCTGCCTCAAAAACTAATTGTTTTAGGTTATTGTTTTTACATCTGAACACATACGTTCACCAATGTTGTCTCTTTGATCAAATCAAATCCTCTAAGATGAGTATGTATTGTTATTAATTGCTGCTTGCCTCCTTATGAAGTCAAAGCAAAGTTGGAAAAGCTTAAGGTAGAATGCCGAATTAAAATAGAATTTACTAAGAGCTTGAAGAATGCCCATAGTGAAGAAGTTCTAAAATTTCAAGAAATTATGCAGCTTACTGAGAAACAGGCCTATGAATTGAATCTTTAAGTCTGAATAAATATGCGAATTGAGGAAAATACATGAAGATCTCAAGTCTAATTTGAATGAAAGAGAAACGTACATCATGCATTTGAGTTCAGAGAATGAGAAGGTACAAGCACATTGCTCTCAGAGATTACTAAAATTGGAAGAAGAAAATAGGGAGTTGGCGTTGGCTTTAGATGAACTGACAGTTAAAAACAGTGAGTTGGAGCAAAACGCTTGTTTCAACTATAAGGAAATTTCGGGCTTCAAAACACTCATATCGGCTATAGAGAAGAAGTATCTTGAAGCAGAGGAGAAACCCAAGAAACTAAAAGATTGATACAGAGAGATGATGTGGTACTACAACTGGAGGAGGAAAACAGAAATATACAAGATAAAATAAAATGGAAAAGTTAACGGTTTAAGCATCTTGAGGAAGCTCATAAAAAGCTTCAAGGCCAGTTCCAATCAAACAAGGAGGAGTGGGAGAGGGAGAACTTTATTATGCTTGAAGAGATCAATGCCTTGCAGACTAATTTGGATTCTTAAATGAGAATTCTAGAGGGGGTTTGAATCACGATTTAGAGGAAACTCCTGGAGGTTGAAATATCTGAATTCAAGTCACTGTTCGAGAACTTTTTTCCCAATGTGAAGAAGAAAAGTCAAATATACAAAGCTTGACCATTCAGAGGAATGAAGAGATATCAAAGCCATAATGCTAGAGTAAATTCTTTGATATCAAAGCTCTGCAACAAGTCTAGATAGTTGGAAGAGGCACACAAAAATTGTTCGTCAAGTATGAAGTCTAAGGAATCTTAATGTGATTATCAAGTGGAAAAGATGAAAGCATATATTAATAATTATAAGTCTATGTTGACTAGTAAAGAACGAGAAATCAAGGAGTTTCATATGGAATTGAAAAATTGCCATTATGCTATTGAAGAGAATTCTATGGAACTCTTGATCTTTAAATCAGAACTCATAGGAGTTTACTTCAAATTACTCAGAGTAGAATCAGATAAAACTGTTCATATCAAAGCGAAAAAAGATACAATTCTTTCTGTAGAGAAAAAAATGATTGAGGAATCATCTAAGGTCAACTTGTCTTGAAAGAGCAACTTCTGCATGTGGAAAACATCCTAAAATATGAAAGAAGTGTTGCATTTGAGGATATAGAAAAGCTAAAGTTTGAAATAGCCAATAAAAATGATGAAATCGCTATATTAGAATGTGAATTACTGAATTGGAAGTCAATTGCTGAAACTTTCAAAGTCTGCTCTAAAGAAATTTAGGGAAATTTGTCAAAAGATGGAGAGTTCCCTTATTTTACATGTTGAGAATAAGCAATCTCTTAAGAATGAAAATGAAAGCCTTTCTCTACATTGTCAAGGATCAGGAGAAGAAAGCTGAAGATCTTCTTCAGCAGCAAATTGCTTTATTAGAAATGGACAATGCAAAGAAAATGAAGGAGGCAAACACATTTAAGGAAGAGAAAGAGAATCTTGTCCAAATTGCTAAAGCAAAGGAGTGTCATGTAAAAGATCTTCAAAAAGATATAGCTGTGACTTTCTTGCAGCAAGAGTGTTTGAGAAAAGAATTAGCTGATGCAACTCTTGCACAATTGGTCGCAGAGAAAAATCTTAAGCAAGAGAAAGGGACTCTTTTGAAGCTAAAGTACGAGAAAGACCAAATTAAAAATTTCTTGCAGGAACTAGCTACGTCTTTGGAACACGATTTGGTAGACACACTAAGTTTGTCTTTCTCAAAACAGGTGGAAAAGTGGGTTGAGTTTAGCATCCTTACTAAGACATTTAAAAATGCGGAATATTTGACAAAGCAAGGAATTGAAGAAAAGAACATGAGAATATAGAAATTAGAATTGGAAGTTAGAAATTTGCTAGAGAAGGTTGCATATAAGGAAGACTCGTTCTTCCTTTGGAAACAAGAAGCAGAGCAACTTCAAGTATCATTAGAAAGCCAAGAAGTTGGAAATTGAAAATCACACAGAAAAACAGAGGGCCATGGAAAGCACAATTAGAGAGCTTGAGTTTGAGAAAGGGAAGGTATGCCGGTACATTTTGAATACGCCTTAACAGGATTGGAAAGCTGTCCGGCGAGGATATGCAATTGATGAAGAATCTGGGAAATATATTAAATACTTCTATAGATGAAGATGAATGGGCAATGGATCCAGTAGTGTGTAACAAGCTACATGATTCTACAATAAACTATGAAAATGGTTCTTTTCTTGCCACAAAGAAACATGAAGCAAATTTTGATGGCCGACCACCACTGAGAGAGGTTAACAGTATGCACATGTAGACCACAGAAGAAATTTGAGCTCTTGTCGAAGAAATATGCCATAAGGTATATCAAATCAATATCTGTTCAGAAATTAGTGCCTCTGCCCATTGGTCTGTTTAGTATCTTCATATGTGTTAGAATAGTATTAGTGTTTCTTTAGTTTCTCTCGAAACAGTGAGTTTTGAAGAAGTATGAGTATCAAGAACTTTATTCCATATCTTTCTTAAGCTTCTAATAACTTTAAAAAAAATCTAAATGTAGGTTTTAAAATTCTAAAAAAATGTGAACATATTTTATTTTTATTTATATTGATGGACGAAGAAACCATAATTTACTGTTTCGAGAATGTATTCCACAATGATAATAACTGGACACAAAGTTGGTTGTCAATTCTTCCATTTTTAACAAACTATTGGTTTAAGCAACTTTTATCAACTATAATATGTAAAGAATTAGATGTTATTTGTGTTTGTCGTTGAATTTTTCAGTAAAATTATAATATGTAAATAGTTAGAGGAGTTTGTGATATATTGGTGAGTTAAAATAAATATTCATATATTATGTTTTTATTGGAAAATATAATAATAAAAGCTTAAAAATTACATTTAAGTTTTTTGATTTCTCAATTGGGTCACATTCTTGACTTCTATTAATTTTTAAGAGTCTAAATCTATAAATTAAAAAAAAAAATCATGTAAAATAAAAAGTGTGATTTGCTCTACGGAGGCATAGGTTCCTCAAGTGAGCATAGCACAGATCGATGCAAAATATTGGGCACTTAGTAATGCTAATATCGAAACTTTGAGAACATGAAAAAAAAAACAATGTTTTTGCGCCAGTCTCTTTGATTAATGGCCCAGCCAAGAGTTTTATTTTTTTTCTCCACAAATATAAGCATTAACGCTTGGAGCGGCACCTGGAAGAAAATTCAACCATCTTCTATAAAGAAATTATGACAAATTATCCACAGAAATTTATCCTTTCAGTTCATCTAAGGTTTAAATATTGAAGCTCATCAATCTCCACAATTGACTTAGAAAATATAACACAAAATTTCATTTACGTTAAAAAAATCCATGTCCTACAAAAGAGAAAGGTAGCAGTAGATTCAACCAAATAACTACATGGAAAATGAACACAAAAAATTCCAAGAGAAAGAATTCATAGTTAATCGGTGGTATCAATAAAAAAACAATAATCAAACGGATATCTAGAGGGGAAAATGAAAAAGGAACAATAAAATAACATGTTTTTTTGGTGAAATGAAAAAATAAATGTTATCCTCAACGAAGTCTTATTGAATCATTTGCATAATCTTTTCTTTCTGGCTTCTCTAGAGAACGTAGTCATAGAAAGATAACAAATTTGGAGAAGATACCATTAGAAAGGCAACCAAAGAGTGTAATCGAGATCGAAAACCACTAGTCTTGGGGGCACTTGAAACACCTTGTTGTCCTTGGATAAGCAAATGATAAATGCTCTGTTTTGTTAATAGGTTAGCAACAGAAAAAAAGTTGTTCAGTCTAGTTTTGTTATTTAGTTGATGTTAGTTAGACTTGATTACAAAGATTAGAAGTGTGAGTATAAAATGAGATGGGAAGAAAGATTTTATCATCTGAATATTTGTATTCATCTTGTAATAGTTTTTTTTAGCAATAAGAGAAATCTATTGATGCTTTTAGTTTGCTTACTCTTTTGGTATAACAAAAATCAGTGTTTCACACCCCCATTATCTATAGTGCCTCTGCTTTCACCTTATTGCCTCCAATCTCTTTCCCTCTCCCAAGTGTCAAAGATGAATTCGGATGATAGTGGTTAAAAATTCTTGGAGGAGGATCGAACTAGAGAGAATTTTAATATAAAGAAATAAGACTAAAATGGCGTACTGGAAATAGGCTAAGCGGGTACCCTTGGAAAGAGGTTGAAAACGATATCTCATTAGAGGAAGGTAGCCTCTAGAAATTTAGACACAGAAATTGATATAAATTTTGTGAGGAAAGTTTGCTTGGCAACAACTTCTAAATTTATTTATAATCATCTGCTTCTCTTGCATCTTGTCCTTCTTTTCAGAGAAGAACACGACTACAGAGAAAAATATGATCTATGGTTTTGTCATTATCGTTCTAATGCAAACCAAAAATATTCAAAATATAGATCGGGAGACATAAATAAGGAGCTTCTAAAAAGCGGCGACACCATAAAAAAATGTAGAGAGAGAGAGTGAGAATAGCGACATGAAAAAAATGCAGAAAGTAAACCAAAGAAACTTAGGAACAAAGAAGAAAAAAAAAAACGAAATTGAATCTCGCAGTCGACAACGCAATGTGCGAACTCAAATGATAAAACAGAAAGTCAAGCTCCGCGAAAAGAAGGGGACTATGATCTCAAAATCAAGTGTTTTTAGGGGTTTTTTTTTAATGAAAGAATGAGTTAGTCAGTTAGATAACTTGAGATGTTTGGTCAGAGTTAAGTATCTTGAAAGTATTTAATAGACTATTTTAATATATTTTTATTTATAGTTAAGATAAAAATAACAGAATGATTGAATTATATAATATTTAATAAATTTAAAATTAAATTATAAAATAATATAAATTTAAAGATTAATGTGTCAAAAATTAAATTATATGTCTATTTTTTAAATAATAAATATATTTTTATGGACAAAAATTTAAAGCAATAAATTTTTCTGTGTGAGGATCACATTTGTGGATGATGACAGCAAAGCTATCTGAGCTTTTATAATTTTATATAAGTTAGTGCCAAAAGGCAACTTTTGACTACCTTCTTTTTAGATTCAATTGTCAACTTATTCTAATTTTTAAATGTTTTTGAAATTATTGCATGCTTTTCTTTTATTTCATATTTACGGTAATATTTTTTATTATCTTACCTTGATGGCTCTATGGAAAGGATAAAAGGATTAAATAATATTCTATGCATTGTATTGTTAGGTACTGGTTTTGGTGAGTTAAAAGAATATGATTTTTTCAAATTAATATTATTTTTTTCAAATTTAGATAATCTGTTTAACTTTATCAAATTAATATTTTAAATTTAAATATTTACTTATGTTTATACCTATTAATCAAACATTAATGTTGCTCCTCAGAAGGTAATTGCACAAAAGCCTTCATCACATATTAAAAAAAATATGATTTTGGATGTTATACTGAAGTAAGGCTTGTATAATATGTGTGTGTGTGTGTGTATTAAAAGTATTAGACAATTATACTAGATTGATCTTTTTTTTCCGTCAAAGTGTTAATCAAGTCCATATTTTTTTACACGCTATATATGATCTAAATAATATAAAACAAATTGATTATTTTTATTCATCTCATGTTTAAATATTTTATATATAAGTTTTTAGATACATAAAAAATTAATATATTTATGTACCAAGCATCACCTTAAGTAAGCATGCGTTCTTATTTTATCTCTGTGATTTGAATGATAATAAAAAATTCTATGCCCTCCAAAAGATTTACAGAAAGATTATTTAATTAAATTGGACTTTAAAACTACAGGGGAGCTTTCTTTATGGTATGAGATAGGTTTATGTTATATTCACACATTTGTTTTACACCAAATTACACCAAAATTTTTCCTAAATAATTCCATTTCTCCTTTTTTTCTACTTAAGTTTCAAAAATAAAAATTTATGCTAATTTCAGTAATTAAATTAAATAGATTATAATGGAGTTTGAATTAATAAAATAGTATAAATAGTGTCCTCATCCAAATCAAGCAAAGCAAAACTTGACCATGTAAGGCTATGTTTGACAAAAATAGTTGGTAAGTTGTTAACTTAAAGCTGAAAACTGTTAAGTTAATTTATTGAATTAGAAGTGTTTGGTAAAATTAACTATTAAATTAACTGATAAATGTAAAATGACATAAAATGATATACTTATATAAAATTTATCATTTTTTGTTAGTAATTACATTTTATTATATAATTCCAAAAAATCCAAAATAAATATATCATCTAGAGTCCCACAATAAATTAATAATATTATTACAAATCTCTTTCATCTCAGTAGATACCTCTAAATTTTTATTCTTTGTGTCACTATCAATAATATCTGAAAGTTTATCATGGGTATATAATTTGAATATTGGTCAAATATAGTAAAAATAATGTCATCTTATGAATAAGATAGTGTTGGAATTTGAATAAAATAATAAGGATAAAAAAAGAATAAAATTATAAAAGTTATCAGTTAAAAACTATACGCTACTTAAAGTAGCGTATGATAAAAAGCTATAAGCTATTCAAATAAACTTGTTTACCAAACACCTCTAATTTGGTCAAACAAGCTTATAAGCTAGTCAAATAAGCTATAAGTAAACACTTGAATTCAAATTTTAAACACAATACAAAACCTTTGATAAAATATTACAAACAAAAATTCAACAAAATTCCCCATAAATTGGAACTCTTCTGAATGTACATACAATCAAAACAATATACACAACCACAAAGAAGCTCTGCTTCAATAATGGATATTAGAAACATAACATACAGTCAAGAAAATTTACGAAAGAACTCAGCCCTCCAAAACATTAAAATATAAACACATAAGACCCATGGTTTGAGACTGAACTTGGTATTTTAAAAAAAAATGGAGAGTAATGATTAGTGAGTGGATACGAAAAAAACAATACATATAATACATAGAAAATTTGCCAAAGTAATTTAAATCATAATCATATTAAGAATGCCTGCACATGAATAATCTGAATGCATATAATACACTTTCAAATTATATTTCTATATCAATCATTCTTTAAAATTGTAAATTCAACTAACAAGAATGTTCAAGAACATTCATTATCCAAACATCTAGAAATAGGCATATTGACATTGGTAGATGTTTAACAAGGTACTTGATTACTATTATGGAGACTCTGGTACATGACAAATTTAAAGGATATATAATTTTAAACACCTAAGAATGGATCAATCAACTAAGAAGTTTCAATCAGCTTAAGTTCATTGGAAAGGAGAAGATTTCAATTATAAATTAGATTTCATTGTGAATTTAAAATTTCCTTTGTTAAAATA
This sequence comes from Gleditsia sinensis, assembly GCA_037074535.1. Lineage (NCBI taxonomy): Eukaryota > Viridiplantae > Streptophyta > Magnoliopsida > Fabales > Fabaceae > Gleditsia > Gleditsia sinensis. The sequence continues at coordinate 50,499 of JAYWLF010000082.1, forward strand.
AAAATCCAATCAAATGTTAAGTTGAAAATCGAGAATTTAAGATCTTGTACGGCTAGGAACCTCTCTTGGACATTTTATAGAACATCAAGTGGGCACTTTTATATTCAAGTCTTCAATATACAACTTTGATTGATGAAAAGCTCAAGTTTACTCAACAAGAAGATTTATCTATCCTATTGCGAGTTTGGTACCCAAAACCAACATAAAAGTAAAATATGAACCTGCATTCATGAAATTCATAACTGAGAACTCATGTAATGTTATCTGAGAAATTCATTGACCCATTCAAGGGAATCAAGGAACTTCTAAATCATCATAGGAAATAGGCACATGACTCAAATTTACCCAAAGCAACAGCTATAAAAGTTTCTACCGCATTCAGAATTTCAAGGACTATAACCAAACTAAATCACCAAAATCAAATTACATGAGCACCCATTCTATGAAACCAACATACCAATTGCAGCCAAAAACAAGCGAAAAGTAGTCACCTTGCAAACTGAAAAAGAAATAGCTCGCAATGGTTTTTTGAAGTGGCTCGTAATGGGTTTCACAAGCTGGTGGCACCACGCGGTGGTGGATGGTGGTTCAGGATGAAGTCTCATGGGGGGTGTCTGACAGTAGGTGTATATATATATATATATACACACACACACACACGCAGATGTTTGCGCGCGCACACTTGGTGAAACTATTTGTAATGACCTGAAATTTTAAACATATAATTAAGGATAATTAAAATAGTTAGCAAAAATAAAAAGTAACAAATAGGATTAAATTTATTCCAAAAATGTGACAACAAAAACTCAGCGATCCTTGATTACAAGAGAGTTATAGGAGTTGTATAAAAAAAAAAGAGATATAAGAGAAGAGTCCTTTGAAAAACCATCAAGGCCACCTATGTCGTGTTATAAACCTTCTAGGGCTAAGGTTCAGCTTCAAATTCCTTTATGGCCAAATTATAAATTCTAATTCTTTTAGAGACCACACAACAAGAGCCAAAATTTCATTTGACCCACCCCTTATTTTTCTCTTCCTTCGAATTCTTTTCATCTTCAAGGTTTTTTCTTACTTTATCTCTCTACGCCTGTCTCTTTCTCTATCTAAAAGTGCACTAGGGTTTCAATTCTTTAAGATTTGAAGCCCAAATAAAAATTAAGAGTCGATAATCATGTTCAAATGCTCTAAAAAATCCTTGTATACCAAGAAATGTTTGTTGTAGAAATTAAATAGAACCATAAATCAACCATCAATAGTTAGAACTTATTGTAACATGAAATTTTTTTTATTTTTGCACTTCATGACCTCCATTTTTGATACCTTCAGCACAGTTGAAACCAAAACAAGAATATCTATAAATTTGGGCAATCACAACCACTCAAAAATACCGAAAATCTACAGAACCACAAAGGAGAAAGCCAAAATGGTGAACTCTAACAGTCATACTTAGGGTGCTCAAATCAAGAAAAATATACCACGGTTGGATTTAGAAGGTGCCAAAAGGTGAGGAAGCAAGTTTAATGGCAAGAAGCAAGGCTCATGCACAGTGGCCTTGTATGATCTGTTTCACCAGTGACTTGACCCACGTTTGACCTATCTAGTCATTGACCATTTAAACGCTGATCGTTGGCTTTTCTAACCTATAGACCATTGAGTTGACTGGGACATTGAAAAGCTTCCTAAATTTTATTTCAGCAAACGATACCTCTTTTCATAGGTTTTGAACCTCAAACTCATTTTCTAAGTTACTTTGGCCAAATTCATCTTTGAATTTGTCCCAATGTAGAGGAGAACTTCAAATCGTTTATTCTGTGAGTCATTAGATTCAAAAATTTCTAAATTCACCTCATTCCCTCATAAATCATGTAAAGTTGGATTAATGCTAAAAGTACCACACAACTCAAGCACGCAGAATATGATATTACAAACACAAATACTACAAAACTAAATATGGAAACTTGAATTCATAATAATTGAATTTTTAAGTGCTTCATCTTTGCAAGCAACATAGGAGTAAATTACATGACACTTGTAATATAACGACATAAGATACCATTTACAATCAACATGCTAGAGAGTTTATTAACAAAAGAAAAAGTAAAAACAGCACAATAAACATGGGCAACACTAGTGGAAATCAGAAATTAAGAAAAGGGAAATTTAAATTCCAAAATATAATCCATACCTCTAATCTTGTAGGTCCAGCTCAAAGTTTTTCAAAATCACAGATAAGCCCCAAACCCAACTTCAGATTCAGCTGCTCTAGCAATAACAAAATCAATTCCAATTATAGACACAAAATAGAACAAAACCCAGTTGCAAGATACAAAAAAGAAGGCAAATAAAAGTGAAAATTGGGTTTACCCAAGACGGAAAGGTGCATGAACCCTAAAGAGAGGACCTTCTACTTTCAGTGTGAAAAGAAAATTAGAAGCTTGGGTCCATTAAGAATGAACAGAGGAAGCTTCTTTTCGAAAAACATAAATAGCCCGAAGTAGAAAGGGTGAGGGTGTTTGCCTCAATGCTCCTTTGCCGAAACAAGGTGAGTGAGTGAGGGGGTTTGCAGTGCTTTTGTCGAGGTGGGAGAAAGGGGAAAAAGTGCCGCAGTTTTCTATTTTTCTGCTTTCAGTGGCAAGCCTTGGAGGTGCGCTGAAATGGAGTTTTTAAGAGGGAAAGGAAGAAAATGTCCGCTTTCAGTACAGCCTTCCAAGTTCGTAACTGAAAGTGAGATAATTTTGGATGACAGTTGTCACTAAATAAATGTACTGAAATTGACATAATTTTGAATGGTCACTTTTAGAAAATTTTAATGACGACTCTTATATGTGTGCAAAAGATTTTTAGTGACAATTTTTTAAATTATTATGAAAAAATTATTATTAAAAATTATTTTTTATACAGTAGATAATTATTAATTATCAATTTTTAAATGTAAGTACATGGAAAGAGAGCTATTTAATCATATACAAATTATTGATGTGATATTAATATATATAGTCTATGCTAGATCCCCACTGAACCATATACATAACACTAATTTAATATTCATTTTCACTAATAAAATTTATCATTAGCCTCAATCAAGCCATTATATATACAGTGAGAGTTGACTGAATGATTGCAAAGAATGCTGCAAAACATTATGCTACAAAAGTCTGGAAAGAAGATAATTCATTCAAATAAATGAGATTATATTCGAAATAAAAAATAAGTTCCTAATGAAAATTACAATATTAAATATATTTCAAAAAATAATAAATTGAGAGAAAGACACTCAGATATGCATATTTCAGCAAAATCACCAAAAGGAACTAAGTAAGCATCCAAGTGAGACTAGGCTCGAGCTCCGTACATACAAACACGTGTAAGATATTAAATAGTTACGTCTCAAATATGTTTTATAAAATATATATGAGTAAAATTTTTAAGGTATCCTTAGGTATTGAGAGAGAAAAAAGAAAGGAAGAAATTGAAGGAAAAGAAAAGAGAAGAAAATAAAAAGTAATTATTAATTTCTCTTTCTGTTTAAATGTTCAAAACAGAGAAGCTAACAAAATAAAAAGTTATTATTAGTTGTAATGAGCTTTACACTGGAAGGGAAGAAAGGGAAGGAGAGCTGAAATGAAGTCTTTCCTTTTATTTGGGAGATCAAATTTAAGAGGAGAAAAAAGAAATATGAATTAACTCACCGAAATTACCGTTCTTCTATTATTTTAGAAAAAATATTTATCACAATAAACATTATATTCAAAACTGTTGTTATATTAATACTTATAAAGCTTATGATTGAAATTAAAATATAAATATACAAATTTATCAAAAAAATAAATTTATGAAAATAGATTACACTAATAATCTTTGTTTTTTATCTTGAATATCAAATGCTTTTCAGAATTCTCTTATCCACCATATTCTTAGTCATCAACTTATTGCTGGGAAAAGCAATTGTTTTATATTGCCACTTACATCAATAAATTTTAGATAAACTCCATTAAATCAATTTTTTTTAAATTCTCCTAAATTTAAAAAAAAATAGAAGTGATATTTATCACAATAAACATTATATTCAAAACTATTTTTATATTACTACTTACAAAACTATATTAATATACAAATTTACTAAATACCTTTATAAAAATTTATTACAATTAATATTTTTTAAATTTTTATTTTAAATATCAAAACGAAAGACCTCTGTCCCTTCTAATCTCCCAACCCCTTTCTTTTTGGAATTCTCCAATCCCCCTTTAGCCTCTCAAAAGCACCACCCAGACCACCATATCTATTTCCTCGCCTTTTTCTCCTTCATCATCTTCCACCTCTTCTCTTCTATGTTGGATGATGTCTTTCTCCGTGGATAACAATGGTCAGTGTTGCTTCTTGGATATTTAGGTTTTGAAGCTGTTATTATAGGTAATCACTCACTTTCTCTCTGTTTCTCTTTGTTTCTCCATTTGCCATAGATTAAACTATGTTCGTGGTTGATGACTACAATTTTACACTTCTTATGAAACTAGATATAGTCAATAGGTAAACATAGCCATTTGCTTCACATTGATCCATTATTGAAGCATCCAAATTGAACTTTATAAAGCAAAAACTTGAGGCTCTGAGCTCAATGCTGGAAAGATGGAAATGTTAGTCACCAGATATGAAGAAAAAATTGCAAAGTGAGATAAAAGGGCTTTTGGAGGATGTGAATTAATCTTCTACGCCCTATATAAGTATTAGTGTAGCTAATGATGAGGGTAGTTTTAGTTATAATAAGCCATTTTCCTTCTGTGGATTGTTCTTTATAGGGCCCCAATTTGATTCTCATTTCTATCCCTAACTTCGGAGGTAAAGTTTTTTGTTATATCATTTTCATGCCTAACTATGCTGCTTCTTCAGGGCGAAATCCTCCGCATCATAGCCATCTCTTTGATAGTCATACTTTGTACTCTTTTACTTGATCTATTTTCTATTTCTTTCATTTTTTAAAGAAAATTTAACTATTGAAGGATTTTCATTATAATATTACTTTGATAATTAATTAGCTCTATGCAGTATATATGTAATAACCGTAAAATTTAACGAAAATTTCAATTAAAGGAAATTTAAATTAAAAGAGAGAATTTTGACAATAGAGATAAGAACTGTAGAAAATATATATATTTATTACATAGATTAAAGAATTACAAAAGAAATATGAGAATTTATGTTTTGGCGCGCTATAAGCAAATATATTTTTATTTATGTAGAAATGATTATGATTTGTTAAAAGTAAGTGGACTTTTAAGTAAAAAAAGTATTGTGTTGCTTAAAATAATTATACCGGCCTCCATTTAATTTTTATGGTATTTTTAGAAATATTCTTTCTTTTAATATGAATTAAGATATTTTTTTAAAATTTATTTTCGTATGATTTTTATCAAGAAAAATCATGATTTAAGAGTTTAACTAAAGATTTATGAAAATGGAAATTTTTAAGAATTTTTGAGATATTTTATGATGAAAAATGAAATTTATATGAATTTTTATAAAAGAAAATCCTATTATTAATTATTTAATAATTATTATTATATTTAAATAAAAAAAGAACAAAATCTCAGAAACCATAAAATGAGAAACCGGGGGCGAAGAATTCGAAGAAGAAGAAAATGGAAAAAATGCATAGTACTGCATAGTGAGTGAATAGTGACTTCCAATCTTTTCTCTCGATTTGGAGTACCAATTGGCTTCCGGTATCAAAACTGAAAGTGTTATTGGATTCAGGACGAAGAGTACTTCAGTTTTGACCGATCAGTTTTTCAAATCAACCGTTGAATCGCCGTAGATCTGAAGTAGAAAATCTCGGTAAAAGGTAAATTCTGAAAAACCTTACTTAGGGACTTCTAATTAGAAATCTGACTCCGTAGATGGATTTAGAAACTAGATAAATATTAGGATATGAAATTGTTTTGTCAATTCGGTAAAATTTTTGTGACAGTGAATAGTATTTTTCGGCGATGAATAGTAGCGGTAAATAGTGTTTCCCGGCGTGAATAGTATTTTCTGGCGGTGAACAGTAACCAAGCTATTTAAGGTTTTTAGACCTTCCAGACTCGATTTTGGGGTCTGTTTTACCGAATTCAGACCAGGAACTATAATTTTAGGGCTGTCCAATCTGGAGCCCTTACTTGTGAATGAGTTTTTCATAATATAGCGCATATTTTACAAACTCGGTTTATAACTCTCTCTCGTATGATTTTAACTAGCTGGAATGTATGCTAAATTGTTTTACCGCTTTAAAAACCAATATGTTCCAACCATGTTAGAAATTATAAATTTAAATCCTAATTGAACTCTGGGTATGCAGGGCAAGCATCTAGGCTGATAATTATCCATTTGAGCTAGATTTATAGAAATGCGAACTTAGTCATAGAAATGAACTAAGTTAGCCATGAAATAATTTGATGCATGATGAGCATCTATGTGACGTCTACGGACGATCTATGTTTAAAAGGGAAAGTTTATGATTATAAAAGTCTCCATGGGAATTCATGGATGAGATATATTTTAGAACGGAATTTTATGCATGAAAAGAGTTAGATGGAGAATTATAGCTTTATTGTAAAGTTATTGAAATGTTTTACTTTAAACTCTTTGAATAGCATATTTCAAATGTTTTCTATTGGAGGGACCCTTTTAGATCACTGTTAGCTAGCTGCAGGGAGTGCTAGCCCTGGTGCACCATGGTCATGCGAAGACTTCAGCCTAGAATACTGTGACGGGCATATGACTGCCTAAGACACAGGGATTTAGGGTGGACTTATGTCTACGCCTACAGTGATTACCATACCCTTGCTGTGTGCTTGGGAGATTTAGGGTGGACTTATGTCTACGCCTACAGTGATTACCCTACCCTTGCTATATGCTTGGGGGAGATGATAGATCTGTTAGGAAAGACCTCCAATAAACTAGTGTATTTTTCTTAAAGATTAAATATTTCTAAACAATCTCATTCATCATTATTATTGCATAAATAACTTTATTTATTACTTACCATGCATAATTGATTTGCTCTACTGTTACTGATTTAATCCTGTTTTATCTTTTGAACATACATTTGAACTGTTTAGCTTTTCTTTCAATAAATTATGGTTAAATGCTTAATGTTTCTATTATTATCTTTACACTTTGATTTCAATTATTAAACTCATTGCGAAACATTTGTGCTTAATTTGCCCTGTTTTTGTTATAGTGTGATTTATCCATTCACTGAGATGTGGTGATTTCACCATTCTTCTGTTTCCTCCTCACAGATAGTCAAAGAGACTTTGATCCAGCTACAACTTCGTAGGAGGCTGAAGATAGCGTTGGTGAGCCCCAGTTTGGGCAAGGCTCTTTTGTACTGTTTGTTTAGTTTAGTTTATGTCTAGTGTACTTCCATGAACTTATAGGCAGGATCCCCGCTTCTTGCGTATTTTGATGTGTTGTTTGAAAAACAGTTTTATATTTTACAACGATGTTGGTATTATGAGGCCTTGGGCCAAGTTGAATCACATGAATATTATGAGGCCTTGAGTCAAGTTGAATCACATGAATATTATGAGGCCATGGGCCAAATTGAATCACAGATGTTGGATTCATGAGATATATATATATATATATATATATATATATAGATACAATATTTTTTTTTTGATATTGGATGTGGCATATGTGGCCAGTTATATTTATTATGTACTCTGAATTGTGTGCTGGATGTTTGTGTATGCTATGTGTTAGGCTTGCAGCTAGGGGTAAACCCTTATGCCGTGCCGGTCATGTGTTCCATCATTTGGGGCCGTAACAATATATTTCTACCTATTTTGTTAATTGATGGAAGTGATTAGATTCTTGAATTTTGCCATAGATTTAATATCCTTCTTCCATTTTGATATTCTTAACCTTACTATCAACCCTCCTTTGAAGATGTTATGCTATCGTTGTGAGCCAATGCTTAGATTTTACACTTCCCCTGACTACCTATTTGCTTCAAAGATTGCAAGCTGAAACATATATGTTTGCAATCACAATTAAAATATTGGAATTATATTTATAATTTATAATATGCCAAATTTCTTGAATACTAGTTCTTAAATCTGTTACGATGGATAAAATATCTCATCTCTACTTCAGATGCAAATGAGAAAAGGTGTTTCACATGTGCTTTCAAAAGTTTGAATTTGAAGTCGAGAGTGACAAAATCTCTACTTTGTTCCAACGACATACTTTGTTAACTACGGATATTGGGAGTCAACATGGTAAGGGGAGAGAAAAAGGTGCACATAAATTTTTAAGGTTTTCTTTTACATATTTTGAAACTTTGTGAGTTGATATATCACAATTTTTATTTCTTAGTTCACCTTTGGTTAAGGAGTTATGTTTGACAGGCATAGTGTTGACACAACACGATCAGTTTACCATATGGATATTATGTTAATACAACTCGCTCATTGGCAAAGGAAACAACTTTAATGAGTTTAAAATTTAGGGGTTACCTTGATCAAAGGTAATCTATGTTCTTTTAGTGTATAACTCTATTTGAAAATATAATTTTTAACCATCTATTATAGTTGTTTACTTCCCCAATACTGTGATACAGTGTTGGCCTATCTTCAATATAGATATTTCTATTGTCCCATAATCATAGCATTCTTTGATATAAGAGGAAAGGACAATGATCATAAGTCTAGCGACATTAACTTTTTCTTTTAGATTAAATTCTTCAATGATCATAACTTTTTTCTCTGCTTTAAAGTAATTTTATCAATCATGAATAAATTGAATCTTTCAATAGTAATTAATTGCCTCAGATTTTGTTTTATATATTTGGCTAAATGATATTTTTGTAAGTTTTATAAGTTGAAAAGTTGGAAAGACGTCTTTAAAAGAAGGAAAACAAAAGGAAGAACATGGATGCAGGAACAACAGTGATTAGATGTATGCATCCAACCAAAGCACAAAAAGTGAAAGAAATCTAGATGTGACACTACTAGCATTCTTGATATATGCATCAGTTTAGTGGAATTCTCATTCTCTTTTCACCACTAGCACTACCAAGTAGGCCTCAAATTTTTAGCCAAGCTGCCCATTAGGGTTCTCATATATTCCTTTTCTTTTCTTTCATTAACTACTCCTTTCCCTTTTTCAATTATGTTTGCTCATTCCCTGTGTGTCCCTTGCACTAATTCATCACTTAGTTTAGTTGATGTTGAAACTCATCATCATAACAGCAGTAAAGTTCTCCTTCACCTGCTACTGTCCTACCAATGTTCTTGGTGAATTGAACCATCCATGTCTCAAGAAGTTTTTTACGATTTCCTCCTTTGCTTTTCCCTACAAAGGTTGCTTTACACTGTATTGGCAGATGCTTCTTCTTCTGGTGATACTTCAATGATGACACATATTCAGATGTGTTTCTTTGTTATTACCTTACCAAGTTTGATTGTGGGTATTAATGAACCAGGTTTTGTTCCCCTGTTAAGTCTTAACCACATGTTCAAATTCTTTAATCTTGGTGGAAGGTATAGGCTTGTTATGGTCTGTAATTGCCATCCCTTTTTTTTGTGTTTTTGTTTGTTTTTATTTTGCTAATATAATATCTCATTTGTCACTCTAAAAACTTGGATACTCAATAAAATTTGTAGTTCTTGAAGCAACATCATTATGTGTAACTGTTACATTTGAAAACATGTTCTTTGTTATGAAAAAAATGCTCTGTTCTGAATTCTTAAGGGCAACAAAATGGATAATAACAACACATCTTCTCTCAAAGGTATTAGACAATAGGAGAGTTTTCAAAAATATTAAGGTGGAACTGAGCCATGTTAATATTGTCTAGCCCTTCATTGAGGGTTTTACTTATTTATTAGAATTTTGTTTTCCAAAATCAAAGGTATGCTTGTCTTATTTTTGTAGCCTAAAGGCATAATTTTAGGTGGAGTTTGAAGGTCATTGATTTTTATTAGTGAGGCTTTAGTCCATTGGTGGCCCCGAAAAGTAGTCTTCAAACTTTGTACCATGTGTGTTATTGATATTATGAGTTGGATTTATGCTGTGGTTGTTTGAGGATTGCACTTGTCTTTTGATTTATTATATTACATTGCAATTTACTATCAGTGATATTATGTGTCACTTACAAGGAAATACTATTACTATTCATAGGCTCACAAGGTGGATTGAATAGGAAGACAAGATTAAAGCTAAAGGGGAGACAAACTTGCAGTATGCTATAATGTGTATAAGGGTAAGAGATCGATTTGTTATTTATAGTAAAAAGCAAATTGATTAGTAGAATTACCAACTTACAATATACCTTCTCTATATATATGTTCAACCACCAGTTTAGTCAAATAAGCTATATTTAGGAATTTGTCTTTCATTTAAAGGGGAAAAAGGGCTATAGAAAAAGAAAATAGAAGGATTGTAGCTCTACAAGGAATGGACAAGACACCAAACCAGCATCTCATGAGAGTGTAAGCAAATGGTTAAGGGAGCTCAGAGAATTTGGGAACAAAGACATAAATAGTGGTTATTTTGGTGGGAAACAAACATAATTTGGTCAGTCAAGAGAAATTGTGAAAGAAGAAGAAAAGTTCCTCATAAAAACAGAGGAGTTATGATTTATGAAATCTCTAATTTACGGAACCTGAATGTTGAAAAAGCATTCTTACAGAAGATAATCAAGATTCATGGTATCAAAAACTAGAGAAATTAGGAAAAATGTTTAAGTAAGCTTTCTAATTTCATATCTATAATTTAGATGATAATAAAAAATTCAATCCTCTCAACAAGATTTATAGAATGATATATAACAGTTTTATTTTTTCTATACAAGAATAAGTTCTATGCAAAGTGAGTTACTATCAAATTCTATCGTTGCAATTTTTTCAACAACGTTTTAAGGTCAAAAAGTCTCCTAAATGTCATTGCTGATGCTATACTTTTGATGACAACTTTGAAAGTCACTATAAAAAAGTTACCATCAAAATCCCCCCTTTTTTTGGTAGTGGAGGTTACCAAAGAGTGGAAAAAGAGTGGGTGCTTGGAGAGCAACTTATTTTCCCTAATATAATGTTACCATCTCTTATTGCATGATTTTTCCTTTTAACTACTAGTAAAATTATCGTTACACAAACTCTTTTAGTTTAATTTTTGCAAATGAGTTTAATTTTATGTAATCCCTTCCCGTCTGATCCACAATTATGATTAAAATTTTTATGTGGCCTAAGGAGCTTCAAAAGGTTTGACAAAAGCCTATTTAATGAAAGAAGATAATTGGTGGAAAAATGAAAGTACACATTATTATAGTTCTATAATAAAATGATGAGGCGATTATCATCCTTGGAGATTGTTATTTTATTTTGTCAAGTATCAAAATTATAAAAATCTCAAATTTATTTAAAAAATAAATTGTTGCAAGATTGTAGAGCTTATAAATTGAAATATGGTAAAATTAAAAGAAAAGAATAATTGAAATTGTTTGATGATACAAATTAATGCGGAAAAACCCTTAGGAATCTGATTTTAACCTTTCTCTATGCGTCTCTTTATCTTACTAACCCAAATTTTTTTTTTGGAGTTTGCTAAAACAAATCCTAAGTTACTAAATAACTTCTTTTGATAGTCTACTTAGACTTACTCTTACAAATACACTTATACAAGATTATGCTAGTCAATAATTCAGGAGCAGTTTGAGATCCATGATTTGATTCTAACTACCTAGGCATGTATAAGTTTCTCTATCTCTATAATCATCTAAATTGAATTATTGGAAGATCTAATTTGTTACAATAGCAAATAATAAGATCAAATTCATCTAATTAATAACTAATTAATTAGACACATAATAATTTGAACAAACCAAGGAGAAATTTCATTCAAATTAAATATGGAAAGATAAGCATAAGATTCAGACTTCGCCGTATCATCTTTCTTAAGTAAAGTGATTTAGATCATGTTAAAAAGAAATGCTTCCTAAATAATTTCAACATCATGAGAGTTTAAAATAGATAAAAATCAAACTAATCTAGAGTTGTCATCCCCTGTCTTGTTTCCACGTTCACTTGATGCTTCTGTTCAACCGCTTTGCCTCTCTGTTTTTTGTTCCCAGCTGCTTCTCGCGTTCATCTTTCTAGTTTGTTCGTCCGCCGTCCTCTCTCACTCGCGATGCTCTGTGCTTCCATGAGCTGGGATGCCCAAGAGATAGTTGAAATGCCCAAAAATTCCGATAGTTTCGGATCAGATTTTGAATTTGCAGCCGCAAAGTTCCACAGATTTTTTCGGCAACTGATTACTATTATTTGGTTTCTTCTCTTCTATTCCCTCCGCGTCCTTGATTTCTGCTCAAATTCTCCACCTTTATTCTCATTATTCATCTTGATTTATGCGCAGATTTTTCTAGCAGATCAGTTATTCAGTTTGGAGTTAATTTGACTTAACGACCATTTGATTTTCAAGTGTGCCTCACCGAGATTAATGGGAATAATTTCTGGGTCCTCTGTTTTTGGTTTCTCTTCTCAGTTGGATGTATTAAATTTTAAAAGGACATTAATTTGATTTATGCCGCTGTTCAACCTGGATAACATACTTTTATAAATTATATCCCTTTTACCCTAAGCTGGCTTTTTATATAATTTACTATGTAAAAATTACGAATTTATTATAAATATTTTACAAGGCAATAACTGTTAAAAGGTCTACAATTACACATCAAATTGATAGGTTTACAATCTTCATTTTTCTCTCTCTCAATCAATTTTTCAATTAAATTTTAAATTTTCACTTATAAATCTTTGATCATTATAAAATGTTCATGCTTTTTATTTTTCTATTTTATATTTTATGATAAAATTATATTCTTGCGAACATTTTTCAAGTTTAATGTCTTAAATTTAAGTGAGGATTATGTCTTTATAAATTAATTCACTTTTTCTACAAGACAAAATAAAATAGATTTTAATGTGTATTATGTCTTTTTAAAGTTTTACTACATGTTAAAAAAGTATATGGCTTTGATTCTTTTGTAGGATGATGCAGGATAACGTTCAACTGGCACACTTGTATGATTGTAAATATTTAAAGGCATGGCATAGTTACAAGTTAGAAGCACTTTTGATATGAAAATTTAATATACTCTTTAATAGGCACATAGAATACTCATAACATTCTTTGATTATTTTGCGAGAAATCTAAAAAAGTAGTCTCCTTTCAGTTTTAGGATCATAAAAAGTAGAAATGTAGTTCATGTCTTTGACCATTGACAAGTGTTCCTTACTTGGCTGGAATTAGTTGTCGGCAATTCTTTGGCCATTGGCCAGTGCCGCTTCTCCTCTAACTTATTATTTATTTTGATTTTATTGCTACAAAATTTTGAATCTACATAAAGTAAATGTTTTGATATGTCCAAAATACGAATTTGTATAAGCGATGTCGTGGAAGCTTGAATGTATAAGTATGTTTACTGAATTTGTAGCTACAACAAGCAGGGTACCCAACAATCCAGCATATATTCATTTTTACATTCTACAAACGCTGGAGAACTTAATTTTGCAATTCCGGCAGTTATTTTTCTGTTCATATGATCGTGGCATGAAGTCTGTCATTCTTTTTGTTTATTCACAACTTTTATTTTCTCACCTAAATAGCTGTCACACGTTGCCTTTTCTGTACCTTTTCGGATTGAGCACATACACCATTAAAATACACAAAATAACATAGTTCACTAACATGGTGTAGTTATTATGAAGCTGTATTGGTCAATAAAGATGAAAGAGATCAATATTTGTATATTTTCACTTTTGAGAACTAGAAATTAAATTTAATCAAATACAATATTTTAGTAGAGTTGTAATTTAAAAAAATTATAATTCATTTAAAGAGTTGTGGTTTTTTTAAATAATTATATTTTTTAAAATTTAATTTTAAAATTATTTTTCTCTATTTCACAATTTCTTTTGCAAGTTATCAAAAGTAATCACTCTTCAATCAAGTGTCCTTGATACAGATATTACGATCAAAAGTTAAGTCTTTCTTTGCTGCCAAAGCTTTCAATTGGGGTAAAAGCCTGCAACAACTTTTCTCAAGCCCCACAAAAGCTTCCTGCATCTCACAGCACTATCACAACTACCAAACAAAGCGCCATCCACGTTTGCTTTAAAGAAGGGGTAATTGGAGGATTTCCAGACTGTTTCATCCTCGGTCACAGTCGCTTTCCCTTCTGTCAATTTCATCACCGTGCAGCATGGCACAGTCTGGCCATATGTCCATTGATGGTTTTATGGCTGACCGTATTAATTATATCTTCTTTTTTTTAAAAAAAATCAAATATAATTAGGTCTTAATAAAATATTTTTGAAATTATTGCATACACAATTTTGTTATAATTATCATACTTTGTTATCTAGTTATATTCAACCACTGCCTTTGATATTCCGTATTTAAGCAAGGTTAGCAAGACTGCGAATATCATCAATGATTGGCTGGCTAAATTGGCTGTTAAAGAGTTGTGCCCCTTAAGTTGGGTGGAATCACCTGCTTTGGGTTATTTGTTGATTATGCTGTTTTGTTTCCTAATTTTCTGATTTTGAAGATCTGTAATGGCTAAAAAAAATAGAAAGAAAGAAAAATATTTTAAGATTACGAAAGTATCCAAAATTTTTATGTTTGATATACTTGTTTCATAATTTGTTGAAACACTTTTAACACGTTTAAGATATCCAATACCATAAAAAAAAAATATAAAGATCTCATATCTTCAAAAAATTTACCTTATCAGACTTTTATATACAGTAAAAATTGTACTTTTTTTCAATAACTTCTTATTATTTCCTTAAATATAACTCACCTTTGTAACATTAAATAACTACAAAAAATTATTCATATGGACATAATTACGGTTGTATTTCACATCTATTTATTTAAAATGTTTGAAAATATTTTAGAGATATCTCTTACTTCAAGAATAAAAAATATCACCATTCTAATTATTATTATTTTTGCTTTTTAGACTCAATTGTGACTACATCTAATTTGAAGATATTTTTGAAATTATTATTGCACACATTAACTTTTTTATTTTATTTTATAAAAATATTTTAAGAATTAGACTATTAATTGCATAAATATTAAAAATTTTAAATAGAGTCTTTGTACACTAAAACAATGGAAAATAAGTATTTAGTGAGATTTATCCCTAAAATTACTACATATTCATCTTATTTTATTTTTAAAGACTGTTAACACTTTAATATTAATCCCTTTTAAAAAAAAATTGTGACAAAGAAGTCCTCTCAACACTTGTCTATTCTAGAAATCAAATTATTACATTAATCTCTTTTTAACAAATTTGATGTTTGAAAATAAAATGACATGTTTTAAAAATCAACGAAGTTATGTGCATGCCAATTGGTTTTATCAAAAAGAATAAGAGCAATAAAAATCAGCGAAGTCATGTGCATGCCAATTGGTAGAGACTAAGAGCAATTCAAAGTCATATGCGTGGCAATTGGTTTTATCAAAAAGATTAAGAGTAATAAAAATCAGCGAAATTATGTGCATGCCAATTGGTAGAGACTAAGAGCAATTCAAAGTCATGTGCGTGCCAATTGGTTATATCAGAAAGACTAAGAGCAATAAAAATAAGCGAAGTCATGTGCATGCCAATTGGTAGAGACTAAGAGCAATTCAAAGTTACGTGCGTGCCAATTGGTTTTATCAAAAAGACTAAAAGCAATAAAAATCAGCAAAGTCATGTGCATGTCAATTGGTAGATACTAAGAACAATTCAAAGTCATGTGCGTGCCAATTGGTTTTATCAAGTTAAGAGCAAAAAAACAAAAACAAAAACAAAAATTGGTTACTATAAAGTTGTATTGGTGAATGAAGATGAAAGAGATCAGTATTTGTATATTTTCAATTTTGAAAACTTGGCTGCTTGCATTTGGAAATTTTATGAGGAAAATTCTAAATAAATGATGTGTATAAGGAGAACTATTGTTTATGCTTATGTAGAAAATGCTGAGAAAGCATTTGATTGGTTTTTACTACCTGAACCACTAATTAGAATTAATCAGCTTATTTAAATTTTTTTAATCTAATTTCAGAATTATCTTCATATAGTTTTTGATACATTTCTATTTTTAATAAGAATTAATTAAATTTAATTATCAGCATCTTAGGATTATCGTAAAATTTTCAACTTCTTTAAAGTGCACATGCTAATTGGAAGTTTTCACTGATTGTGAACAATTTGATTTAATTATCACTTATTTAAATTTTATTTTGTGACATATTATTATCATTTTATATAATTAAAATTAGAAAAAATAATTGTTTCATTGAGAATTATAAATTATTTTTAATCAAATTTTTGAGTTCAATATTTAGTCTAAATATCTTATAAACATAATTAGTTAATTTAACAAGATTTTCTAAATACTCACATATTTTCTAATTACTATTTTTATTTGTGATTTTATTTTATTTATTATATATAAAATTAATTATAACATTAAGTTTCAATAATCTTGTACAAAGTGTGTGAGAAAAAGAGAGAGAAAATTCATATAGATCATCTGTCAAAGAAGAAGTAGTGCTTTCACTTCAAGGAATCAAACAAAATAGGTATGGTTTGACATTTTTTTAAAAAAACTATTGAACACTATTTTGCAATCACAACAAGCCTCCATGATACAAAGTTTATGAGCAAAAATCAAGCCTTCTTTTGCTGCCATAGCTTTCAATTGACCTTGTTGAAAGATTCCTACATCTCATAGCATTGTCTCAAGTGCCAAACAAAGTGCCATCCACATTTGCCTTAAAGAAGGGGTAATTGAGGAAATTTCCAAACTGTGTCTTTCTCAACCAAAGTCGAAGTCCTTTCCGTCAACTTTGCTTTCTTCTCTTTGTTATGCAGCATGGAAAAGTCTGGGGACATATCTTTTATTGGTTTTGAAGTTGACCATATCAATTATCTCTTCCTTTTTTTTAGATTCAAATATAACCACGTCTTAATAAGATATTTTTGAAATTATTGCATACACATTTTTTTATAATTATCATACCTTATATTCGTCCACTTAAATTTAGTCATAGTCGCACAGTAGTTAATTAAAAGAAAAAAAAAGAGAAAACAGCAAAAAGATATAGACATATTGACTTCTAATATTCTGTCTTCGAGGAGGGCTAGCAGACTAAGAATATGACTGATGATTGGTTGATTAAATTGTCTGTTAAAAAGTTGTGACTGGATTCACCTCCTTTGGGTTGTTTTTAGTAGGGGTATTCATAGGTTTGGTTTGGTTCAATTTTGGACTTCAACCAAATCGAATCGACTATAAAAAAAAAAAAAATTAGACCTATTTAGTTTAGTTGGTTCGGTTTTTTAAAAAAAAAAATTTTTTTTTGCTAAATTTTTTTAATTTTTGACTCATTTAAATTTTTTTGGGCCTATTTTTTTTTTTGACTTATTTCAACTTTTTTGAGCTCATTTCAAAATATTTGAAAAAAATTATGTAAAATATTTTTAAAATATAATAAAAAATAAATTTAATAATATAAATTAAATATATTAAAAATAATTTGGTTCGGTTGGACCGTCCCAACCGAACCGAACTGATTGGTTTTTCAAAAAAAAAAAACCGAACGAAACCGATTTTAATCGGTTTGGTTTGATTTTTGATCGATTCAGTTTGGTACGGTCCAATTCGATTTTTGTCCACCCCTAACTTTTAGGTCTTCTGATTTTGAAGATCTGTGATAGCCACACAAAAAGAAGGACAATTTAAAATTATGAAAGTATCCAAAAATTTTATATTTGATACACTTGTTTTATAATTTGTAGTAACATTTTGAAGATATCTAATACCATAAAAAAATAAAGATATCATGTCTTTAAAAAAAATTGCTTTATCAGATTTTTATATTTAATAATAATTGTACTTTTTCTTCAATAACTTGCTATTATTTTCATAGATATAACTCAACTTTGTAACATTAAATAGATATGAAAAAATTATTCTCGTGGACTTAATTTTGGTTGTATTTAATATCTATTTATTTAAAATGGTTGAAAATATTTTAGACATATCTCTTACCATTAAGAATAAAAACATATCGCAATTCTAATTTTTTTCAATAAAACACATTTCTAGCTTCTTCTTCTTCTTTTTTTTAAAACTCAATTGTGCCTACATCCAATTTGAAGATATTTTTGAAATTATTATTGCACACATCACTTATTTTTATTTTATTAATATATTTTAAGAATTAGACTATTAATTACAAAACTATTAAAATTTTTAAATAGATTATGTGTATCTAAGTCAATGGAAAATAAGTATTTGGTGAGATCTATCTCTAAAATTACTGCATATTCATTTTATTTTATTTTATTTTTAAAGTACTTTTATAAATTATTAACACTTTAAGATTAATCCTTTGTGGAATTTAGGTTGTAACAAAAATTCTCTCAACAAATGTCTGCTCTAAGATATTATTGTGACACTTTAAGATATTTTTGAAATTATTGCTATTATATGTCAATCAAAAACACATAAAAGTCTATTGATTGTAGAGCAAATCACCATTTTTATTTTTGTAAACTTTTTCAAAAAACATTTATTATTATTTTATTCTCAACATTTTAAAAAATAAATCAATCTTTGACACTAAATACATTCCATATCAACAATTAATATTACATGCACGTTGGATAAAGTAAGTCCATCTATATGGACAACTATATTAATCTCTTTTTAACAAATTTGATGTTTGTAATTATAATTATATGTTTTAAGAAGCTTAGAATAAAATAATGACAAATAAATGACACAATTTTTGGTTTTGTAATAATCAAAATGGTAGTTTATTGTTAATTATGTCTTCTTTCTTTCTAGACTTAATTGTCACTTATGTTAATTTCTTAATTTTTTAAAAAAATTATTCGCAAATTACTTCTTTTTTGAATTATTTTATTTTTATAAATTTTCAATTAAAATATTATTTAAACTTTGACATCAAACTTAACTTATAGTTAAAATTGTAGTTTTTTGTTATATTTATTAAAAAATTATTCGCAAATTACTTCTTTTTTGAATTATTTTATTTTTATAAATTTTCAATTAAAATATTATTTAAACTTTGACATCAAACTTAACTTATAGTTAAAATTGTAGTTTTTTTTATATTTATTAAATTTAGCATATAAATTAGCATTCACTTAATGATGACTTGACACTTACGTGACATTTATAGAATTTTTTTAAAATAGAATTAATTTATTTGAAAGTTTAAAAATTCTATTATAGGTGTCAGAGAATGTCAATTTAGTATTAAGTAAGTATCAATTTATATACAAAATTAAATAAAGGTGGCAAAAAATTACAATTTCAGTAGTAACTTAAATTTGGCATTAAAATTTGAATGATAGCTTAACTAGAGATAATATTATAGACATTTTTATCTTTGAGAGAATAATTTAAAATAACAATTTATAAAAAATTAAATTAAAAATTGACCTATCTGTAAATAATCAAAATATGGCTTTTCTCTTTACTAATTGATGAGGTGTAAAAATATTATACATGTCATTTGAGAACTTACAGTAAAGATAGATGAGACTGTAAATAACTTTTGTCCTTTTAAAATACAATTTATAAAAATTATATATGTCTTCATTTTAAAACTCAATATCAATTACATCTTAATTTTATCATATTTTTTGAAATTATTCAACTCATGTACCAGCCAGGCAACGTACCACACACTCTCATGATGAATGTAACCAAACATGTACAGTCATATGAGTAATATGTCTACCCAATTTGCAAGACTATGAGCAACACTATTCCACTTCTAGGAATCAAACAAAAAGTAGTTTTTCCACCTCAAGGAATCAAACAAAGTTGGTGTGATATGACATTTTTTTTTGTAATTTGTCAAACACTATTTTACAATTACTTTCCAAGAAAGTGTTCTTGATGCAGAGGTCACAGGAAAAAATGAAGCCTCTGTCCACTGCCAAAGCTTTCAATTGATCCAGAGTAAAAGCCTGCAACAAGTTTTACTGAAGCCGCACGAAATAATCGCAAATTTTTTTTTATAACCATCTGCATTTGCGCTTTTTAGTTTTTGTTTTTTGAGACAATTAAAAATTACTATTTACAAAAATATGTCAAGTACAAAATTAATAATAAAATAGAAGTTAAAATCAGGTGCACTAAGCATGACTAATTTAATCTTATAATTTCTGAAGATAAAAAATAAATAAATAAATAAGTATTACAATTAGATAATAAAAAAGCAAGTCATCTAACAAATACTAATATATTAAAAATTACACTTTAACATCTTAAATGTATAACTAATACAACAATAATATAAAAGAAAAAGAAAAAACAAAGACACATACTTAGAAACACGATACACCTCTCAACTCTCTTTAAGGGTTAGCTCTTTTCAACCTTCT
Organism: Gleditsia sinensis; assembly: GCA_037074535.1. NCBI lineage: Eukaryota > Viridiplantae > Streptophyta > Magnoliopsida > Fabales > Fabaceae > Gleditsia > Gleditsia sinensis. The sequence continues at coordinate 70,972 of JAYWLF010000082.1, forward strand.
TCTACTCATATGAGTACAAAGTTTTAAATATGAACTCAGAGTTACATATTTGAATATGAGAGATGTAAAATTTTAAAGCTCCAAACCTCTTCAAAAGAAAAAATAAAATTTATCTAACAAAAGTAATAGAGGAGGGAGGCGGGCTCATTCTCTAGAACTCTCTATTTACTGCTCTCTCTCCCTGCTACATCTCACTATTCACATTTGCTTTGAAGAAGGGTAATTGGGCATTTTCATACTGCTTCATTCTCAACCAAAGCCGTTGTCCTTCCTGTCAAATTTGCATTCTTTTCTTCATTTTTTTCATTATGCAGCATGTCGTTATATCAAGTCTATCTTACTTTTTTTTTTTAAAATTAAATATAACCACATCTTAATAAGATACTTTTGTAATTGTTGCATACAATTTTTTTTTGTAATTATCATAATTTATTATTTAGTTATATTTAAACTACAATTTGTCCACTTAAATTTAATCATAGGCCTTTCGATATTCTATCTTGGAGCAGGACTAATATGGATGATGATTGGCGGGCTAAATTGGCTGCGCAGGCTTCCATCCTGGTGACAGACAAGAGGATCATCAAGATGGTGTTGCTTGATTGATTTAGTTTGGTAGTATTCTATGTTTGTTTTATGCCTGTCTGGTGATTGTGCTATTTTGTTTTTCTCTCTTCTCCTTTTGAAGATATGAGATTCCCAAAAAAAGAAGTAGACATTTTATAAATTTATGAAAGTATTCAAAATTTTTATATTAGATGCACTTGTTTTATAATTTGTAGAAATATCTAGTACCATAAAAAATAGAGATCTCAGGTCTTCAAAAAATTTACTTTATTGATATATATATATATATATATATATATATATATATATATATATATATATATATATATATATATATATATATACACATTATTAATTGTACTTTTTCTTCGACAACTTCTTATTATTTCCATAAATATAACTCACTTTTGTGAAATTAAATAACTGTAAAAGAAATTATTCACATGGATTTACGGTTGTATTTCATGCGTATTTATTTAAAATGTTTGAAAATATTTTAGAGGTATATCTTACTACCTACTGTCAACTTATAAATTAAAGTGGAAACATGATAATCTATTTGATTTAAAAAGTAAATTCAAATTGGGCTAATGCTAGTTTTATTATATTAATTTTTTATTATTTATTTGCTATATGAATTTATTTTTGTTCAATAATTTTTTTAATAGAAATAGACAGTACTGAGATTTTGCTCACACACTGTTCTTTCAAATTTTCTTATTAACAAGTTCTTTTTTCATATGTTGTTGGGGTTAATTATAATGGCAATGAAAGGGAAGGGTATAGCACCACTAAGAGTCTGTGACAAAATTTTAACTCTACCGATTATGTTACATCTCAAGTCTTGGGTCTTCCCAACACATTTTAGGTTAGATAGTGATCCTGACATCTCAAGTCTTGGGTCTACACAACACATTTCTTAAACAGTAATCCTGACACACTGTACACAAATGCAAGGATAAAAATGGGTTAGGCTAGATAAGGTATTCTTACACACCATACATAAATGCAAGGATAAAAATGGGTTAGGCTAGATAAGGTAGGGTTAGGCTAGATAAGGTATCCTTACACACCATACATAAATGCAAGGATAAAAATGGGTTAGGCTAGATAAGGTATCCTTACACACCATACATAAATGCATGGACAATTCACAGAGACGACTAAAATCAATTAAAATCAGCAAAGTCAATTCAAAGTCATGTGCGTGCCAATTGGTTTTACCAATTGTTAGGAGAAAAAGAAAAAAAAAAATTTAGGTGTAGTTTTTAAGTATTTTTCATGATTTTCAGCAATATAATTATAACAAGTGTAAGAAATGGTCCATAAATTTTATTGTTATTTGAAAAAGGCATAACCAAAAAAATTAAAAAGAAAAAACATTTTGTATTAAAAAAATAATAATTTTGGGTTTTCTTCTACACTCAAAAGCCATGGTAATTTATTTTTTACAAATTAAAATTATCAATTTAACTTTATACAATCTATGTATTATAATTTTAAATATTTAATAGATATTCATAATAATATTTTATCCAACATAAATGTTATATATATATATATATATATATATATATATATTGTAAATTACTCATCTTTATTTATTTATTTATTTATTGTAATTTTTGGTTTTACTTTCATCCATTATTGAAGGCTATATGGAGAGTCCCAAAAATTTAAATAATAAGTATATATTTGTATAATGACAATTTCAATTAATACTTTTAGCATAAAATTTGAAACTTCTAAAGCGTGAGCATACGTTTCCCAAACTTCACGATTTATATAATTTTAATTGTCTTATTATACATTATAAAAAGGAAAAAGAGTTTTTTTAATTATATTTTACATTTTTTTATATCTTAGCATGAGCGAGTGACCTCCTACTGTTATTAAACAATGGTAAGCATTTTAATATTTTAATTTACATTTCATAAGTCATTCTTGTCTTTGATGTACATGGAAATAGCTTCGCATATTTGCTGGTGTTTTTTTAACCTTAATCAATCATCAATAAATTGATTGTACTAATTTTAGTTGGCACTTAGTTAAACCTTTTGCAACACAGGTTGGGTATGTGAATTGTTTAACTTTTACAAAATCAGTAGAGTTCATGGTTGTTGGAGTTGGGCAAATAAGTTTTGCTCAAATTATTATACTCCGCTTAGATGATACGCTGTTTCATATTTGATTATTTTTTCCTGGGATTATTATGAATCCCTTGGTATGCTTGTGGATGACAGCAAGACTACCTGAGCTTTTCTAAATTTAAGCAACTTAGTTATGATTAAAAAAAATTTCAAAAAGTAGTTTGAAAATTAACAACTTTCCATAAGGTGAGTTACACTTTAATATTGTATAGTCATTTTCAAGTTATGCAAAAAAATGAGCTCTATTTGTCAGAAAAAAAGTGCTTTTCAACATCTACTCTACGCCTCAAGTCCAGCCTACTAAACTTTACTGCCACACCTGATCTCTTATCCATTTTTTTTTTTAAAAAATTATATTTAAAAATCGTTTTGTAAAATAAAAATATAAAAAAAATTTGAATAAACTGTTTTAAAAACATGTTATTTTTTGTTTTTTTTAAGTTTTTTAAAAACAAAAAACAATTTTTTTTATTATTTTAAAAATAAGTATTTTCAGAAATTATTTCTAAAAGAAAAATAAAAAATAATTTTTTAAATAAACTTATTAAAATTTTAAAACAAAAAATTGTTGTAAAAAATAGTATTCAAACAACCCCCGTATAATTTGCTATTCTCTTTTCTGTTGCTCGCAGCTTTGTGCTTCTGTAGTTACACCTTTGTCATGTCCCGATATGCTAAACATGAAAAGACTTATACACCATAATACATGGACAATTGGCAGAAACTTGAGAGCAATTAAATCAGTTTAGTTATGATTAAAAAAAACTTTAAAAAGTAGTTTAAAATTAACAGCTTTTCATAACGTGAGCTATATTTTAATACTGTATTGTCACTTTTTAGTTATGCAAATAAACATGCTTTACTTGTCAGAAAAAAAAAGTGCTTTTTAAACACCTTGTCTATGCCACAAGTCAAGCCTACTAAACTTGACTGCCACACCTGATTTTTTTCCATTATTTTTTTAATTTTATTATGATTTACCAAATATATAATATGCTATTCTCTTTTTTGTTGCTCACTGCTCACTGCTTGCATCTTTGACAAGTCCCATAGGCTAAACATGGGGAAACTTCGCTTCTCTGCTTTCATGTTCTCACTGCATTGCTTCATGGCCTACTTAGCTTTGAGTAAGCCAAATATCACCACAGATAAGTCTGCACTTCTTGTTTTCAAATCTTCGATCTTGGATCCTTACAATCTCTTAGCTAATTGGTCCAACTCTTATTCTCCATGCAATTGGGTTGGTGTCACTTGCAATACCCGCCATGGAAGGGTTCAAGCCTTGAATCTTGGCGACATGGGTCTCAAGGGAACCATGCATTCACAACTCGGAAATCTCTCATTCCTGGTAGAACTTGATCTTCATAACAACAGTTTCCATGGCGACTTGCCAAAGGAGTTAGTCAACTTGCGCAGATTGAAAATGCTTAATTTAAGCTACAATGAATTTGATGGAGAAATTCTGACGTGGATAGGGGGTTTATCTATGCTTCAAAACTTTTCTCTCTACAGTAATAGTTTGAGTGGAATCATTCCATCAACCATATCCAACTTGTCAAAGTTGGAGACCTTGGATTGGACTGATAATTTGATTGTGGGGACCATTCCACTTGAGATTGGAAGACTTAAGCACTTGAAGATTTTAAGAATTTCCAAAAACAAGCTTTCAGGAATCATACCCCAAACCATTTCCAACTTATCATCACTTGAAATGTTGAGTTTGGCTTATAACAATTTATCAGGTACATCTTAAATGATTTGTGTTATCTGTATTTAGTTTACTCTGCTTATAACTGTTTGACTAGTATGATACAATCAATTTGGGGTGTAAGCTTAGCCAAACAAACACTAGCTTCCTTAGATTTAACTCATTCAATAAATGATTCGTTTAAATTTACATTGTGAATCTCATTTAACATTAACATATTGAATAATGATTTGCTAAAATAATATTGAAATTCTCATAATTGCAAAAAGCGAATGTTGGTTAAATTAAATTATTGATGAAAGTATAATATAAATTCATCTTGTACAAAAATTGGAGTTGATAGTGAATGAAAGAAAACTAAAAGATCACGTTGGATTGGTGCTTGTGCTTGAACTAAATGATATCCTAATTATATAAAATTATTTTATTAATTTTAATACTACGGTTTATATATTATAAATCGGAGTATACTTCTATTAAATAAATACTAAAATAAGTTCTAATACAGATATTATATTGTAATAAATAATGGAAGAGGAAAAATTTAGAAAAAAATTGAACATGAAATAGTGGATTAAGTTATAATGAAATGGTAAGATATTGAAAATAACTAATTGTAATATATCATTTTAAGACTCGTAAGTTTTGAAATTTAAAGAAATTATTAGAACATATATAATATATTACTCAAATAATAAAATAAAATATATTATACTCAAGCATGCTACGTTTTTTTTTCTTTTGTTTGTTTGTCTATTTCGCTTGAATACGCTGGACGTTGGAGTGGGACTTAGTAAGCTAGAGAATGACTATTAAAGGTTTTCCTGGGGTGGGTCTCTCTTTCTTCTGTTTTTCATTTATTGTTTTTTCTTTCCATTTTTAGCCAATGTCGATCAGCTTTTTTTGATTGGGTAGACACAAACTTGAAGCTGCTAAATTTTTTTTTTCTTTAGCTCAGATCTGCATTTTTAATTAAATGATCCAAAACTTGTGTTTGATGTCTTACTAGTGCTTCTTGTTTCCACTTGTTTACTGTAGTTGCAATTCGAGAAATAAGATGAGTAATATGGTTATATTTTATGATTTAACAACAAACTAACAAATATAAATTTGTCTCAAGAACATATTGACTAATTACATGCTACTGACTTATGTTTGATGGTCGATAGTGGAAATAATGATACATACAATGTTATCACACACACAAAAATTCATTGTTTTTCTTTAATATTTGAAGGAGGTATTCCAAAAGCGATTGGTAATCTTTCACAACTAAGAATAATGTACATTGGTGCCAACAACTTGGAAGGTATGATTTTAAATTATACCTGTCGTATATATACATATATGCTAATTTTTTATCTTTAAGTTATATGTTTATAATATCTTCTTGTCTTATATTTTAACTACAGCTCATTAATTGTTTAAATGCTACCTCATATTGTCACTCCTATAGAGTCACGACTGCTACCGTAAAAGAATTACAGAAGCAACATTTTCAACTTTTGAAGAGGTTTATAATTGAGTTTAATAATATTATGTGGTTTGGCTTTCTAAGAAGGGAACAACTAAGGAAACTAGGGCATCACAGTTCCCTGTCCTAAAAGTATCCTCCATAAGCCATCTTTTATGGCTTTTTAAAAAATTTTCAAGTCTAGAGAAGGGAAAGATGAAATCAATTAACATGAATGCATCAAAGTTTCCTGTTTTCTTCTCAAGATTTTATTTTTATTTTCCTCTTTTCAAAAGACACCAAATTTATTTTAATGTTAAATCTCGAGGTCAGTGCCCTCCATAAGCAATCTTCTATTGCTTTTAAAAATTTCTTAAGTCTAAAAAAGGGAAAGATGGAATCAGTTACATGAATACATCAATTTTTCCTTTTTTCTTGTAAAGATTTTATTTTAATTTTCCTCTTCCTAAAAGATACCAATTTCACTTTAATGTTAAATATAAAGGCCAGTGCCATATGTGAGCCATTACCTTAAATTAATGTAAAATATATATATTCGTTAAACTAATTAAAGTTGTACAAATATTCTTTTTTGTTTTTATACTAATCTTGATAATTAATGCTAAAATACAAGTGTTATACAGGTGAAATTCCATCGTCTCTCTTCAACATTTCTTCTCTAGAAGCATTAGATCTAGGTGAAAACTCTTTCACAGGTATGCTTGATCAACCCATCTATTGTTATTACTACAACTGCTATTATTATTATTATTATTATTATTATTATTATAAGAAACACTTTTTTGCTTCAGTAAAATTTCATTTATTATTCACAATTGAATGAGTAGGCGTAAAGCAATGATTGACTTCGTCAATTAGTAGAAAAAAATGGTAATAATATAGATAGTAGAAGTATTAGAACCACGTGCAGTTTACATTTCAAATTATCTAAATATCTTTAGATGAGAGGACTTTCCATTTTAAATAGTTTAACATATATAAGAGTAAGGGATAAGATTATTCTTAATTTCTTACGCTATTATATATGCTACTAAATTCTAACATGCAACGTCAGAGGAATTAGAGATTGAGAATTGGGGGCTCTTCTGCAAATTTTCGTCATTGTAGGAGCCTCCAATAATTGAGGTTAAGAAAAACATATAAACTCTTGAGAAGCAAATTCTTTGAGACCACCACAAAGAAATTTATAATAGGAGGTAAAATAGTAAATTGGAACTGATGAGAAAAAAGATTGACCTACATGTATAATTAATATAAAAGTAATAATATTAATTGAAAGAAGAGGATATACTAATTATAGAAAATAAATTTCTCTTTGTTAAACTTGAAATATATTTAATGATCTCAAATCAAAATGTGTTAAAATTTAAAAACAAATGCAAGAAAAAAGATTAAAAATTATATATGTAAATTGTTTCTACTTTACTTTACTGGAATGTGTTCCTACAAGTGAAGCATACTTTTAGAGAAAGCTTCCAATACTTTGGAAATCATTGAATTCCATTTGTTGTCATAGATAATATATTTTCAGTACATATATTACATATATATACTTAAAAGAATTTGTATTTCTATGCTCCTAACGAGACTCCTAATCCATTTAAGAAACATAATTGAAATAAGAAACTAAAAAAAGAAAATTTAGAAAAATAAACAAAAAAAGTTTTTGTTGATATTTTACGGGACTTGTAACTCCATCCAAATTACACTTTATGACTGTTTGAAGTTTGGATAGTGTGTTTGTCAGCAAGGAGTGAGATGCAAGGATATGAAATCTTTAACATCAAGCATATTTTAATTTTAAATATTAAAATTGGTGCTACGTGAGTTATTAATTTATTGACTTATTTATTTATCATATAAGTTGAAGAAAGTTTAAAGCTAACCCTTTCAGCTCATTTACAATTTTGCAATATATTATACTCCAGCATACTTCGTTTTTCTTTTTTGCTTATTTGTCTATTTTGGGTGTGTACATTGGACAGTGGAGTGAGTCCAAGTTAACTAGAGAGTGACTATTAAAGGAATTCCTGGGGTGGGTTTCTTTTCGTCTTTTTTTTTTTCATTTCTCAGGTTTCTTTTCATTTTTAGTCAATTTTGGTAAGCTTTTTCTTGTTTTTATTGGGTTATCCAAAATTCAAAATAAATGGTAGATACAAACTTGAAACGGCTAAAAGATTTTTTTCCTTTAGCTCGCATCTACATTCTTAATTAAATGATACCAAAACGGCTAGTTGTTATTGGTTTTTTACTTGTCCTTCTTGTTTCCACTTGTTTAATGCGGTCATAGTTTGAGAAATAAGAATAGTAATATTGTTATATTTTATGATTTAACAACAAACTAACAAATATAAATTTGTCTCAAGAACATATTGACTAATGACATGCTTTTGTTCCCAAGTCAATTTAAATACATGTAAAAAAGTTGCTACTGAATTATGTTTGATGGACGTTGGTAGAAATAAATGTTATAGTGAATAATGATACATACAATGTCACACAAAAAATTCATTTTTCTTCGTTAATATTTGAAGGAGGTATTCCAAAAGCAATCGGTGATCTTCCACAACTAGGGCCAATCGAGGATCTTCGTTAATAAGAATAATAGTTGATTTTTCGTGGGTTATTTATTTTGGTGTACTAATTTAGACAAATCAGCTAGGGCCAATCTGTTGATTTTAAGTCCTTTCTCGCGAGTTATCTCAGGCCTAGAAGGTTTGAAACCTCTATCTCTTATTATTGGTACTCCTCTGTATGGTTTAGATTAGGCTTTGGATGCCTTATGTGAATAATGCTTCTGGTTTGGTCTTTGTGGGCTCTGGCTCTAGCCTAAATTTTCTTTGCCTATGTTAAGCATTTCTTTCCCTCTATACCGGAGAAGCTTTTTTTTATCTGTGCTTTTTGTTCTACCTCCTCGACGGTCTCGATTAGACTTTCTAAGATGTCAAACCTTGTATTTTGCTAAACTATCAAGCTTTTTGCTACCATAGCCAAACTATTGCCTGTGGTGTCAGAGGTCAGCTTTCCCTTTCCTGTTTCTAGTATTTAGTTTCTGGTAAATCTTTTTCTCTCTGGTTTCTTAAGGAGCATCCATAGCTCGAAATCGCTGTCTTCTATTTAATCTATGGTTTATGTACCTTGGGTTACCATATCCTTGGCTGGTGGCATCTTGGTCTTTTCTTTGTTCCCGCATGTTATTCTATCCTTTGTTCATGTTCACGTTGCAGGCCTTCTTCCAAAGGCCATATCTACCACAGCTAAAGCAGATAAAATGGAGGCCTTCGTGTTCTATATTGAGGAGGTGATTCCTTAGCCGTAATTCGGAGATGAGTTTTTTTTTTTTGAGATCAAGCTTAATGCAAATTCTGGCAAACTTTCCTCTCTCCACTCCTATTTCATCTCCTGAATCAGAACTCATTTTGTTCATGGTATAGGTATCAATTTTTAGAGTTTTGCCCACCTTATCTCCCAACCTCCATAGGAAATGATAGTTATGTATTCGACGGGCAGTTAAGGTATTCTAATCCAAACTGCTACCTTCTTGAACTGGTCTTCTAGGGGGCTGAAATCTAGTCTTAATCTCTGAACCACAAGATAATGATATTCAATCATCCACAGTCCCTCATGTAAAGGATAGTGATAATCTTCAATGTTTTTGAAATTTGTCAGGTAGTACTCATCACCAATATCTATAAGCTTGAATGTGGCAGTAGGGTGCCACAGTTTAGATAACGTGTCCTTTAGGTACCTAAATCCAATTCTCTTTCCCATCAATTTTATTATCAACAATTTCTTCCATGGTTTATAATATGCTCTGTGTTCCTCTGGGATACTTCAATGACAGGGAACATAGAGTCTTCCTAGCGTAGTCCGAAAAACTGTCCTTTGATTCCTCTTCTGTGATTGGGATGTTGGCTATTCCATTAAAACTCAAGAGTCTATCCCGGTAGGATGAGCCTATTGTTGCTTTGGTATGAGTTTTGTCCTTCCCTTCCTCCCCTGAAACTTTTTTCTAATTTAGCATGGTAGGGGTGGTATTGGGGTTGAACATTGGACTTGAGGTGTGTCTGGGGTTTTCAGGAGTTTTTTTCTTTTTTGTCTTCCTTCAAGTTCCCTTCTTACATAAATCCAAAAACCAACCCAATGGTTTCTTCACCCATAATCTCATCCATGGGCTCCTCTGGAGCTTCAAAAGCTTTAATTTTCTTGTAGCTCCTGTTAAGTTTATCTTCTTCCTCTTTGAAAAGTAGTTTTCCTCCAATCTTAGAGGTGTTTCGTTTGTGTTCTGTTACAGCCATTACTGTAGGGAAAACTTTTGGTTAAAAGTTGGATAGCTAGCTGATATGATAATGAAGATGTCGTATCTATTTATAAACTCGTAAGTTTTTCAATTTGAAGAAAATATTAGAATATACATAATATATTACTCAAATACTAAAATGAAATATATTATACTCAAGCAGGCTTCATTTTTTTTTGTTTATTTGTCTATTTTGCTTGAATACGCTGGACATTGGAGTGGGACCCAGTTAGTTAGAGAATGAATATTAAAGGATATCCTGGGGGTGGGTTTCTCTTTCTCCTGTTTTTCATTTCTCATGTTTTCTTTCCATGTTTAGTCAATTTTGGTCAGCTGTTATGCAAAATTCACAATAAATGGTAGATACAAACATTAAACAGCTAAAATATTTTTCCCTTTAGCTCAGATTTGCGTTTTTAATTAAATGATACCAAAACGGCAAGTTGATATTAGTGTTTTACTAGTCCTTCTTGATTCCACTTGTTTAATGCAGTTGCAATTTAAGAAATAAGAATAGTAATATTGTTATATTTTATGATTTAACAACAAACTAACAAATATAAATTTGTCTCAAGAACATATTGACTAATGACAGGCTTCTGTTCCCAAGTCAAATTAAATGCAAGTGAAAATGTTGCTATTGACTTATGTTTGATGGCCATTGATGGAAATAATGATAATGAAAAATGTTACAGTGCATAATAATACATAAATGTTACCACACAAAAAAAAAATTCATGGTTCTTCTTTAATATTTGAAGGAGGCATTCCAAAAGAGATTGGTGATCTTTCACAACTAAAGATATTAGATCTTGATAACAACAAATTGGAAGGTATGATTTTTAATTATACCTGCCATATATTTTAACTATATATGCTGATTGTTTAGCTTAAGTTACCACATAAAAAAAAATTCGTGGTTCTTCTTTAATTATACATATATGCTGTTTGTTTAGCTTAAGTTATATGTTTATAATTTCTTCTTGTCTTATATTTTAACTATATATAGCTCATTAATTCGTAATATAAACTTATCATTTCTCTTGTATATCAATGAATTACTTGTTAAAATACTGCCTCCTATTGTCACTGCTACAGAGTGACGATTGCCACCGTAAAAGCATTACAAAAGGAACATTTTCAACTGTTAAAGAGCTTTAGAATTGAGTCTAATAATATTATATAGTTTAGCTTTCTAACAAGGGAACAACTGAAGGAAACTAGAACATCACAATTTCCGTTGTACCTCACAGTGTCCAAAAAATATTCTCCATAAGCAATCTTCTATTGATTTTTAAAATTTTTTATGTCTAAAGAAGGGAAAGATGGAATAAGTTAACATGAATACATCAATTTTTCCTTTTTTCTTATAAAAATTTTATTTTTATTTTCCTCTTTTCAAAAGACACCAATTTCACTTTGATGTTAAATACCAAGGTCAGTGCCATATGTGAGCTATTACCTTAAGTTAATGTAAAAAGAAATATTCGTTAAACTAATTTAGGTTGTACAAGTATTCCTTTTTGGTTTTATACTAATATTGATAATTAATGCTAAAATACAAGTGTTATACCGGTGAAATCTTGTCATCTCTCTTCAACATTTCTTTTCTAGAAGCATTAGGTCTAGGTGAAAACTCATTCACATATATGCTTTATCAACCCATCTATTACTATTACTACAACTATTATTATTATAAAAAACACATTTTGTTACAGTAAAATTTTGTTTATTATTCACACTTGAACGAGTGGTTGTAAAACAATGTGAGACTTTGTTAATTAGTAGAAAAAAAAGGGTAACATAAATATTAGGAGTATTAAAACCACGTACATTTTACATTTCAAATTATCTATGTATCTTTAGATGAGAGGGCTTTCCATTTTAAGTAGTTTAACATATATAGCACTTTAAGAAAATAAATTGATCCAGTTAAAAAAATATTTATCATTTAATTGATAAAGAGAATAAGAGAGTAAGAAATAAGGTTATTATTGATTTCTCACGCTATTATATATGCTACGGAATTTGACATGGAACGTCGGGAGAATTAGAGATTGAAAATTAGGGACTCTTCTGCAAGTTTTCATCATTGTTAGAGCCTCTGATAATTGAGGTTGAGGAAAACATATAAACTCTTGAGAAGCAAATTCTTTGAGATCACCATGAAAAAATTTATAATAGGAGGCAAAATAGTAAATGGGAACCGATGAGAAAGAAGATTGATCTACATGTATAATTAATATACAAAGATTGATCATATAGAGAATTATTTTAGTATAATATCTCTTTGTGTGTCTACATGTATAATGAATATATCGGAAAAGGTATTTACTATTTTTGTATTAGGCTATGAAATGAATAAAAGTAATAGCATTAATTGAAAGAAGAGGAAATACTAATTATAGAAAATAAATTTCTCTTTATCAAACTTGAAATATATTTAATGATCTCAAATCAAAATGTGTTAAAATTTTTTAAAAAAATTCAAGAAAAAAAGATATATAAACTGTTTCTATTTTGCTTGAATGCTTTCCTACAAGGGAATTAAAATAATTTTACAAATAATATTGAATTGATTATATAATTAATTTATTTTAATATTTTGTTATATTAAAAATTTATTAACTAAAATAATAATTTGATGATCATAATTGTAAAAAGTGAACCTTAATTAAAAACAATTTAATGATAAAAAGTTAATATAAATTTATTTTTTAATAAAATTGGAGATATAGTAAAACAAAATATAAGAATAGTAATAAAATTATAATACATTAAAATTGAAGTTATATTAAAGATAATGTTTATATTAAAATATATAAACATATTTTATGAGGTAAGTTTGGAAACCCCATCTTAAGAGAGAATATTATTAGCATTATTGAATGGCATCCCAGGATCGAGCAGATTTGATATGTTGTATATATGGTACATATTAAATTGTTCCAAGTGTTAGACTGATATATCAGTTAGACACGTCAGCTGTGTTAGTTAGTAACAGCTAGGCAAATCAGTTTCAGACTGTTAAGCAAACTACAGTATATATATTTGTAGTCACCCCTTGTACAATTAAGTTTTTGAAATGTAAACTTTCACTCTTTGTTTCCTTATCCTTCTCTGTTATTCTCTACGTTAATTCTCATCTTTCTCTTCATGGTATTAGAGCCAAAATATCTCTGATGGAGAATTTCATTTCGAGACAAGGAATGGTTTCGTTCTCTCATCCTTTGTCTATCAAGCTTGATGATGGCAACTTTCTTTTATGGAAACAACAAATCACAGCCACTGTTCGAGCTCATGGCCTAGAGTGTTTTATGAATCCTATGTACAATACGCTTCTACAATTCACCACTCAAGAAGATGCAGATGCTGGAAGAATTAATCAAAATTACTTGCTATGGTGTAAGCAGGATCAAATGCTGTTATCTTGGCTACTATCATCCATGTCAGAATCAGCACTCACTAGAGTTGTTGGTTGTGATAAATCTTGCCAAGTGTGGGATAGATTACAGGTATTTCTCGCTTCTCATACTAGAGCAAAGATAAATCAATTAAAAGTATAGTTAAAGAATGTCAAGAAAGGGTCACTATCTGCTAATGAATATTTGTTGAAAGTAAAGTCTATAATAGATGCTTTGAAAAGTGTTGGCTATCCTATTTCACAACAAGATCACATTGAGGCTATCTTTGAAGGATTGTCAGAAGAGTACGATGCCTTTATCACATCCATCACCACTAGATTAGATCCATACACACTGAGTGACGTTGAAGCATTGATTCTTGCACAAGAAGCCATAATAGAAAAGTTTCACAAACCACTTGAATTAGCCTCTGTTCATTATACAAATATGCAAACTGGTAGAAGCAATTTTTACAAGAATGGTAGAAATTACGGCAATTCTAGTAGAAGTTCTGGTAGAGAAAATAGCTTTGGCAGAGTCAAAGGATATTTTTCAAGAAGAGGCAGAGGTGGTAGGTTTGGACAAAGATCCCCAGCAATCTACCAACTATGCAATCGTGTGGGACATACAACTTGGACTTGTTTCTATCGATATGATCATAGTTATCAACAGTCAAATTCTAATGTTACTGACACTTAAACACGTCCTGCTACTTACATGACCTCCAATCAAAATCTTGTGACTAATGGTTCCATGCCCCAGATACATTCCAGTCATAATAACAATGCATCGCAGTACCAAAAACCTTGACTGATGCTTCATGGTATATTGACTTTGTTGCCTCTCATCATGTGACACCAGATGTTAAGTCTTTAATGTTTGTAGAAAACTATCTTGGCAATGAGAAGATACATGTGGGTAATGGCCAAGGTTTGTTAATCTCTAATATAGGCACTTCTTATGTTAAATCCCCTTTTGGTAGAAATACATCTCTCTCCCTGAACAATCTATTACATGTCCCAGCAATAACTAAGAATCTACTGAGTGTATCCAAGTTTGCTAAAGATAACTCAGTTTTCTTTGAGTTTCATTCTGACAACTGCTATGTGAAAGCATAGGGAACACAGGAAATTTTGCTGCAAGGTAGACTTCAAAATGGGCTTTACAAGTTTGATGCATTTGACTCATCAACCATCCAACACATTCAAGGAAGATGTTGTTTCCAGATCCAGAAATTCTTCACTTGTTACAGCTCCAGCTGATACATCCAAAAGTAGTTCTTCATCAAGCTATAGTACCTCTATTAATGTTGTTTCTACCAAGAATAATTCATCTAGTTTTAGCCTATGGCACTGTAGATTGGGGCATCCTACTGTTAAGATTATACATCAGATTCTTAATATGTGTAATCTTTCATCAAATAATAAAACTATCAATGATTTTTGTAAAGCTTGTTGCTATGGAAAGGCTCACAAACTACCTTACTCATCTTCAAATACAATATATACAGAATCGTTGCAGCTTATTCACACAAATGTTTGGGGACCATCACCAATGAAGTCAGAAAATGGTTTTAGATATTTTATTCATTTTACTTATGCATTTACCAAATACACTTGGCTTTACCTACTCGAGAATAAGTCAAAAGCATACGCAGTGTTCTTAAAATTCAAAAAGATGGTGGAGTTGCAGTTTCAATTCAAGATAAAAGCTGTGCAATCTGATTGGGGTAGAGAATTCAGGAAGTTAAATCAATTCCTCACTAGTGAAGGAATCATACATCGAAGAAGCTATTCTCATACTCATGAACAGAGTGGAACAGCTGAAAGCAAGATTAGACATATAACAGAAATTGGATTGGCACTCCTTGCTCATGCATCCTTACCGCTTTCTCTATGGGAACATTCCTTCTCTACTGCTGTGTTTCTCATTAACAGAATGCTCACAACAATCTTCAATGGTAAAAGTCCCTTTGAACTTTTATTTCACAAACTACTAGATTTTCTAGCCCTTAGTCACAGCAATGGTGAGAATGATTCTGATTGTATTGGGTTTGATCACTGGAGAGAATGTTTGTTCATAATCAAATCCTTGCACTTGATTGAACCCTTTGGCCACAAGTCTGGCCTTGTACCTTTGCACACTTCCATCTAAGTTATACTTGACTTTGAAGACCCTTCAAATGGCAGACTTTTTATTTCAAGAGATGTAATTTTTTATGAATATCTCTTTCCTTTTGAAAAAGGTTTTACAAATTTATCTGCAGGAAATGCAACAAGTATAGAATCACTTGTATTTGCCACTCCCCCACTTATACAACCCATTACATCATCAATGCAACTTTCTCCAAGACATATGAATAACAGAATAGTTGATCATAATCTGACTGAACATTCACAATCTCAAGACAATGTCTCATCAACAGATTCAAAAGAATTAAATGATTCATGTCCCTCAGCTTCCAGTACATTGCCCACTCATTCTATGACAACAAGGTCAAAGAATGGAATCTTCAAACCAAGAATCTTGTTAGCAGAATTAGAACCAAGTTCTGTTAAAGATGCCCTATCAAGTGAACATTGGATATCGGCCATGGAAGATGAGTTTAAAGCTCTTTTAAAAAATCAAACCTGGACTCTAGTAAATCCACCTACTGATAGAACACCAATTAGGTGCAAGTGGATCTTCAAAGTCAAGTATAACTCAGATGGAAGTGTGCAGAGGTACAAGGCCAGACTTGTGGCCAAATGGTTCAATCAAGTGCAAGGATTTGATTATGAACAAACATTCTCTCCAGTGATCAAACCCAATACAATCATAATCATTCTCACCATTGCTGTGACTAAGGGCTAGAAAATCAGGCAACTAGATGTAAACAATGTTTTTCTAAATGGCATTCTTAATGAGGAAGTTTATATGTATCAACCACTAGGATTTGAACCAGGAGAGAAAGGTCAAGTCTGTAAATTAAATAAAGCCATTTACGGCTTAAAACAGGCTCCACGAGCCTGGTTTCACAAATTGGCCTCTACCTTATGTAAGCTTGGTTTTCAAGGAAGCAAATGTGATCCATCTTTATTTCTCATATCCTCTCCTCACTCCTCTCTGTTTGTATTAGTTTATGTTGATGACATACTAATCACATGAGATTCTTCTGCTGCAATTACTGATCTTGTTAACCAACTGAATGATGAATTCTCACTTAAAGACCTTGGTGAGCTTAACTTCTTCCTCAGAATTGAAGTGCAACATTTGAGAGATGGAAGCTTACACTCGTCTCAGTCAAAATACATAAAAGGCATTCTTTCCAACGCAAAAATGGAAAATGCTAAAGGTCTTCCTACACCTATGGTTGCAGGTTTAAAACTATCCAAGGAAGGAGATTATCCAATGACAGAACCTGAGCTCTACAGATCAATAGTTGGGGCAATGCAACATACAATGATAACTGGGCCTGAGATCTCCTTTGCAGTAAACAAGCTCTGTCAATTCATGCATTCTCCCTTGGAAAGTCACTGGAAAGCTGCCAAAAGAATACTCAGATATCTTGCTGGATCTATTTCATATGGATTACATATTTAACCTTCCAATCATCTGGACTTAGTAGCATTATGTGATGTTGATTGGGGCTTTGACCCAGATGACAGAAGATCTACTTTGGGAAGCTGTATTTTTCTTGGAGGGAATCTTGTCTCATGGTGTTGCAAGAAGCAGTCAGTGGTAGCCAGGTCCAGTTCTGAAGCTCAGTATCGAAGCTTAGCAGTAACAGCTACTGAACTCATGTGGATACAATCACTGCTTACAGAACTCTCATTTAATACTGGACATACTCCCACTATCTACCGTGACAATTTGGGTGCAGTATTACTCACTGCCAACCCAGTATTGCACAACTGTACAAAACACTTCGAAGTGGATCTTTTCTTTATACGAGAAAGAGTAGCTTGCAAGGAGATAAAGTATCTCATATTCCCTCCATGGAGCAAGTAGTTGATATTCTTACAAAGCCTCTATCAAACTTGCAATTTTGTTCTTTAGGACAAAGACTGCAAGTTAAGGATTCAAAGGTTCTTCCCAGGAGAATGACAAAGAACTTAGTCTCAGCTCTTAGTTGTTGTCAGACGAGGGAAAGAAACTCCTAGGAGCATGTTAGACTGATATATCAGTTAGACACGTCAGCTGTGTTAGTTAGTGACAGCTAGGCAAATCAGTTTCAGACTGTTAAGCAAACTACAGTATATATATCTGTAGTCACTCCTCGTATGATTAAGTTTTTGAAATGCAAACTTTCACTCTTCGTTTCCTTATCCTTCTCTGTCATTCTCTACGTTAATTCTCATCTTTCTCTTCACCAAGGATTCCATCCAGTTACCCAAATGTTTTCTTTCCTCACAGGCATGGTTTTTTCTAAATCCCTACGAACACTCCTTTAAAAGATGGATAGATCCAAGATTTTTATCAAATTGGAATCATTTTCCCTATGTCCTTGATATATCAAATAAGTTTAAAAGATAAATGTACTCAAAAGACTGAGAAAAATTCTCTAAAGTTTTATTAGTGATCAAAAAGTTTTTAATGAAGTATAGAAGTAAAGTATTTCTATGCTAATAACAAGACTCCTAATCCATTTAAGAAACATAATTGAAATAAGAAACTAAAAACATAAAATTCAGAAAAATAAACAACAACAAAAGAAAGTAAACAATGCCAAATTGGGCTGCGAAACGACCTTAATTGGGTTCCCCAGGTTAAGATAGTATTAAGCTCAAAAAAGTTTACCGTTGATATTTTATGGAACTTGTAACTCTATCCAAATTAAATTTTATGACTGTTTGAAGTTTAGACTGTGAAATCTTTAACATCAAGTATACTTTAATTTTAAATATTGAAATTGGTGCTACGTGAGTTATTAATTTATTGACTTATTTATTTATCATATAAGTTGAAGAAAGTCTAAAGCTAACGTTCTCAGCTCATTTACAATTTTTCAATAATATATTCTTTGTTTAACTAAAATAAAAACGATTGTCAAAAGGAATTAGTTCTTTTTGTTATATATTCTTTCATAATAGAAAACTTACAAAATTAATTTTTAGTTATTAAGATCCAATATTTTATTCTAATAAGAAAGGACATTAAAATGAAAGTCCTGCTAGATGTTATGTATTTATGGATAAATACAGATGATTGAAAACAGTGGTGCTAATCCTATAAATTTAAAATATATTTGATTTAATTTTTCATATACACTATGAAATAGTTCACTGTTTATTTTAAATTTACAAATAATATTGAATGGATCATATAATTAATTCATTTTAAATTTTTGATATAGTAAAAAATTATTTAACTAATATAATAATTTAATGATTATAATTGTAAAAATGAACATTAATTGAAAATAAAATATTGATGAAAATTTAATACAAATTCAATTTCTAATAAAATTGTACTTACAGTAAATAAAAAAATAACTAGAGTAATAAAATTATAATATATTAAAATTCGAGTTATATTAAAGATAATGTTTACGTGAAAATATATTCTTATTTTATAATATATAAGCATATTATATTACATAATTTATATAATTTATTATATGTTTATTGTTTTATTCTTATTTTAGCTTTAGTTAGTTATGTAGAGTAATAAAATTCTCAAGTTTGGTTCAATAATTAATGAATTTTAAAATAAACTTAAATTTATTTATTTCTTCATTTATTATATAACTAGGGGATATTTTCTCTGTCTAATTAAAATGAAAAGAACAACGGAGAATGTAAAAATACATTACTTTTTTTTGGTAATATGTTATTTTATAAAACAATCATTTTAGTCATTAAGATTCAATAATTCATTGTTATACTAAAATATGTTAAAATGGAAAGTCTCCAAATTTTATACTAATAAGTCAATAGGATTGAAAACAGTTATGCTACTCAAAAAATTGAAAGTTATATAAAATATCATTTTTCATATACATTACGAAATTGTTTACTGTTGACCTAATTAGTACTTTTATAAATAATATTGAATAGTTCATAAAATTATTTTATTTTAATTTATTGCCCAGTATATTTAATAATGATTTATTAAAATAATATTGTAATTCTCGTAATTGAAAAAGATGAAGGTTGGTTAAATCAAATTATTGATGACAGTATAATAGAAATTCATTTTGTACAAAAATTGGACTCAATAGTGAATGTAAAAAAAAGCCCTAAAAGATCACGTCGGATTGGTGCTTGAACAAAATGATATTATATAGAATTATTTTATTAATTTTGATACTACTGTTTATGAATTATAAATCAGAGTGTATATAGAAAGGTTTTTAATTACTATTTTTGTATTAGACTATGAAATAAATAAAAGTAATAATATTAATCGAAAGAAGAGGAAATATTTATAGAAAATAAATTTCTCTTTATTAAACTTGAAATATATTTAAGAATCTCAAATCAAAATGTGTGAAAATATTAAAAAAATTAAATATAAAAGGTAATATATATATATATAAACCGTTTGTTCTTTACTTTACTTGAATGAATTCCTACAATTGAAGTATACTTTCAGAGAAACTTCCAATACTTAGAAAATAATTGAACTCCATTCATTGTCATAGATAATATATTTGTATATAGTTTGGATACTCCTTTTAAAAATGCATACCCACTTTATAATTAAATTTAATACTTCTTTTGGGTGTTCACCGCAGTTTCGCTCTGCTCATGTACGTATTGCTCTTGTACCACACTAATTTTTTCTATCACCAATAACTGTATGTACCTAATTTATGTGCGTGTACAATACATGTGGCCTAAAATAAAAATGCACAGCCAACAAAATAATCATCCATCACAAATTTAGATATAGCATTTTAATTTTCTGACAATCTTTTTTTTCCCCCATAACTATCTATCAATCCTTGAATTTGATGACTTGAGCATGTTACAAAATAAAACCTTGTAGTTTAAGACATTTTTCATATGATAATTATTACAAAACAATATAATGTTTGTCTACTTAGCCTATCAAATTGAAACAAATGTAACTATTATATTTCTGTTTTCCTAAAACATTAATTTTTTTTTTCCATTTATGTTGAATTAAAGGAGATATTCCAAGAGAGATTGTTGATCTTCCACAACTAAGGCTGATGTATATAGGATGGAATCAACTAATATGAACACATGATTTTTTCTCTTTTCATCTAGGATTTTATTTTCGTATTTTTCTTTCTAAAGGTACAATTTTCACCTTTAATGTTAAATATTAAGGTTAGTTCCATATGTGAGCTATTACTTCTATATAAACAAAAATATTAGGTAGACCAATTCAGGTTGTACAAATAATATTTTTGGTTTTTATACTGATATTGATAACTAATGCTAAAATATGAATGTTAAACAGGAGAAATTCTATCATCTCTTTTTAATTGCACATTGTTGGAAGAACTAAGTTTAAGTGAGAACTCCTTAACAGGTATGCTTGCCACACTCATTAACTCTTGATTATTATTATTATTATTTAAAAAAACATTGATATGTTTTAATAAAATTTCATCGATAATTCACATGTGAATGTGTGGATGTAAAGCAATGGGAGAGCTGTGTTATGTGAATGTGTGTATACATCCTTAAATGAGTTTAAACTTTTGATGCACGAAATTAAGGGCTACACTCAAAAGTCACAAGCTTTTCCATAGGTTCCTATTAATTAGTATACTTTAAAAAAATTGTATCTTGAATTAAAATTTAGCATGTAATATATATAAATGAAGTATTCTAAAATGCAGTTTTGATAATTTTGGAAATCCCATCTCAAGAGAGAGCTTTATTGAAATGATAGACCAAATTGAGGATTCAAATAAATAATAGTATTTATACATGTGTCCACACTTTTAAAATTATAGTTTTGAATAACAGCTTATGAATTTTTGTAACCCAATCTAAAATGATTCTAAACCAAATGCAGAAGGTGTAAATGAACCAGATGAGACAAGCTTATGAATTTTGTTGAGAGAGAATAAGCTGAGTACATCAGTATTCCAACAGCTAACTTAACATTGAAAGCTAAACTAACTACTCTAATTACAGCTTTGACTAACAGCTTTACAACCATAGCATAAGCAAGATGGCTTGCTTTGCTTTAGTGTATTCCAATTTCAATACTTCCTCCTTCAATACAATCAGCATATCATTGATCAGTAGTTAAAAATAGCCACTAGGAGGAAGCCAAAATCAGAGTGATCACCCAAGAATGCCATCCAGTTACCCAAGCGTTTAACTTCCTCATAAGTGAGGTTATATCTAACCACCTGCAAATCCTCCCTTAAAAGATTCATATATTTAGGATTTTTGTGAAATGGATTTATTTTCTTTATGCCATATATACAATCAGTAATAATAAAAATTTGAAGTATGAGAGATAGATAAGTTCACAGGCACAACCAAGATTTTTGTCAGTTGAAGTCACCTCATATTGTATAATATTAAAAAAATCATAAAATTAAAATAGAATTGTATATAAGAATTTAGTTAAATAAAATAAACTAGATTACCCTCTGCCAGTCTTCATATTTTGTACTCAATACATTGCTACCTCATTAGAAATAGTATCATACACATCTTATGATATGTAACATAATAAGCATTCATTCAAAAATTGTACTATGAAGATTGCTTGGTATTAGAAGTATAATTAGCTAGATCCATGTGCACTTGACAATTCTACTTTCTTTAGATGAGAGGGCTTTCTGTTTCAAATGACTGAACATATATAGACATAGTTCAACTCAAGCACTTCGAAAGAATAAATTTACCAAATTTGAAAAACACAAAACATTTAATTGATGAATTAAATATGAGAGATTCTTCAAATCCCCATTATTGGAGGAGTTTAAGCAAATCCTTCAATGCTCTTCATAATACTTCTTTCATGAAATAAGGTGGGTTGAGATAACACATTTTACGTGAGTTACTACATACTACTACATATACCTCTAATGCACAGATACGTACATATTGAAGACGTATCAATGTCAGATGCATATTTGAAACCGATACCCTGGATATGTAACCCAAGCATATCAATTAATTTCTTTTTAAAATTTCTTAGAAACAGTTGAAACACGACTAGTTATTGTCCTTTTTGTGATGCTTGTGAAGGAACAACTCATTAGCTGTTGAATCCTGACCCAATTCCTTAACTTATTGTACAAAATAAAATATAAATATTAGATATTAATAAATTTATTCCTTATACACATATATTTAGAATATAAAAAAATGTGTTAAAAATTCATATTATAGCATTCTTTGTCTATGGACGATAGTGAGAATAAAGCCCCAACGTGTTTTGCTTATCCAAGTCCCACAACAATTTGAGACTTTCTTTTTTTGGCTTGCTTGGATCTTTCCTTAAAATTTGTGGGGGCCCTAGGGCACTTGTAGATCTTCCCATAAGGATTCCCCTAGGAAGCCTGAGTTTTGCCTACTTTTGTGCGCGTCCCTTTAGGCGATAGACAGTGTTAGCCTCAAAGAAGCACTATGGTGCATGTCAATTCATTTTTTAACTTATTTATATTTAATAATTAAAATAATTTGAAGAACATGATTTATTATGTGTAAATGATAGCTATCTCGTCACTCAAAAACTCAACTGATAGTTATTTTATCACCCAATAACTGAATTGTTTGCTTTTTAGTTAAAAAATTGAGGTACAGAATTTTAACAGATGAAAAAAATGCTTTATTGGATGAGTTTTTTTTTGTTACCAGATCAAAGTCACCAAATTGCTGCAAACAAATGCATAATAATATATTGAAAGATTCAAGAAATCAAAAGAACGATACTAAGATATATAAATTGTTTGTCGTTTAGATTACTAGATTATTCCTATATGTGAAGTATACCTTTAGAAAAAACTCCCAATACTTTGAAAATAATTAAAATCCATTTGTTGTCTTCGATAATCTTTTCATTACATTAATATTTAGGAAGAATTTGTACCTAGATTAAAACATACATGCTCATTTGATAATTCAAATTTGATACTTCTATGGACTGTGCACTGTATTGTTAATTGTAAAATTGGAACTTGATTTTATGTTAAAAAATATAAATAATATTATATAATGATATTGAAAATATTTAAGACATTTTCTCCACTTTTTTTGACTCGGTGGAGGCATTTTAAAAGAGATTGATGGTCTTCCACAGTTAAGAATAACTTATGTATGAAGTAATCATCTTTTTGACTTTATACTGTGAACAATATTTTATGCTTTAACAAAAAATCATTTATACTTCACATTTGAATGTGTGAGTGTAAATAAAGCAATGTTATGTGAGAGATAAAATGCAAATGATAAGTGAAAAAGAAAGAAGGCAAAGCATTCATTGAGAGGGGCATTAAACTCCAAAACACCATTAGTCCTAGAGAAATTAGGTAAGGTCTACAACATATAGCATAAAGTTGGTGATGGGTATAACAAATTAAATCAAGTGGGGATCAGTTGCTATCACTTGGTACATGGTGGATCTGACATTAGGTAGGTTGCAAGGGTTAATGACGTTAGACAAAGGACCAGATGGAGCCTTTTCAGAAACAGAATCACCATTGGGATTTAGCTTTTAAGAAAAGTTCTACGTAAGCATGCTTATGAATGGATTGAAAATATGAAAGAAACCAGATATGAATTATCCCATGACTACAACTATGTCTTGAGTTGTTCTTATGTCCTTGTTGATGCTTGAATTTATTTCTTTGAGTATCAAAAGCAGTGTTGGTGGAGGAAGAATTTGTCATAATTGTAGAAGAGTGTTTTCTGAGGTGGGAAAGACAGGGCTCTTGGAGGTATAAATCTATTCGATCTCATATCAACATGATATGCTAAAACTAGGAAGAAGGCGCGCCAAAAAAAACAGTTGTTGAAATACAACAGAAAAGTGAGAGTAATTATTTGAAGGATTTTGGAACTAGAAATGACAATCAAACCAGATAAGAAAGGCTGAGGAAAACATAAACTCTTGTGAAACAAAGTTTTGATAGCGTCATGAAAAAATGAACAATAGTAGGAATGCATACATATAGAGTCAAAATAAAGTGAAAGATAAACACAATCAAAAGAATGAAAAAGAAATTTTCTAAACTTTGATTAATGGTCAGAAATTTTTGAATGAAATACAAAATTAAGCTATTTATATGATACTAAGGAGACTCCTAATCAAATTAGGAAATATAATTAAACTAGAAAATTTAAAACAGAAAATTCAGAAAAGTAACTAAAAAAAATTGCACAAAACAGTGCCAAAATGATGGATTAAGCCTTGAAATGGCCTTAACTGGGTTCCTTAAGTTAAGACAATATTGGGCTCAAAAACATTTTCCATTCATATCTCATGGAGAGCTTGTAACTTCGTTTAAACTAAAAGTTTCGACTATTTGAAATTTAAGTTGTACAGAGTGGCAGGCAGGGGATATGAAATCTTTGATATCAAGTATACTTCAATTTTAAACATTGAGGTTAGTGAGATGTGAACTATTAATTCATTAACTAATTTGTTGATTGGCTATGTTTGACAAAAATAGCTGATAAACTAGCTGAAAACTGAAAAGTTAATTTTTAGCTGAAAGCTGTTAAGCTAATTTATTGAATTAGAAGTATTTGGTAAAATTAGCTATTAAATTAGCTGATAAGTGTAAAATAACATAAAAGTATATACTTATATAAAATTTATCATTTTTTGTTAGTAATTATATTTCATTATGTAATCCCAAAAAATACAAGAATATAATTTGTTAGTTTTAATTTTTTTTTTCTCTTTTACTCTGTGATTATTTTTCATCAGTATTATAAGAATATAAACTCACCCACTTTTGGGAAGTGTCGCTTGATTAGTAGAAGAAAAGTACACACAAAAAACTTGAAGATTAATAAATTGCGTCAAGGGTAATGAGTATAATAGTGTTGAAATTTGAATAAAATAACAAGGATAAAAAAGGAATAAAATTATAAAAGTTATAAGTTAATAGCTATAAGCTACTCAAAGTAGCGTATGATAAAACACTATAAGCTACCTAAATAATCTCGTTTACCAAACACCTTTAATTTGGTCAAACAAGTTTATAAGCTAGTCAAATACGCTATAAGCTAACTTATTGGACTTACCAAACATTGAACAAAGCTTAAAGTTAAGTTGTGAGCTCATTCACAATTTTGGATTTTGCAATAATATCTTTTTTGTCCAACTATGATATATATTATTTAATAAAAGAACATTTTCAAAATTAATGTTGAGTTATTAAGGTCCTGTTTAGATAACAGAACTTATAGCTTATTAAAATTTATCTATCAGTATAAGTGCTTTTATGTTAAAAAAATAATATTTGAAGAAGTTTAAATAAGTAACTTATCAATTTTCAATAAGCTAATTTTAACTTACTTCATAAGCCAATTTTTTAAGTTTATTGAAAAAAAACCTCTATGAAAACTTAAATTCATATGACCAGGAAGCTATTTTGTACTTTTACAAGTTAAAATTTTATCAAAACTTTACTATTCATCTCTCTTTTTCCATCAAAACTATATCCAAATATTTTAAATTTTTTTTATAAATTTAAAAAGTACTTTTTCAAATATGTATCCAAACGTTAAATAACTTATTTAAAAGACCTTCTTTTATAAGCGTTTTTTACATAATGTCTTAAAACTCGTTTAGATAGCAGATCTTATAGCTTATTAGAGCTTATATATCAGTATAAATGTTTTTATGTTAAAAAAATAGTGTTTGAATAAATTTAAATAAGTAACTTATCAATTTTCAATAAGTTAATTTTAACTTATTTCATAAGTCAGTTTTTTAAGTTTATTAAAAAAATCCTTTATGAAAGCTCAAATTCAAATGATCAAGAAGCTATTTTACACTTTTACAAGTTAAAATTTTATCAAAACTATATTATTCACCTCTCTCCTTCCATCAAAACTATATCCAAATGTTTTAAAAAAAATTTATAAATTTGAAAAGCATTTTTTCAAGTACGTATTCAAGCGCTAAATAATTTAATTTAAAATACCTTCTTCTATAAACGTTTTTTATATAAGGCATTATTCTATAAATGTTTAAATAAGTTGTATACCCAAACTGGATCTTATTCTATAAGTGTTTAAATAAGCTGTATACTTAAACTGAGCCTAAAATTCAATATGAGAATTTATTAAGATCCAATATCTTATTCTTATAAGAAAGGATGTTAAAACCCAAAGATATTTATGAGAAAATACAGAAGATTGAAAACAATGATGCTAATACTATAAATTTAAAATTATATTAATGATAATTTTTCATATAATTATAAAATAGTTCACTGTTTATTTTAATTTTACAAATAATATTGAATTGATCATATAATTAATTAATTTTAATTCTTTGGTATACTAAAAAATTATTTAACTAAAATAATAATTTAATGATTATAATTGTAAAAAAATGAACATTAATTAAAAACAAGATATTGATGAAAGTTTATAGAAATTTATTTTTTAATAAAATTTGAGTTATAGCAAATAAAAAACTAAAATATAAGTATAATAATAAAATTATAATATATTAGAATTGGATTTATATTAAACATAATGTTTATATTATAATATATTCTTATTTTATATTATGTGAGCTGGCTACTTCCAAAGGAAGGAGGCGTGGGTTCTTTGAATCCATTTAAAAAAAATTCTAATGTCAAATTATATATAATGTAAATACATTATGATATATTTAATGTTTTATTCTTATTTTTACCTTTAGTTAGTTATGTAGAGTAATTAAATTTTCAAAATTGGCTCAATAATTAATGAATTTTAAATTAAATTGAAATGTAGTTATTTCTTTATTTATTATATAAGTAGTGCTCATTTATAACCTTACAATAATATTTTCATTGTCTAATTAAAATGAAAAAAGTAGAATGTGTAATTTTGTTTATACATATACAAAGCAAAATCAGACTGACCTAAGGACACCATTTAGTTACCCAAACATTTTACTTCATCATAAGTGTGATTTTGTCTAACGACCTGTAAATTGTCCCTTAAAAGATTCATCTATTCATAGCTAGTAATAACAAAAATTTAAAGTATGAGAGATAGATAAGCTCACCAGAACATGGCATAATAATTAAAAAAAAGCACAAACTTAAAATATTATCATATATAAGCACATAATTAAATAAAATAAAATAAACTACATCAACGCTTTTATAGTTACTCTCCGCAAGTCTTCATATTTTGTACTTAATGCCTTACTACCTCATTAGAAAGAGTATCAAACACATCGTTTGCTATGTAACATATAATAAGTATTCATTCAAAAATTGTACAATGAAGATTGTTTTACATTAGGAGTACAATTCAACTTTTCTTGAGATGAGAGGGTTTCTGTTTCAAATAATTCAACATGCATAGACCTAATTCAACTCAAGCACTTTAAGAAAATAAATTTCCCCCATTCAAAAAATATCAAGCATTTAAATATGAAAGATTCTTCAAATCCCCATTGTTGTAGGAGGCTCTAATAAGTTTAAGCAAACCCTCCAATGCTCCTTATATTATTTCTTTAATGAAATAAGGTCGTTTGGGGTACCATATTAACCCAAACTTAGATAAGTGGAGTTATTAGATTTACCTCCAAAGCACATATATATGCATATTGAAGAAGTATTGGTGTTAGATGCATATTCCATACTAATACACCTAAATACATATTTCAGGCATATCAAAATTAATATCTTTTTAAAATTTCTTAGATACAATTGGAACACAACTAGTATTAAGTTGATATGACTTAAAACACTAAGATACAGCCGAGCAAAACTCAATGTATTAGAAATCATAATTTTAGTAGAAGTTTGAAGTCATCCCGTTTCCTAGTTACCTTCAACTTCTCTGTCGTGCACCATTTGACATTATTATATTTATTCTTTGGAGTTGACTCTTCATCAAGGTTTTAGCAGTAGCGAATGGACAAAAAATAATTTTTTTTTGGTTTGATATTTGAAACTTGTGAGCAACTCTGGTGTCACGACCCAAAAGGGCACTGACCTACAAGTAGCAGAGGAGAACCTTGACCTCATAAGCTTTAGACACATGCACCCTACAGCAAATCGGACCCAGCGCACCTGTAGATATTCCCACAAAGATTTCCCTATGAAGCCTGCGTTTTGTCCACTTTTGTGCATATCACACATCAAACCTTTCAAGCCATAGACAACGTTAGCTTCAAAGTTGCACTAAGGTGCATGTCAATTAATTTCTTAATTTATTTATATTTAATAATTAAAATAATTTAAAGAACATGATTTATTATGTGTAAGTGACAACTATATTATTACTCAAAAACTAAACTGATAGTTATTTTATCACTCAATAACTGAATTGTTTGCTTTTTAGTTTAAAAATTGAGGTACAGAATTTTAAGGGATAAAAGAAAATGCTTTATTGGATGAGATTTTTTGTTACTAGTTTAAAGTCACCAAATTATTGCAAAAAATACATAATAATATATTAAAAGATTCAAGAAATTTGAAAAAAAATGATAATAAGATATATAAATTGTTTTTCGTTTAGATTACTAGATTATTCCTATATGTGAAGTATACTTTTAGAGAAAGCTTCCAATACGTTGGATATTTGTCTTCACGGTTTTTGGAACTCTTTTGCAGTTTTAGAATACTTCTTGACTATTGGAGACGCTCATAAATGTTTCAACTAGTAGTTGAGTGAATTTTGGCCTTCTGCTGATTTTCAATTAACTAAGAAGTTTTTAGTCAACTAAAAATCGAAAACTTCTTTATATAGCTTTATCCTCTCAGAATCTCATATGGCTTCGTTTAATCCTTTTAAATGCTCAAAATCTTCATGTCTAAAGGGCCAACCTTGATTTATTGTTGCATGTTTGATTCCATGAATTTAGGTGGCCAAACCTTCAGTCCATCCCTCCAATTCAAATTTTCTAGCACAATATGAACTTTTTGGAGCTCAAGTTCGGAACCAGCCATTGTAGTTTTCAATTGCTAAATCTTCCTTCCAAATTCCTTCCATAAAAATCTAGAATCTGATTGCTTTATCTACCATTCAAGGAGTTGATGCCTTAATAAGGCTTTGATTGATTGATTCCTTAAATCTTGGGATATTTGATTGAAATAAATAAGCATAATAATCATATGTTTATATGTCATTTTAATCAATTAACTCGTCACTTTAAATAAGTAATACTAATCAAATAGCTAGAATTTTAATTAGGCAATTTTATATATTTTGTACTTCAATGGTTGTCATTAATCAACATCAACAAAAGCAAAACAAACAAGTCAAACAAGGGATAGTCGTCCAGGACTACTAATCTTGCTAAATTAAACGACTTTTAAGACCATCAGTATCACTAAACCATTTATAACATGACGTCAAGGTATTAATCTTTTTTACTAATAGAACATCAAGGTATCAATTTTTCTCACTATTATCACACGATATCATAGTATCGATCTTCTTGACTAACAAGACGTTAAGACTCATCCTCCTGACTGTTCATCATAGAACATCTGGTACCATAGACTATATATTCATAGGATATCATATGCCCTATCAGGCACATACAAAGTATACAGACATTTCCTGACTATTAATATTCACATATATTTTGCTGGCTCTATCAAATAGATACAAAGCATACAAACAGTTCACATTATGCATGTTTCTCAAGATCATAAGGTAGTAGATAAATCACAAATTTCACAACACTCAAGTTTCATTTCATAATATATAATATTTAACACCACAATTACTATATAAATTGTAGGTACTAAAACTATCAAAAAACAATTCACTAAGTCACATTTGATCCTCTAGTTTACTAAGCACACTATCTTACCTAAATATATCCAAAACATTTGTCAACAAGGAACATATATAATTACATATAAGTTACAACTAGTAGTCATTAGATACCATTTTTCACTCACTAATTTGATGGATTGCCGCTTATGACACTAACTAATGTCACCAAGTCCAAAATTGAAAAACATAATCAAGGGGTCATTCAAAGTTTTGTGGGTTACTTATCTTTAAAATCGAAGAGAATTTCGGTGTTATGAAATCTTAAGTTTAGGAGCTCAGACAATTAGAAACTTTGTTTAGGCATTTTACCAAACACCTAGTATGCATACTATATTTCAAATTTGAGAAGAAAAAAGGTAGTGTGAACCTTTGGGCAACTAGAAACTCAACCATTGCTTCAGAGATTTTACAACAAAAATATAGAGTTCACTATAGAGTTAATAAGATGATTGAAAAGGCAAAAAAGTTTCAAAGAATAATTCTACAAAATGTCAATTCCTCCATGTATTCAGGGAACAAATCTGTGTTATTTTATACCCACCATGAAATCCTAATTACTTCTTCAAATGAATTCTATAAATCTCAAATTACTTTAATCATAGTCTATCTAAGGACTAAGTAAAAGAAAATCACCTGAAGTTGCCAAAACTCATATTTCAAGAAGTGGATTAGTCTAAGGGGGTGCTGTTTATATGTACCTGGGGGTTTCATGCGGTGTTTGACCATTGGAGGTGCTGGAGGACAGTGGTTTTTGGCTCAAGAAGAGCGGCCTCGCAGTGGATGACGATGGGAAATGGTGAACAGTGGGTTAGCAGAAAAACTGTTGCGCGAGCACCCTTCAGAACAGAGGAGCTCTTGATTCAGCTTCCTTTTGGTCAAACCACGCGTTTTCTCTCATTTAAGAAGGCTGACAGTTATAAAATTGTCTGAGACCATCTCCAATGGGGGTTGCTTAACCTCCATTGGGTTCCTTATCTCTGACACATATCCTAAGTGGCAAGGGGAGAGAAATTTTTTTTAAGCACCGTTGCTTCTATAAACAACGGTGCTTAGAATAAAAAACTATATATTAATTGTGGGTCCCATTTAAGCTCTCCAAGTGAAGTATCACGGCTGGAGATGCTCTAAATACTTCCTGGTGTCATAGTCTTATTTTAATATATTAAATTTGTAGCAAGATTTATATTAGCCTTAATTTTTTTTTAATTTAAATACGAACGTCAGTTTTAATAACTATTAAAAAAATTAATAAAAAATATTTTAAATCTATTACATTAAATCATTTATTTAAATAGTTAATTTAAACAAAATTTCTTATAACTTTAAATTGACAAAATTTGACGCTACCTTCTAGACTGACAAAGTTAAGACTCACAGTTCAAGGTAGGATAACTAAATGTTATTGTTTCAAATTGACAAATATTTTAATTGAGTTTTTATAAAATTAGTCCTAAAGACTAAAAAGAGAAGCTTAAAAAATTTTAGGGATATATTTGAACTAAAAAAATTTAAAAAATTAAATCAAATTTTACTAGAAATATAAAAAATTAAAATATGACTTTATCTTTATTATTATTTATTAGCATCATTTTTTTATCCAAAATATTAAGACTTTTTTATTTCTTTTTTTTACTATTCATTAAAGTATCCATGCCCATTATTTTTATTTGTGTATTTATTATTATTAAAACAAATAGGATAACCATACAAAATCTAAATAATTTACTATAGTTACTATTCTCACTCTATTAATTCTTAATTTTTCCTTCTTTTTTTTATCTACAATAAGAATCGACGTTGCTATATATCAAGAACATTATATTTTCACTAATACAAATATTTATATATTTTTTATATGACATGAAATTATCACATGTATAGTATTAGGTTGACCTTGATTGTTAGTTAGGTCAACGATTATGTCACGATCCCAAATGATGGAACACATGATTGGTACGACATAAGGGTTTTCCCCTAGCCGCAAGCCTAACGCATAGCACATACAAACATCCAGCACACAATCCAGAGTATATAATAAATATAACTGACCACATATGCCACATCCAGTATAAGAAAATGCTGTATATATATATATATATATATATATATATATATATATATATATATCTCATGAATCCAACATTCGTGATTCAACTTGGCCCATGGCCTCATAATACAATATCGTTGTAAAACATAAACCGTTTTTCAAACAACACATCAAAATACGCAAGAAGCGAGGATCCTGCCTGTAAATTCATGAAGATACACTAGACATAAACTAAATTAGACATCCAGTACAACATAGCCTTACCCAAACTGGGGCTCACCAACGCTATATTCAACCTCCTACGAAGCTGTAACTGGATTAAAGTCTCTTTGACTATCTGTGGGGAGGAAACAGAAGAGGGGTGAAACCACATCTCAGTGAATGCGTAAATATACTATAACTGAAACAGGGCAAACAAAGCACGAGTGTTTCGCAATGAGTTTAATAATTGAAATCAAAGTGTAAAGATAATAATAGAAACATTAAACATTTAACCATAATTTATTGAAAGAAAAGCTAAACAATTCAAATGTATGTTCAAAAGATAAAACAGGATTTAAATCAGTAACCGTAAAGCAAATCAAATATGCATGGTAAGTAATAAATGAAGTTATTTATGCAATAACAATGATGAATGAGCTTGTTTAGAAATATTTAATCTTTAAGAAAATGCATCAGTTTATTGGAGTTCTTTTCTGACAGATCAACATCTTCCCCAAGCACATAGCAAGGGAGGGGTAATCACTGTAGGCGTAGACATAAGTCCACCCTAAATTCCTCCAAGCACATAGCAAGGGTATGGCAATCACTGTAGACGTAGACATAAGTCCACCCTAAATCCCTGTGTCTTAGGCAGTCATATGCCCATCACAGTATCCTAGGCCGAAGCCTTCGCATGACCATGGTGCACCAGGGCTAGCACTCCCTGCGGCTAGCTAACAGTGATCTAAAAGAGTCTCTCCAATAGAAAACATTTGAAATATGCTATTCAAAGAGTTTAAAGTAAAACATTTCAATAACATTACAATAAAACTATAATTCTCCATCTAGCTCTTTTCATGCATAAAACTCCTGTTCTAAAATATGTTTCATCCATGTATTCCCATGGAGACCTTTATCATCATAAATTTTCCCTTTAAATATATCGTCCGTAGACGTCGCATAGATGTTCGCATGCATCAAATCATTTCATGGCTAACTTAATTCATTTCTATGACTAAGTTCGCATTTCTATAAATCTAGCTCAAATGGAGAATTATCAGTCTAGATGCTTGCCCTGCATACCTAGGGTTCAACTAGGATTGAAATTTATAATTTCTAACATGGTTGGAACATATTGATGTTCAAACCGGTAAAACAATTTAGCATACATTCCAACTAGTTAAAATCATACGAGAGAGTTATAAACCGAATTCGTAAAACATGCGCTATAGTATGAAAAACCCACTCACCTTACTAGGAGTCCAACAACGAGAATTTCACCTCGTGATGGTTTAACAACCTAGAAAACATAGACACAACATGAGAATTTGATAAACTCTAAACGTCACTATTCATGCGGCTGGAAACACTGTTCATGCCGGCCGGAAAACTAACTCTAAACCTAAAAACCTTATATTCTAGCATAGAAACTAATTCTAAGACTATCTATGGAAAGAATTTCGGAAGAACGAAGCTTAAAACGCGATTGGACGGAGTTTTACCTTGGAGGTTACTGTTCATGCGATTTTCCGGCGACTTTCTGGCAGTTTTTCGGCGAAACTGATCGGTGGGGTTTGTAGCTCTCCTTCCCACGAATCCAACGGTACCTTGGTAGCTCAAATCGGTTGAGTGGATGGTGAGATATTTTAGAGAGAAGGTAGAGAAAATTTTAGAGAGAGAGAGAGAGAGAGGGAGTCAGATGGAGAAAATGAAGGAGAAGGGAGGGGGAAGCTGCAGAAAAACGCAGAAATAGCCCGAAGCACAACCGTGCTTCGGGGCTACAGTGCACCTTGTTTTTGGCCGAATTTTGATAAAACGTCCAACATGAAAGTTGTAGCCCTTTCTCTTAGATTTCATTAGCAACTTGCATCACCTAATTTGGAGTTTATATGAAAGAGTTATGGATAAAATAGTAAGCAAAGGTCCAAACCACACTGCGCTACGGTTTTTACATCTTATCACTATAATATTCACGGAATTAGCAAAAGTTCCCAACATCAAAGTTGTAGATATATATCTTATCGTTCAACAGAAATTGGAATCACTTAATTTGGATTTCATATGAGAGAGTTATGTATATATGAGTGAAGAACGGTCAAAAGAAAGATCAGAAACGCTCTAAAATTTTACATTGTTCTCAACTTCCTTGTTTCAAATGATTTGTACTTAACCTTCAAAGGTTTTATTAATAGAGGGTTATTACATTCTCCCCTCCTTATAAAAATTTGGTCCCCAAATTTTACAAAAACCAACAACATGAAAACATAAGACTACTCTTGGAACAGCTGTGGATACTTCTCTCTCATGACGTCCTCTACTTCCCACGTAGCTTCCTCTTTGGAATGATTCTACCAGATCACCTTCATTGTAGGGATATTCTTAGACCTCAACTTTTTTTTCACTTGTCTATCAACAATGGCCACGGGTTTCTCTTCGTAGGCCAACTTGTCATCCAAAAGGATTTCTTGCGGTTGAATCTCATGAGATGGGTCGGGTAGATACTTCCTCAACATCGAGACATGGAAGACTGGATGCACTTCACTCAATCCAGGTGGTAGGGCTAGGCGGTATGCCACTGTTCCTACCCTATCCAGAACTTCAAAGGGTCCAATATACCTCGGGCTTAACTTCCCTTTCTTACCAAACCGTATGATTCCCTTCATGGGTGAAACTCTAAGGAACACGTGATCGCCTAGAGAAAACTTCAACTCCCGACGCCTATGGTCCACATAATCCTTCTGACGACTTTGTGCAATTAAAATCCGTTCTCTTATCAACTTGACCTTCTCTATGGCATCTTGCACCAAGTATGGCCCTAGCAGCTTGGTTTCTCCAACTTCAAACCATCCAACGGGAGATCGGCATCTTCTCCCATAAAGAGCTTCAAAAGGTGTCATCTGAATACTGGCTTGATAACTGTTGTTGTATGCAAACTCAGCTAATGGCAGGTATCCTTCCCAACTGTTACCAAAGTCCAAAATACATGCTCTAAGCATATCCTCCAGAATTTGAATCGTGTGTTCTAACTGGCCATCTGTTTGGGGATGAAAAGCGGTGCTTAGATCCAACCTCGTTCCCAAAGCTTCTTGAAAAGTTTTCTAAAACCTTACCGTAAACTGTAGACCTCGATCAGATATGATGAATACAGGGACTCCATGCAATCTGACGATCTCACTCAGATACAGGCTTGCATACTGAGCCGCATTAAAGGTAGTCTTCACTGGTAAGAAGTTGGATGACTTGGTCATTCGATCCACTATCACCCATACTGAGTCATAACCCTTAGGGGTCCTTGGTAACCCTGTAACGAATTCTATAGTGATCTTTTCCCACTTCCACTCCGGTATCTCAATCTGTTGGTGCAAACCGGCAGGCTTCTGGTGTTCAGCTTTCACTTGCTGAAAAACCAAGTACTGAGCCACAAAATCTGCTACATCCTTCTTCATCCCATTCCACCAAACAAGTCCTTGAGGTCACTGTACATCTTATTTGTTCCTGGGTGGATAGTATAGGCTGATTGATGTGCCTCCTCCAAAATCTGCTTCCTCAAGCTATCCACATCGGGTACACACAAGCGCTTCCCACATCTTAATACTTCTTCAGCATCCACGCTAAATTCAGAAGTCTGATTATTCCTAGCTTCATCCTTGAGCTTACACAGCTTAGCATCCTTGTCCTGATATACCTTAATCTGCTCAACCAGCGGAGAGTGTAGTTGTATGTGGGCTAACAACACCCCTGGCTCCTTCACTTCAAAGCGCATCCCCTCACCTTCTAGCCGATGAATATCCCTTATCAACGGCCTCCGGAGTAGGGTGATATGGGCTAGACTCCCCATTGACTTTCTGCTCAGAGCATCTGCTACCACATTGGCCTTGCCTGGGTGGTACAAGATGGTGCAGTCATAGTCCTTCACCAACTCCATCCACCTCCTCTGTCTCAAGTTAAGATCCCCTTGTTGAAAGATGTACTTAAGGCTCTTGTGGTCCATGTAAATCTCACAGGGTTCACCATAGAGATAGTGCCTCCAAATCTTCAAGGCAAAGACCACTGCCGCCATCTCCAAATCATATGTAGGATAGTTCTGTTCGTGCTTCCTGAGCTGCCTAAATGCATAGGCTACAACATGACTATTCTGTATTAACACACAACCCAAGCCCACCCTTGAGGCGTCACAGTACACTGAGTATCCTCCAGTGCTCGTTGGGATAGTTAGAACTGGGGTTGTGGTTAGACACTTCTTCAAGGTCTGGAAACTTTCTTCACATGCATCCGACCACTCAAACTTAACTCCCTTCCTAGTTATTCGAGTCAAAGGAGCAGCAATCCTGGAAAAATCCTTGATGAACCTCCAGTAATACCCTGCTAGACCCAAGAAACTTCATATCTCCGTCATACTAGCAGGGCTAGGCCACTGCTGTACTGCCTCTACCTTCTCGGAGTCTACTTGAATGCCGTCCTTCGTGACTACATGCCCCAGAAACATAACGCTGTCCAACTAGAACTCACACTTAGAGAGCTTGTCATACAACTGCTGATCCCTCAAGATCTACAGAATGACCCGTAGGTGCTGTTCATGCTTCTCATGGTCTTTAGAATAAACTAAGATGTCATCAATGAACACAATGACAAACTGATCCAAGAATGGCTTGAACACCCTGTTCATCAAGTCCATAAAAGTAGCTGGTGCGTTAGTTAGTCCAAAAGACATAACCAAAAACTCATAATGACCTTAACGGGTCCTAAAAGCTGTCTTGAAAATATCCTCCTTCCTGATCTTCAACTTATGGTACCTTGACCTCAGATCAATCTTGGAGAAACATTTCGCTCCTTGAAGTTGATCGAACAGATCATCAATCTTGGGTAAAGGGTAGTTGTTGCGCACTGTTAACTTATTCAGTTGCCGATAGTCAATGCAAAGACGCAAAGACCCATCTTTCTTCTTCACAAAAAGGACCGGAGCACCCCATGGAGAAGTGCTCGGCCTGATGAAACCCTTATCCAACAAATTCTGCAACTGACTCTTTAGCTCCTTAAGTTCTGTGGGTGCCATCCTGTAAGGCGGTATAGAAATTGGTCGAGCCTCTGGAATAAGGTCGATACCAAACTCTATCTCCCGTTCAGGAGGTAATCCTGGCAACTCCTCTGGAAAGACATCCAGGAATTCTCTTACCACTGCCATCTTGTCTACATCGGGTACCTTCCCATCCACATCTTTAACATACGCCAAGTATCCCTGGCATCCATTCTTCAACATCCTCTGAGCAACCAAGACTGAAATCAAGTTATTTGGAGCTTTACTTCGGTCACACTGGAACCAGAAAAGAACTTTACTTGGAAAGTTAAACTTGATTGCCTTCCCATAGCAATCCAAGGTAGCATAGCATGATGCCAACCAATCCATTCCTAAGATTACGTCAAAGTCGATCATGTCTAGGATGATCAAATCAGCAGATGTCTCCCTATCACCCACTGACACTTTACATGACTTGCATACATGCTCTACTGGCAAACAATCACCGACCGGGGTGGTTACAAAGAAAGGGGTATCCATCCTAATCGGATCTTTACCCAAGCTCTTAGCAAAACTAGGAGAAACATAGGAATATGTAGACCCGAGGTCAAACAAAACATATGCTTCATGTAGGCAAACCGAAAGAGTACCTGTGATGACCGCATTTGAAGCCTGTGCATCTTGCCTGGTGAGAGCAAAAATCCTCGGTTGACCTCGGCCTGCTTGGATTTGACCTCGGCCCATCATCCCTCTACCAGTACTTCTGCTACTTGCTTGGCCCCGTATAGTCCTTATAGGCTGAGCTGCCACTGGGCTTGATAGTAAAGCCGGTCGAGTTGACCC
The DNA here is from genome assembly GCA_037074535.1 of Gleditsia sinensis. NCBI lineage: Eukaryota > Viridiplantae > Streptophyta > Magnoliopsida > Fabales > Fabaceae > Gleditsia > Gleditsia sinensis. The sequence continues at coordinate 109,575 of JAYWLF010000082.1, forward strand.
TTGGCTTGAGCCATACAACTGGGGACACTCCATCTTCATGTGTCCGGGTTGGTTGTACTGATAGCAAATACCCACCTCCTTGCGACGCTGACCAAAGTGATGGTTGCCACAAGTAGGGCATGGTGGCCTGTTCTACTGAATGGCCCTTGGTCCTAGTTGACCTGTATACCTGGTGTTCCCTTGGCTAGGACTTAGCCTACCACTCGCATCTGATCTCTGGTTGGGGTTCCCAACATTCTGTGGTGCTGGGCACTGCTAGCCCTGAAATCGTGGTCCTTGAGAATGAGAAATTTGCCCTCCTTTGGAGCTCCCATCCCTATACCTCTTTCTCAGCTTGGCATTCTCGACATTGGCCAAATGCCTAGTCTCCATCATTCTTGCATAGTTCACAGCCTCTGCATAGTTGGGGAATTGCTTCATCTGGGGTGCCACTGATTTAAACAATGCTGGCATCAACCCCTGGATAAACTTCTTGATCATGGCCCTTTCAGTAGGGACCATATGCGGTGCATACGGCAATAGCTTTGTGAAGCAGTAATCATACTCCGTGACTGACATACTGGAAGTCTGCTTCAACTCCACAAATTCCTAACACATGGCATCTCGGATACTCTCTGGCACAAACCTCTCCATGAAAACTTCCTTGAACTCTGGCCATCCCAAAGGTGGCGCTGTAGCTCCCCTTCCGCGCATCATGGTCTTAAACCATACCTGTACTACACCAGACAACTGGAAGGATGTCAACTCTACTAATCGGATCTCTGGACACTTAAGCACCTCACAGATCTTCTCAGTGTCCTCTATAAACTCTTGGGGATCTTCACTAGCCAACAACCCCTTGAAGGTTGGCAGTTTTAGTTTCAGGAACTCAGATAGTTCCACTTCCCTCTTGGCGGGTCTCACATGCCGCTCCACGGGCCTAACTGGCTCTGGAACGGAGGTAGCTGTTTCAGGCTGTTGTGGGTCCCTTCCATCTTGCCCATCCCTTCTTTCGGCTAGATTTTCTATCGCCCGCTGCATACTCTGCATGGTTGTCAGCATCTGGGCTATCACATCATCCCGGGGGTGAGAAGACATTACCCCCGCCCTGGGAGTCTCAGCTTACTCACTACTCAACTCAGCTTGTTCGGCTGCTTCAGCAGCACTTACACCCCTGCCACTGCCTATTGCACTGGCTCTAGATCGGCCTCTGCCACGACCTCTACCTCGACCTCTAGGCACAGGTACTGCGGACTGAGCAGACTCTTCAGCCATCTACTCTTGATCCGCGGGTTGCCTAACCTTTGATCTCATTTTTGGTGGCATCTGGCTATAAAACAGAGATAATCCAACCATCACTTAACCATGCCAACATAGCATACTATAAACTGACTTACTTGAACAAAATCTCGTTCTTGGTGGCATCTCGCTATAAAACAGAGATAGCCCAACCGTCAATTAACTATGCCAACATAGCATACTATAAACTGACTTACTTGAACAAAAAGACAACATCCTATCGAACCCCTTTAGCAGCACCGTGAGTATAAGCATGTCCAGATTCATACCCATACTCAAAGTCCTACCTAAAGGTCCGTTACTCTATGAATCATAGGAAAACCTAAAGCTCTAATACCACTCTGTCACGGCTCCAAATGATGGAACACATGATCGGCACGGCATAAGGGTTTCCCCCTAGCCGCAAGCCTAACGCATAGCACATACAAACATCCAGCACACAATCCAGAGTACATAATAAATATAACTGGCCACATATGCCAAATCCAGTATAAGAAAATATTGTGTATATATATATATATATATATATATATATATCTCATGAATCCAACATTCGTGATTCAACTTGGCACATGGCCTCATAATACAATATCGTTGTAAAACATAAACCGTTTTCCAAATAACACATCAAAATACACAAGAAGCGAGGTCCTGCCTGTAAATTCATGGAGATACATTAGACATAAACTAAACTAGACATCTAGTACAACATAGCCTTGCCCAAACTGTGGCTCACCAACGCTATATTCAGCCTCCTACGAAGCTATAACTGGATCAAAGTCTCTTTGACTATCTGTGGGGAGGAAACAGAAGAGGGGTGAGACCACATCTCAGTGAATGGATAAATCATACTATAATTGAAACAGGACAAACCAAGCACAAGTGTTTCGCAATGAGTTTAATAATTGAAATCAAAGTGTAAAGATAATAATAGAAACATTAAACATTTAACCATAATTTATTGAAAGAAAACTAAACAGTTCAAATGTATGTTCAAAAGATAAAACATGATTTAAATCAGTAACTGTAAAGAAAATCACATATGCATGGTAAGTAATAAATGAAGTTATTTATGCAATAACAATGATGAATGAGTTTGTTTAGAAATATTTAATCTTTAAGAAAATGCATCAGTTTATTGGAGTTCTTTCCTGACAGATCATCATCTTCCCCAAGCACATAGCAAGGGAGGGGTAATCACTGTAGGCGTAGACATAAGTCCAACCTAAATTTCCCCAAGCACATAGCAAGGGTATGGCAATCACTGTAGGCGTAGACATAAATCCACCCTAAATCCCTGTGTCTTAGGCAGTCATATGCCCGTCACAGTATCCTAGGCCGAAGCTTTCGCATGACCATGGTGCACCAGGGCTAGCACTCCCTGCGGCTAGCTAACAGTGATCTAAAAGGGTCCCTCCAATAGAAAACATTTGAAATATGCTATTGAAAGAGTTTAAAGTAAAACATTTCAATAACATTACAATAAAACTATAATTCTCCATCTAGCTCTTTTCATGCATAAAACTCCTGTTCTAAAATATGTTTCATCCATGTATTCCCATGGAGACCTTTATCATCATAAATTTTCCCTTTAAATATATCGTCCGTAGACGTCGCATAGATGTTCGCATGCATCAAATCATTTCATGGCTAACTTAATTCATTTCTATGACTAAGTTCGCATTTCTATAAATCTAGCTCAAATGGAGAATTATCAGTCTAGATGCTTGCCCTGCATACCTAGGGTTCAACTAGGATTGAAATTTATAATTTCTAACATGGTTGGAACATATTGATGTTCAAACCGGTAAAACAATTTAGCATACATTCCAACTAGTTAAAATCATACGAGAGAGTTATAAACCGAATTCGTAAAACATGCGCTATAGTATGAAAAACCCACTCACCTTACTAGGAGTCCAACAACGAGAATTTCACCTCGTGATGGTTTAACAACCTAGAAAACATAGACACAACATGAGAATTTGATAAACTCTAAACGTCACTGTTCATGCCGGCCGGAAATACTGTTCACGCCGGCCGGAAAACTAACTCTAAACCTAAAAACCTTATATTCTAGCATAGAAACTAATTCTAAAACTATCTATGGAAAGAATTTCGGAAGAACGAAGCTTAAAACGCGATTGGACGGAGTTTTACCTTGGAGGTTACTGTTCATGCGATTTTTCGGCGACTTTTCGACGGTTTTCCGGCGAAACTAATCGGTGGGGTTTGTAGCTCTCCTTTCCACGAGTCCAACGGTACCTTGGTAGCTCAAATCGGTTGGGTGGATGGTGAGATATCTTAGAGAGAAGGTAGAGAAAATTTTAGAGAGAGAGAGAGAGGGAGTCAGATGCAGGAGAAAATGAAAGAGAAGGGAGGGGGAAGCTGCAGAAAAACGCAGAAATATCCCGAAGCACGGCCTGGCCTTGTCCTGGAGCACGGCCGTGCTTCGGGGCTACAGTGCACCATGTTTTTGGCCGAATTTGACAAAACGTCCAACATGAAAGTTGTAACCCTTTCTCTTACTTTCATTAGCCACTTGAATCAGCTAATTTGGAGTTCATATGAAAGAGTTATGAATAAAATATTGAGCAAAGGTCCAGACCACACTACGCTACGATTTTTGCATCTTATCACTATAATATTCACGGAATTAACAAAAGTTCCCAACATCAAAGTTGTAGATATATGTCTTATCTTTCAACAGAAATTAGAATCACTTAAGTTGGATTTCATATGAGAGAGTTATACGTATATGAGTGAAGAAAGATCAGAAGAAAGATCAGAAACGCTCTAAAATTTTACATTGTTCTCAACTTCCTTGTTTCAAATGATTTGTACTTAACTTTTAAAGGTTTTATTAGCAGAGGGTTATTACAGATTAGGACCCAAATATATTCATAGATTAGCTTAACCATGTTTCAAATGAAGAAGCAAGAAATAAGAGGCCAATCAAATTCCTCCTAACATTGGAGTTACATGTATAGATGATTCAAATTTTGTGATTCTATATATATATGGAAAATTGACATTATAAATGTTTTATTTTTAGGTGAAATTCCACAAGAGATGTGCCATCACCTTCCTTCACTTAAAATTTTCGGTGTTGCTGGTAATAAATATAATGGAAGCATTCCAAAATCAATCAATAACTGCACATCTTTGAAAGTATTATATTTGGATATCAACTCATTTACAGGTACGTATATTATATTTCATCCATATGTCTATCTTTGAAATAGTTATTTTCATTTTTTTTATTTTCATTAAAATAAAAGGCACTTCTATGTGTTTTTAGAAAAAATGTGGTTTATTCTATAATTTATCATCACAAGCCGTATGCTTATCCCTAATTCTATGAAATTGAGGTATATAATCTTAATTTGAATATTTTGAATGGCACAACTCAAACGTGCAAATGTGGAAAAAAAATAGTAACCATCAAATTTTATCTTTTAAATGCTTACACTTGAGTGATAATGTTGTATTTATGATATATGAATTTGTGACATGCATTGCTTCCCTATCACATATCAATATCTATTCGTGTTTTCATATATATGCATGCATGTGACACTTGTATATCTACTTAATGTTAAGTACTTAGGATGTTAGCAAAAAAATAATGTTTACATTTTAATACATTTGAAACACATACTGAGCTAATTACATAAAAAAATAACATATTTTTAGAATTCATAATTAAGGATTCAATTTAAAAAATCGTCTAATAGATTTCTTAAAAGTCAAAAAAGTCCATCAACTGAAGTAATTCAAGATTTAAATGAATGAGTCCTTGTAAAAATTGTTATTAAATAATGGTGATTGATACATTATACATGTAATTATAGTTTGGGATGTTATGTGCCAAGTATTTGAATTTAATAATTTTTAATTTTAAAAAATTAGATCTTATAACTAATTGAAATATTTTACTATATACAGTAAACTTTAGTGTTAAGAAAATGATTCATTCATTTTTTTAAGGATATTACACATGACAACATTGAATTCATCCAACTCCCATTCCTCTCTCTCCTACTCTCCCACTCTCCCATCTACTAACTTTTGCAACTAAACATCTAATCTATCTACTCATTGTATCTATACATCTTTATTGTCTAAATTAGATATTAACATTATCGATAATTATACAATATTATTAAAATATATTTTCTATTTTATGAAATGTCATTTTATTACTCTTTATAAAAAAAATATTTTGATAATTTTTCATAGCTTAAGTTAGAGAAAAATACACTCATCTCCTTCTATATTATTTTTATTATACGACTTGAACCCTTCTCTGAATTAAAAGATGATGTTTTCTTTCTTTTTTTAACACCTTGTGTTCACAAGCGTCCTTTTCCTTTCTTTTGCGTTGTTTCATCTGCTTCAGCGTTCACGAGCTGTTTCATCTTTTTGTGCTCCGTTCTTTAGTCGTTCTATTTCATACAACAAAATGCCCACAAGTTCTTCCCTTCCCTGTTCGGCGTCTGCTTCTGCTTCTGCATTATGCTTCTGTTCCTCTGTTTCTACCTCTATTTTTGCATTGCTCTCCTCTGCCTTTCTACTCGCAAGCCAATACTCTTCCGTCTGCATTCTTCTGCTTCTGTTTGTCTACTTTGTTCTCTACTTTAGCATCTCCAGCTTCACGTTCCAATTCCTCTGCTCGTTGCCCTTCTCTCTGCTTCTACTATGCGTCACCTCTATTTTTTATCTTTGTCCCCCTAGCTGCTTCTCATTCTTTCTGTCACTCTCCAGTTGTGGCGTTCTGTTTCTTCTCTGTTCCTATCAGTTTCGTTCTCCCTCTGCACAGGTTATGATGCCACTGTTGCAGAATTAAGAATGCTTTACGTTTCATTGCTTTTCTCCTCAACTCTGTAACGGTTCGTGGGTGCAAAACAATGGTGCTAAGTGCGGTGGTCCAGCTACGCAGGGTGCTGAGTAGTGCAGGGTTGAAAGGGGCATGCGCACAGTTGAGGGCATTGTGGAGATTTCAAAAAGAGAAATACATTTTTTAATAATTAAGATAACTAAAGTATCATCTTTGCAATATTCTTATCAAGAGTTAAATTAAATGGACTAAAGTGTATATTCTAAAAATAAAATAGAAGAGACGATTGTGCAATAAGATCAATAATATACATGAAAGAGTAGAGTATTTTTCTTTTAAATTTAACGTCTAGTTTTAAATGATAGTAGATAAATGTAATGGATAAGATAAATTAAAGGCCAATTATAAAAATTAATTATGGAAGAAATTGCAAATTAGGCTCAAAGATTCGGGAGAAAAAAATTGTAATTTTTTCTTTTTTCCTAAAAAGGACTAAATTAAATTTGTATTAGTTAGAGTCATGATTTTTAAATCTTTGATTAAGTTTTTCCATTACTTCTTTGATTAGCCTCAAAGGCAATTGATATCTTCCTTTTACCTGTATCATAAACAATTGTTTATGAGGCACTTCAATAAATTAAGATCTTCATATCATAAAATAATTTTATGTGGTTTTATTATTGTTGTGTGTATTTCACTAAATAACTGCAAGCGCATGGCATAGCTGTAGTTAGTCCAACGAGTACGGGTCGTATCCCACAGAGAACAATGTCAATTACTAGAATTATATGAAATGAGCTATCTAAATCGATGTAATTCGATTAGAGAGTGTCACAATTAAATAAATAAAGATAATCAATTAAGCAAAGCCTAGGGTTAGGGTTCACCACACTTATGATACTCAACAACTAGTATATACCTCTAATTGCAATTATCTAGGTTATTAGGGATGGTTTAGCCTTAATTAATTAGCAATCTCTTTCAAGCATTACCAATCGTACCTAAGTTGACCCAATTGCCTACTTTCGTGGTTCTTAGTTCAACCTAGGTCCATTAAGCTTTATGTCGACCATGGAATACAATTAATCGGTTTTCTCGTGCCCATTAATTGATTCATTCCTAGAGAACTTTAAACTACTTTCGTGTTTAAGATATCCCTAATTAACTATTAGGTTCCGGTATTAATCTTCACTTTTCAGTTCATCAATTAATATCCTAAGACGTGATAAATATTGGCCAGACATTCATCAACTCATATAACCAATGCTTAATAGCTAATCCTAATTAACCATGGATAACACAATTAGGGTTCTAATGATTCAATTAACACAATGTATCATCACATCATAAGTGGGTTTACCAAAACCCTAGATCAAAATCTACTCAAGCATGATAGAAAGATAAATCAAAAGGCATAATCATTAAGTAAATCATCAACATCCAATACAATGTAAGAGAAAGGAGTAGAAGTAGAGATAGAAAGATAAAACCTGGATTGCTGAATGTAATGAGAATACAAGCTTGAATCAATGTAAAATCTACCCTAAGAACATGAATTGAACTTTAATCCTACTTTAAACATAATCCTAAGGTGTTTCCTAAGCCTAAAACTCTGTAAAAATAAGCCTCTCTGCATCTTTCTATCTTTGGCTGCGTATCCCCTTCAATATATATCAATTTTGGCGGCCAAAACCCTAAAAATCTTGTGTGTACGGACCCCGAAGCACGGCCGTGTTCCAGGACACGGCCTGGCTGTACTTCGGGCTGGATTCTGGGAAGTTTTTGCAGTTTTTGCCCAGAACACGGCCTGGCCGTGTTGGGGGCTGCCATGCTCCTTTCTTGTTGATTTTTGGTGGGCTTCCTCCTTGCTTCCTCTTCATCTTGTTCCAAGTCCATATGGCACTTTTCATGACTGTTTTTCCTTGCTTTCTTAGCCTCTTTTGCTCACCTACAAGCATAAAAACAACCAAGGCAGTATCCAAAGCAAAGCATAACCAAAAGCAGGGAAATAACCATAAGTTTGCTATGAATTGGAGGATAAAATATAGCCATTAATTCTCCTAAGTTGACCCAATTGCCTACTTTCGTGGTTCTTAGTTCAACCTAGGTCCATTAAGCTTTATGTCGACCATGGAATACAATTAATCGGTTTCCTCGTGCCCATTAATTGATTCATTCCTAGAGAACTTTAAACTACTTTCGTGTTTAAGATATCCCTAATTAACTATTAGGTTCCGGTATTAATCTTCACTTTTCAGTTCATCAATTAATATCCTAAGACGTGATAAATATTGGCCAGACATTCATCAACTCATATAACCAATGCTTAATAGCTAATCCTAATTAACCATGGATAACACAATTAGAGTTCTAATGATTCAATTAACACAATGTATCATCACATCATAAGTGGGTTTACCAAAACCCTAGATCAAAATCTACTCAAGCATGATAGAAAGATAAATCAAAAGGCATAATCATTAAGTAAATCATCAACATCCAATACAATGTAAGAGAAAGGAGTAGAAGTAGAGATAGAAAGATAAAACCTGGATTGCTGAATGTAATGAGAATACAAGCTTGAATCAATGTAAAATCTACCCTAAGAACATGAATTGAACTTTAATCCTACTTTAAACATAATCCTAAGGTGTTTCCTAAGCCTAAAACTCTGTAAAAATAAGCCTCTCTGCATCTTTCTATCTTTGGCTGCGTATCCCCTTCAATATATATCAATTTTGGCGGCCAAAACCCTAAAAATCTTGTGTGTACGGACCCCGAAGCACGGCCGTGTTCCAGGACACGGCCTGGCTGTACTTCGGGCTGGATTCTGGGAAGTTTTTGCAGTTTTTGCCCAGAACACGGCCTGGCCGTGTTGGGGGCTGCCATGCTCCTTTCTTGTTGATTTTTGGTGGGCTTCCTCCTTGCTTCCTCCTCATCTTGTTCCAAGTCCATATGGCACTTTTCATGACTGTTTTTCCTTGCTTTCTTAGCCTCTTTTGCTCACCTACAAGCATAAAAACAACCAAAGCAGTATCCAAAGCAAAGCATAACCAAAAGCAGGGAAATAACCATAAGTTTGCTATGAATTGGAGGATAAAATATAGCCATTAATTCTCCTAAGTTGACCCAATTGCCTACTTTCGTGGTTCTTAGTTCAACCTAGGTCCATTAAGCTTTATGTCGACCATGGAATACAATTAATCGGTTTCCTCGTGCCCATTAATTGATTCATTCCTAGAGAACTTTAAACTACTTTCGTGTTTAAGATATCCCTAATTAACTATTAGGTTCCGGTATTAATCTTCACTTTTCAGTTCATCAATTAATATCCTAAGACGTGATAAATATTGGCCAGACATTCATCAACTCATATAACCAATGCTTAATAGCTAATCCTAATTAACCATGGATAACACAATTAGAGTTCTAATGATTCAATTAACACAATGTATCATCACATCATAAGTGGGTTTACCAAAGCCCTAGATCAAAATCTACTCAAGCATGATAGAAAGATAAATCAAAAGGCATAATCATTAAGTAAATCATCAACATCCAATACAATGTAAGAGAAAGGAGTAGAAGTAGAGATAGAAAGATAAAACCTGGATTGCTGAATGTAATGAGAATACAAGCTTGAATCAATGTAAAATCTACCCTAAGAACATGAATTGAACTTTAATCCTACTTTAAACATAATCCTAAGGTGTTTCCTAAGCCTAAAACTCTGTAAAAATAAGCCTCTCTGCATCTTTCTATCTTTGGCTGCGTATCCCCTTCAATATATATCAATTTTGGCGGCCAAAACCCTAAAAATCTTGTGTGTACGGACCCCGAAGCACGGCCGTGTTCCAGGACACGGCCTGGCTGTACTTCGGGCTGGATTCTGGGAAGTTTTTGCAGTTTTTGCCTAGAACACGGCCTGGCCGTGTTGGGGGCTGCCATGCTCCTTTCTTGTTGATTTTTGGTGGGCTTCCTCCTTGCTTCCTCCTCATCTTGTTCCAAGTCCATATGGCACTTTTCATGACTGTTTTTCCTTGCTTTCTTAGCCTCTTTTGCTCACCTACAAGCATAAAAACAACCAAAGCAGTATCCAAAGCAAAGCATAACCAAAAGCAGGGAAATAACCATAAGTTTGCTATGAATTGGAGGATAAAATATAGCCATTAATTCTCCTAAGTTGACCCAATTGCCTACTTTCGTGGTTCTTAGTTCAACCTAGGTCCATTAAGCTTTATGTCGACCATGGAATACAATTAATCGGTTTCCTCGTGCCCATTAATTGATTCATTCCTAGAGAACTTTAAACTACTTTCGTGTTTAAGATATCCCTAATTAACTATTAGGTTCCGGTATTAATCTTCACTTTTCAGTTCATCAATTAATATCCTAAGACGTGATAAATATTGGCCAGACATTCATCAACTCATATAACCAATGCTTAATAGCTAATCCTAATTAACCATGGATAACACAATTAGAGTTCTAATGATTCAATTAACACAATGTATCATCACATCATAAGTGGGTTTACCAAAACCCTAGATCAAAATCTACTCAAGCATGATAGAAAGATAAATCAAAAGGCATAATCATTAAGTAAATCATCAACATCCAATACAATGTAAGAGAAAGGAGTAGAAGTAGAGATAGAAAGATAAAACCTGGATTGCTGAATGTAATGAGAATACAAGTTTGAATCAATGTAAAATCTACCCTAAGAACATGAATTGAACTTTAATCCTACTTTAAACATAATCCTAAGGTGTTTCCTAAGCCTAAAACTCTGTAAAAATAAGCCTCTCTGCATCTTTCTATCTTTGGCTGCGTATCCCCTTCAATATATATCAATTTTGGCGGCCAAAACCCTAAAAATCTTGTGTGTACGGACCCCGAAGCACGGCCGTGTTCCAGGACACGGCCTGGCTGTACTTCGGGCTGGATTCTGGGAAGTTTTTGCAGTTTTTGCCCAGAACACGGCCTGGCCGTGTTGGGGGCTGCCATGCTCCTTTCTTGTTGATTTTTGGTGGGCTTCCTCCTTGCTTCCTCCTCATCTTGTTCCAAGTCCATATGGCACTTTTCATGACTGTTTTTCCTTGCTTTCTTAGCCTCTTTTGCTCACCTACAAGCATAAAAACAACCAAAGCAGTATCCAAAGCAAAGCATAACCAAAAGCAGGGAAATAACCATAAGTTTGCTATGAATTGGAGGATAAAATATAGCCATTAATACTCAAAATTCTCCTTTATCAATTATCATTTTCAAAATAAAACAAATTAAATTGTGGAGACGGAGCTAACATTTTTGAGTAATGTAAATAAGTTTTTAATGGATAAAAATTAAGAAAAGATACATTTTTGTGTTAAATATAAAGAATATTAATATATTCTATTTACTGAATATTTAAAATAAATGAAGAGAAGATAATTTTAATATTATATACATATAACAAGGCAATCATATGTTATTCCACATTAGAAATCAAAACTCTCTTTAACTAAGTCTGTTTCTCCTTGTTTTGTGAAGAATGGCATATAAGCATATCCACGCTAAAAATAAAATATCTTTACTGTTTTTTTTTCTTTCTAAATTTGCTATATATATATATACACACACACACACACACACACACACACATAGATGTTAAGCCTTCTTACCCAAATTAGAGATTTATAACGTAACCATAAACAAACTTTGATAAGCAACGGATATATGAGTGTTTATATAAGGAAAAAAAAAATACAAACTAGTTAGGATCAACATAGACAAGATAAGGTAGCAGCATACACAAGAAGATTGTATAGCCACTTAAACTGAAATGAAAACAAAAAATTAAAATTTAATTATATTTAATTTTAGAGAGAAAGAATAATGCAGATCCTAAGCTATCTTATATTTAATTTTTATTTTGAATTAGTTATCTTATCTTATCTTTAGCTTTTATTTTGAATTATAATTTTTAATTTGGGGACTAGGTTTAGTTAGTTTATTTGTTTGAGTCTCCATTATCCATATCCATAAATAAACTATTATTTTATTTTTCTAAGAGTTTTAATTAATTTAGACTTCTACAGCTTGTATACCTATATATATGGTATGCTTGTTTATTGTTTTTTAAACTTTGATTATTGATTAATGAGACTTGATATTGAGTTTAGTTTAGAGAAAATTATCTTGTTTAGAGTGAATTCTTTGTAGTACTCTTTCAATTCTAAACCATAAAGACTTAATATGCACTCAAAATCAAGCTTGCATGTCTTAGATATTTGTCTTCACGGCTTTTTGAAGTCTTTCGAAGTTTCAGAATACTTCTTGTCTATCGGAGATGCTCATAAATGTTTCAAATAATACATATGTTCATGTTGAGTGAATTTTATACTTTCGGTAGTTTTCAATAATCTAAACAGATTTAGTTAACTAAAAACTGATTGCATTATATAGCTTTATTGTCATGTCCCTACTTTAAGGGCACGTGAAACACATATACCATGAACAGATATTTTTCATAAATATGCATAATTCAATTTTTTATCATGGAAACATATAAATATAGGTTTCCCGTGCATATACTATATACAGACCAAGTCCATAAACATTAGAATAACAACAGAAGCAAAGATTTTGCCTATGGCATATAGAACATACTTTAGAATACAAATACAATACAATCCAAATAACGTGAGTCTTAGAAGCAACGTAGGCTCAACCAGGAAATAAGCAGCCTAGCTGATCACCTATCCACAGGACCAGACTCTGTATTCTTATATGAAAAAGATGTAAATATTGTGTAGTGAATTTGACAACTCAGTGAACAGATAAGACCTCCTATGACCTCTTAGGACAACATATGGATGAACTCATATTTTAAAATTTATCACATAGAAAGTACAGTTTAGAAGTACATCCATATAGAACCCGTATTTCAAATATTCTCAGTTCAAATCACATTCATATATCCAAAATTATATGCAATACGATATGATCATTAATCAAATATTGTTATGCATCAAAATATTTCTCAAGAAAAAATTAAGAGGATCACATATCAAAACCACCCTATCAGAGTTCAACCCTTTCTATACTTTATCGGTGTAGGATTTGCCTAAACTCAATATTTTAGCTCAAATTTGCCCCACCACTGTTCAAGAAGACGTGCCAAGGGACTCTAATATGATTATTTTCTAAGCATACAGCAAAGGAAGACAAATCACATATCATATATAGGAGGCATCCCGCTCTCCCCAATAACACATATAGGAGGCATCCTGCTCTCCCCAATAACAATAACTCCCGTGTGTTGGTTGTCACATGAGACTAGCACCACCCCTACTAGTTGAGGTATCAAGGTGCACCAGAGCTAATATCACCTGCTATTAGCAAACAGTGTTTTCAATTGGATTCCTCCATAGAAATTATCATTTACACATATGACATATCATCCAATACAGAGTTTTCAATAAAATACAGACTTTCAGTCTTAGTACAGTTCATCTGTCATAAATTTTTCAATTAGGGTTTATCACATATACATGTCCTTTTCTAAGGCAATCATATAGCTTTACAAATCAATGCGACGTGCACAATATATTTCCTTTACCACATGATGAGAAATACATTTAAATTCATATATTCAATGAGTTCAAAAATCTATTTTCAAAACCATACTCTTCTTGAACTATATACCAGATAGTAAACAAATCTAGATAATTTAATCGATTTCAGAGACATATAAAAGTATAAATCACTAGTAAACATAATCAATTATTCATTTAAAGTTCAAGAAGAACATAGGATAAGTTATAGAAAGAATCATCTACTCACAAAGTGAGGACCCATATTAGATAGTCCTAAAATATACTTTTTCAATTCAAGTATGACCAAATAGACCTCAAAAAACGAGTCCGGATGGTCCAAAAATTTAAAAAATGACTCTGAAAGCTCGGTCAATGCCAGTCAACTGTGGAAATACTTTTCACCGCTAGAAATTACTATTCACGATGGCCGAATTTACTATTCACGACATATAAAAGTTGTCAGATGGCAGCCAAATTTCATATCGTAAGGTTTTTTTTATCTCCTAAATCCATCTATAGTGTCAGATTTTCAATTTAAGAACTCTAAGTAGGAGATTTAGAACTTACCTTCCTAGAGTTTCTCCTACACTTTTCAACAAATTTTTGGCCAAAAATCCAAAAATCAATTAGATATAATTATAGTCCTCCTCATTCTAAATCCGTAGGCGGTGATGGTGTTGAAATCCAAGATCCAGAAGTGCTAGAAATCTAAAGAGAAGTTTTAAGATTTTGAGAGAGAAAGAGTGAATTTTGGGAGAGAGAGAGAGAGAGTGCAGAAGTTTTTATGCCAAATTTTGTATCTGGTTTCTCTTAAAATCCTCTGAATGACCTATTAGCAAAATTTCAATTGTTGAGGGCTATCCTTGCAATTTTTCTTATTTACATTTTGACCCCTAAACTTTTAGAAAATTACACTTTGGCCCCAAAACTTAAATCCTCATGTTCACTTCACAATTTCTCAAAAAATATGATAAATAAACATGTTTCCAATGGTACTTATCTCCATTTTCCATAATCCTCACTTTCATTCAAAATTTTCTTTAATTTCGGAATTTTCATTTATTTAGGATTTTCTCTTTTTTTTTTGTGGTTATTACATTCTTCCTCCTTTTAAAAAATTCGGTCCCCGAATTTCATCTCCATATTCAAATACAAATACTAACCTCATCGTTCAAACAGATGCGGGTATTTGGAGCGCATATCATCCTCTTTTTCCTATGTAGTTTCCTCTGAAGAATGATTATGTCAAATCACTTTCACTGTGGGTAATTCTTTTGATCGCAATTTCTTCACTTGTCTGTTTACTATTGCCACTAATTGTTTTTCAGAGGTTAAGTCCTTATCTAATTGAATATTTGGGAGCTGAATTACATGTGTGGGATCTAATAAATACTTTCGTAGCATAGACACATGACATACTGGATGAACATTACTCAATTCAGGTGGCAAAGCCAAACGATAAGCTACTGGACCAATCCTGTCAAAAATTTCATATGGTCCTATGTACTGTAGACTTAACTTCCCTTTCTTCCCAAATCTTACTACTCCTTTTATAGGAGATATCTTTAAGAAGACATGTTCGCCTACAACAAATTCCAACGGTCGTCGTCTATTATCCACATAAGCTTTCTATCTACTCTGAGCTACCATTAATTTTTCCTTAATCAACTTTACCTTGTCAAGTGCATCTTGTACTAGGTTAGGCCTTAACATCTTAGTTTCTCCCAATTCAAACCATTCGATCGGAGAACGACAACGTCTACCATATAATGTCTCAAAAGGGGCCATTTGTATACTGACTTGATAGCTATTGTTATAAGCAAATTTAGCTAGAGGCAATAATCTTTCCCAGCTATTTTGAAAATCTAGCACATATGCCCGAAACATATCTTCCAATATTTGGATGGTTCGCTCAGACTGTCCATTTGTTTGAGGATGAAAAGCAATACTGAGATTTAACTTCGTGTCTAAAGTTTCTTGGAAAGCTCTCCAAAAACGAGCTTTGAACTGTGGTCTTCGATAAGAAATAATCGATATTGGCACACCATGAAGCCTTACTATCTCATTCAAATATAGATTTGCATACTAAGCTACGTTGTATATGGTTTTCACTGGTAAAAAATGTGTTAATTTAGTCATCCTATCAATTATCACCCATATTAAGTCAAACCCTTTTGGTCTCCGTGGTAGTCCTGTAACAAAATTCATAGTTATTTTTTCTCATTTCCATTCAGGTATCTCTACTTGCTGATGTAATCCTGTAGGCCTTTGATGTTTTGCTTTTACCTACTGACAAGTTAAGCATCAAGAGATATAATCAACTATATCTTTCTTCATACCATCCCACCAATAAATTTCTTTTAGATCTTTATACATTTTAGTTACCCTAAGATGAATGGTATATTTGGATCTATGAGCTTCCTCTAAAATCTCTTTCTTGAATTCTTCTTTATTAAGTACACACAATCGCTTGCCTAATCTCAAAATTCCTTCAGAATCTACAGTAAATTCAACATCACTGCCCTTTTTCACCTTTCTAATTTTTTTTTCATAAATAGGCATCATCTTCCTGTGCCTTTTTCAAATGCTTAACCAAAAACGATTAAAATTGTATATAGGTCAATAGTATCACAGGCTTCTTTACTTCAAATAATATTCCATGACTTTTCAACTTGTGCATTTCTTTAATCAACGGCCTTCTTACCACTTTGATATGAGTTAAACTACTCATAGACTTCCTACTTAATGCATCAACCACTACATTGGCCTTACTTTGATGATATAGTAATGTGCAGTAATAATCTTTAAGTAATTCCATCCATCGTCTTTGTCTCATGTTAAAATCTTTTTCTTGAAAAATATATTTGAGACTTTTATGATCTGTATAGCTTTCACATGTCTCACCATACAGATAATGCCTCCAAATTTTGAGAGCAAAAACCACTGCTACCATCTTTAAATCATGAGTCGGATAATTTTGCTCATGTGGCTTAAACTGTCTGGATGCATATGCAATGACTTGACCATGTTGTATCAACACACACTTTAATCCAATTCTCGATGCATCATAGTATATTGTGTATCCTCCGGTACCTGAAGGAATAGTCAATACTGGCGTCGTAGTTAAATATTCCTTAAGTTTATAAAAACACTTCTCACATTCATCTGACCAGTCAAACTTTATTTCCTTCCTTGTCAACCTCGTCAAAGGAGTGGCTATTTTTGAAAAATCTTTGACGAATCTGCAGTAATAGTTTGCTAAATCAAGAAAACTACGGATCTCCGTAATTATGGTAGGGCGTGACCATTGCTGCACCAGTTCTACCTTTTTAGGATCAACTTGAATACCATCCTTGATAACCACATGCCCTAAAAAAGTAACACTACTAAATCAAAATTCACATTTTGAAAACTTAGCATACAACTGGTGTTCTCTTAGGGTTTGCAAAGCTATCCTTAAATGTTACTCATGTTCCTCTGAACTCCTTGAACATACCAGGATATCATCTATGAATACAATAACAAACTGATCCAAAAAAGATATAAATACTCTATTCATCAAATTCATGAATGCAGTTAGGGCATTTGTTAAATCAAATAGCATTACTAAGAACTCATAGTGCCCATACTGAGTCCTGAAAGCAATTTTCAGAATGTCCTCATTCCTTATCCTCAATTGATGATACCCATATTTCAAATCAATTTTTGAAAAACATTGGACACCCTATAGCTAGTTAAATAAATCATCTATCCGAGGTAATGGATACTTATTACGTACTGTCACCTTATTTAACTGTTTATAATCAATACATAGACGTAGCGATCCATCTTTCTTTTTTACAAATAAGACTGGAGCACTCCAAGGAGAAGTACTAGGGCGAATAAATCCCTTATCTAACAAGTCTTGTAACTGATTTTTAAATTCTTTAAGTTCGATTCATGCTATTCTATATGGAGGTATAGACACTGGTTGGATTCTCAGAAGTAAATCAATACCGAACTCAATTTCTCGTTTTGGGGATAACCTTAGCAATTCCTCAAGAAACATATCATAAAATTCCCTAACCACTAGAACCTGTTTTACGTTGGTGTACTTCATATCATCATCTTTGACCACTGCTAAATACCTTTAGCATCCTTTTTTTAATAGCTTATGAATTGTTAGAGCAGAGATTAAATTACTGGGTACCTCACAACGATCTCCTTGTATCAAAAAGGAAGATTCTCTGAGAATATTAAACTTAATTACCTTAAGGTGATAGTCTAAAATGGCATGGCATGATGCCAACCAATCCATTCCCAAAATCATATCAAAATCAACCATATCTAAAATTATTAGATCCACAAGAGTCTCCTTATCTTCTATCAAAATCTCACATGATTTATACACATAATTTACCAGTAAAAATTCTCCCATTGGAGTAGCAACATAAAAGAACAATGTAAACTAGCAGGTTCTCTACCCAATTTCTTAGCAAAACAGGGTGATATATAGGAATGAGTAGAATCAGGATCAAACAGTACATATGTTTTATGGGAACATACTGATAATGTACTTATCATCACTGCATTTTAGGCCTGAGCATCCTATCGTGTCAAAGCAAAAACTCAGACTTGTTCTCAGCCTCGACTTCCTGATCTTCTACCAATACCACCACTACTTGCTTGAATTGAAGCTGCTTTAACTGGTCGTGCTGGTACAGATGCAGGGGGTGAAGCTGGCTATACTGATGCTTGACTCAAATTTTGTAATTATGGACAATTCTTAATCAGATAACCCACTTGTCCACACTTAAAACATGCACCAGTTTCTCTGCGACACTATCCAGTATAAGGCTTGCCACAATTGGGACAATGGAATCGATTTTAAATCATGTTGACTAGTAGGTCTCATATCTCTTTAAATCATTCTTTACCTATTGATATTGACTGATGCTTAGCTAAAGCTACCAGATCCTACTTGAGTCAAACGCTGTGAATTTTGAAATCTTGGTCCTCTTACATTAGGATTATAACTAGTTTGGATATTAATTACTATCTTGATCTCTTTTTCTTCTCTTTAGACCTTCTATGTTTGTTAGCTCTCATGTTTCCATCATTTTTGCATAATCCACAGCTGCTGAATAAGTTGAGAAATGGTTCATGTAGAGACCCACAGATTTAAACAATGGACATATCAACCCTGAAACAAATCTCTTAATTCTATCTTTTTCATTAGGAACCAAATATGGTGCATATTTAGACAGTCGGATAAAACAGATGTCATACTCAGAAACTATCATGTTTGGCGTCTGTCTTAATTCTTCAAATTCCCTGGCCCTTTTGTCCCTTTCACTCATTGGTAGGAAACGATTCATATATGCTTCTTTAAATTCATCACACTCCATTGGTGGTAAAGTAACTGCTCTTTCTTGTACTAGGGTCTCAAACCAAACTTGAGCCACATTTGATAGTTGAAAATATACTAATTGAACAGATCTTCTAGGGGAACACCTCTAAGCTCTGAGAACTCATTCCACAGCATCAATGAATATCTATAAGTCTTCCTAAATATCTAACCCAGAATAAGTCGGGGGCTTCAGCTTTAGGAATTGTGGTAACGTCACCTCAATCCTTGTAGACTTATCCTCTTGTTCAACTGGTATCTCCAGTTCTTGCGCTTTAGGAGCTTTTCTAGTGGCTGGCCATCCCTCCTACTCTGTTCTAATATAAATCCAGCCAATGTCTCTAAGCTCCTATGTATGCCAGAAATCATATCAGCTGTTCTATCATGTGGCTCTTGAGGGAGTTATACTATCTTCTTAGGGACTCTTTCAGATACATGGACATGTTCATAATGTCTTGGGGTTATCATACCTCGTGCACGCTCTCTGCCTCTTCCTCTAGGTCGGCCTCTACCACGACCTCTTTGTACTGGAATTGTAGATTGTGTAGACTCTTCTGTAGAGGATGCATGATCTACAGCTTCTCTAGCAACAGCTCTAGTTCTTGGCGGCATCATAGACTATATAAAACAAAACACCTTTTAAGATATTATAGTATTCAATCAACCTTATACTATGAACTTTAGGAAACTTTGAATAAAAAGGAAACTGAAACCCTATAGAATCCTTCAGCAGCACCTAAAATATAAATATATCCGGCTCATATCCATACTAAAGGTCATACTAAAAAATCTTTTGCTCTGATAGCCATAGGGAATCCTAATGCTCTAATACTAAATTGTCATGTCCCTATTTTAAGGGCACGTGAAACATAGATACCATGAATAGATATTTTTCATAAATATGCATAATTCAATTCTTTATCATAGAAACATACATATATATATATATATATATATATATATATATATATATATATATATATATATATATATATATATAGGTTCTCCCATGCAAATACCATATACAGACTAAGTCCATAAACATCAGAGTAACAACAGAAGCAAGGATATTGTCTGTGGCATATAGAGCATACTCTAAAATAAAAATACAATACAATCCAAATAACGTGAGCCTTAGAAGCAACGTAGGCTTACTCAGGAATTAAGCAGCCTAGTTGATCACCTATCCGCAGGACCAAACTCTGCATCTTTATCTGAAAAAGATATAAATATTGTGTAGTGAGTTTGATAACTCAGTAAGCAGATAAAACCTTCTATGACCTCTTAGGTCAACATATGGATGAACTCATATTTTAAAATTTATCACATAAAAAGTATAGTTCGAAAGTACATCCATATAGGACCCGTATTTCAAATATTCTCAGTTTAAATCACATTCATATATCCGAAATCATATGCAATACAGTATGATCATTAATTAAATATTATTATGCATCAAAATATTTCTCATAAAAACATTAGGAGGATCCCATATCAAAATCACCCTATCAAAGTTCAACCCCTTCCGTACTTTGTCGGTGTAGGATTTGCCTAAACTCAACATTCCAGTTAAGATTTGCCCCACCACCGTTCAAGAGGACATGCCAAAGGACTCTAATATAGGTATTTCTCAAGCACACAACAACAGAAGGCAAATTACATATCATATATAGGAGGCATCTCGCTCTCCCCAATAACACATATAGGAGGCATCCCGCTCTTCCCAATAACAATAACTCCCGTGTGTTGGCCGTCACATGAGGTTAGCACCACCTCTACTAGCTGAGATATCAAAGTGCACCAGAGCTAACATCACATGCTAATAGCAAACAGTGTTTCCAATATAATTCTTCAATAGAAATTATTATTTACACATATGCTATATCATCTAATACAGAGTTTTCAGTAAAATACAGACTTTCAATCTCAGTATAGTTCATCTGTCATAAATTTTTCAATTAGAGTTTATTAAATATACATGCCCTTTTCCAAAGCAATCATATAGCTTTACAAATCAATGCGATGTGAACAATATATTTCTTTTACCACATTATGAGAAATACATTTAAATTCACATATTCGATGAGTTCAAAAATCTATTTTCAAAATCATACTCTTCTTGAACTATATACTAGATAGTAAATAAATTCAGATAATTTAATCTATTTTAAAGACATATAAAATTATAAATCACTAGTAAACATAATCAATTATTCATTTAAAGTTCAAGAAGAATATAAGATAAGTTATAGAAAGAATTATCTATTCACAAAGTAAGGGCTCTAGATTTGATAGCTCTAAAATATACTTTTTCAATCCAAGTGTGACCAAATAGACCTCAAAAACGAGTCTAGAGGGTACAAAAACCTAGGAAATGACTCCAAGAGCTCGGTCAATGCCAGTCAACTGTGGGTTACTATTTATCGCCAAAAATTACTATTCACGACAGTTGGATTTACTGTTCACGACATACAAAAGTTGTCAGATGTCAGCCAAATTTTATATCTTAAGGTTTTTTCACCTCATAAATCCATCTATGATGTCAGATTTTCTATTTAAGAACTCTAAGTATGAGATTTAAAACTTACCTTCCTAGAATTTCTCATACACTTTTCGGTAGATTTTCAGCCAAATTTCCAGAAACCAATTGGTAGAATTGTAGTCCTCGTCGTTCTGAATCCATAAGCGGTAATGGTGTTGAAATATGTTTAGAAGTGCTAGAAATCTAGAGAGAAATTTTAAGATTTTTAGAGAAAGAAGGTGAATTTTGAAATAGAGTGCATAAATTTTTACGCCAAATTCTACGTCTAGTTTCTCTTAAAATACTCTGAAGGACCTACTAGCAAAATTTCAATTGTTAAGGGGTATCCTTACAATTTTTTTATTTACATTTTGACCCCTAAACTTTTAAAAAATTACACTTTGACCCCAAAACTTAAATCCTCATGTTGACTTCACAATTTTTTAAACAATATGATAAATAAACATATTTTTAATGGTACTTATCTCCTTTTTTCATAATATTCACTTTCATTCAAACTTTTCTTTAATTTAGGATTTTTTATTTATTTAGGGTTTTCCCTTTTTTTGTGGTTATTACATTTATCCATTTGCAAGGTAATCTCTTAAAATCAATTGGCAACTAGACGTTGCTGGAAGCACTATATCTAAATGAAAACTCCTTCACAAGTATGCTTGATCCACCCATCTATTATTATTATTATTTTAATTAAAAGAAGCACAATCATATAATGATTTGTAAGAAGGTGATTTGCCCAAAAGCCAATAGAAAATTTAGATTTGTTTCAGCCCATGACTCCTTCAAATTTCATTCCAAAAGTTAATGTTGAAAATTAATTAAATTAAAAAAAAGGCATTATAATTCATGTTTATATTCTTTAAAAATTACAAGTCAGCTTACCTATTATCATACCCCTTATCTAGGCTAGGAGTGTGACAGGCTCGCAACCACATACACTTGACTAAAATGACAGAAGACTCAAAAGTGTTCACAACTTTAAAAGAAAGTTTGAAATTTAATTAAGAACATATATGTGAATTCTCACAAAAATTTGATAGAGTTTTCCCATAAAGTTGGCCACCCTCGAATTTGAATAGCGAAATCACATTCAATTCAAAAAGGAGCTCTGCTCCACATAAAATAATATATATATATATATATATATATAGGAGATTCACAAAACTTATACAAACACTATAGTTATAAAAACTATCTCATAGACCCATTATATTAATTCTATTGTGACTTACAAGCACATCCATGATCTCAAGCTTATTTCTCTAAGAATACCCTATCATGGCTTGATTGGCAAGTTCATGGTGTGAGAGCTAGATTCTGAGCTATACTTGGATCTAAAAACATTGAGAGAGGGATGAATTAGTTACTTGAACTCAATGAATAGAAAATACATCAAAAGGATATTAGGACAACATCCATTAAATAAGCCATATGTGTAATTATATATTTTTACATATATTCTATTGTTTACATCATGATATCTAGAAGTATAGAATAATAAACCTTTCATTATACACTTGCCATCACGATAAGCATTCATATAATCAAATACAAGATAGTCACTATCACTCGGGTTCATACAAGACAAGCAAAACAAATAAGTCAAACAAGGGCTAGTTGTCCAGGCCTTTTAATGTCGGCGAACTAAATAGGACTTTTGAAATCATCAGTCTCACTTAACTATTTATCACAGGATGTCAAGTTATTAATCTTCCTAATTAACAAAACATTGAGGCATCAATTTTATTGACTAATAAGATGTTAAGAGTCATTCCTTCTGACTATTTATCATAGACTGTCTAGAACCATAGGTCTGGACTATATATTCACAGGATATCATTGGCCTATCAAACACATACAGAGCATACAAACATTTCTTGACTATTTATATTCACATATATTTTGATGGCTCTATCAAATACATACAAAGGATACAGATATTTCACATTATGCATATTTCTCAAGATCACAAGTTACTAGATGAGTTTACTAAGTCACATTTGATCCTTAGTTTACTAAGTACACAATCAAACTTAAATATATCCAAAACATTTGTCAACAAACAACATATATAGTTACTTATAAGTTACAACTAGTAGCCATTAGATACTATTTTCCACTCATTGATTTGATGAGTTGCCACTTATGGCACTAACTAACCAGGTCCAATATTGCAATCCAAAGCTGAAAAACATAATCAAGGGGTTATTTAAAGTTTTTTGAATTACTTATCTTTAAACTTAGGGAATTTCAGTATTACGAAATTGAAAGTTTGGGAGCTCATTCAATTAGAAACTTTGTTTAGGCATTTTAGCAAACACTTGGTATGCATACTAGATTTCAAAGTTGATTCTATAATTTGAGAAGAAAAAAAAAATAGTGTGACTTCGGGTAGCTGGAAATTCAATGATTGTACCAGAGATTTTACGAAAAAAAAATTAGAGTTCATTGTAGAGTTAATAAAATGCTAGAAAAAGCAAAGCTTGAAAGTTTCAAAGAAGAATTCTTCAAAATGTTAATTCCTCCATGTATTTAGGGAACAAACATGTGCTATTTTATACACCACCATGAAATCCTATTTACCGATGCCTCAAATGAATTCCATAAACCTCAAATAACTTTAATCATAGTCTATCTATGGACTAAGTTAAAGAAAATCACCTCAAGGTGCCAAAACTCATATTCCACGAAGTGGGTTCTTCTAAGGGTGGGCTATTGTCCGTAACTATTGGTTTCATGCATTGTTGGCTGCTGAAGGTGCTGGACGACAGTGGTTTTTGGCCGAAGAAGGGTGGCATGGCAGTGGGTGATGATGGGCAAGGGTGAACAGTGGGTTAGAAAAAAAAACTGTCGCTCTAGGAGGCTCAAGAACATAGGAGCTCGGGATTTGGCTTCTTTTTTGTCAAACCGTGCGTTTTCTCTTATTTAAGAATAGGTTGACAGTTAAAAAAAAATCTCTAAAAGCTTCTGGATGGTCACTAGTTTTGATTTTTATTATTATATTAAAAATATTATTTTAATTTATTAGATTTGTAGTAAAATTCAACTTAATTTCTATTTTTTTATAGATTTAAATACATCTTTGACATTTCATAAACTTTCATTTAATCTCTAGAATTAACACAATAAAAAAATTAACAAAAAAAAGTTAATCTAGATATATGAGATATTTAATCTGTTAAATTATCCATGCAAATAGGTAACCTAGTTAAAAAAAAAAATTATCATTTCAAAGCAACGAATTCTGACCATTCCACTTAAGTTGATATGGCTAAAATCCACCGCTAAAGATAAAATGGTCAAATGGCATTATTTTAAATTGATAAAAAAAATTTAATTGAATCAACTATTTAGATAAATAATTAGTAAGTTAAATATCAATTGCGTCTAAGTTAAAAAATTTCATTAATATTTTTTACAAAGTTAGTCCTAAAATATTAGGGATATATTTGAACCAAAAAAATTTAAAAGATTAAATCAAATTTCATGCCAAACCCATGGGACCAAAATAAAACCTTACCCTTATTATTATTTATTTGCTTCATTTGTTTAATCCAAAATGTTAAGACTTTTTTATTTCTTTATTTTTTTATTCATTAAAGTATATTATACCCATAATTTTTATTTTTGTATTTATCATTATTATTATTATTATTATTAAAAAGGAAAGAGGATAACCCCACAAAAAATGAATATTTTACAATAGCTACTATTCTCACTCTATTAATTCTTAATCCTTTTCTTTTCTTTTTATCTACAAGAAGTTTTGATGACCATAAAATATCTAAAAAAAATTATTTTTTTCACTATTACAAATATTTATATATTTTTTATACTATATCAGATTATTACATATATAGTATTAGGTTGACTTAAATTGTTAATCATATCAATAAAATCGACCTAAACATAGTTGTAGATTAGTTTAGCCATGATAGAAATGAAGAAACAAAAAATAACAGGCCAATTAAATTTCACCTAACATTGTAGTTAGATGTATAGATGCTTCAGTTTTTGTGATTCTATATGTATGTAGATGATTAATATTATAAAATGTATTATTTACAAGTGAAATTCCACAAGAGATGTACCATAAGCTTCCTTCACTTAAAATTCTCAATTTTTCTGTTACTAAATTTGAGGGAAGCATTCCAAAATCAATAAGTAATTACACATCTTTGAAAGAGTTATATTTATATATATCAACTCATTCATAAGTATGTATATCTTATTTCATCCATATGTCTAGCTTTGAAATTGTTTTTTTTTCATTTATTTAATTTAAATAAAATAAAAGGAATTTCTATGTGTTTTTAGAAAAATGTGGCTTATTCTATAATTTATCGTTACATGCCACTTGCTAATCCCTGATTCTACAAAATTGAGGTATATATAACTTCAATTTGAATATTTTGAATAGCACATCTCAAACATGCAAATGTGGAAAGAAAATAATAGTAACTATCAAAGTTTACATTTCAAATACTTACATTTAAGTGATAACCTACTTTTATAAATTAAATAAATATCTATCCTTTATGTTTATTCTTAGGTTTCATACATATGCATGTGCAACTTTTATATTCACTTAATGTTAAGTACCTAAAAAAATATGGTTTTAATTCTAATACATTTGAAACACAATGGGCTAATTACTTGAGAAATATCAGATTTCCAGAATTGGTAATTAATGATCAAATTGAAAATTTCATTTGATATATTTCTTGAAAGCCAAAACAATTCATTAATTAAAGAATTCAAGATTGAAATTATTGAGTAGTTGTAAAAAATTGTTGTAAAATTCTAGTATACGTGTAAATTATAGTTTGGGGACATTATTTGCAAAGTATTTTAGTTTAATTTTTAATTTATTCTATTAGAAAACAAAGTGTTTATACACTCAACTTTAGAATTTAGCATAACATTAAAAAAATGATTCATTCATGATTTTCTTTTAATAAATTACTCTTGTCAACATTGATCTGTGCATCCAATTGCTATTCCTCCCTCTCCCATCTATTAATTGTTCAACGAACCACCTAATCTTTCTACTTATTGCATTTATAACTCTTCATAGTTCAAATTAGACATTAACTTTAACTATAATTATGTCACTACAACAAAACCGCGGCATTACGGCGGTTTTTTAGTAGGTTTAACGACGGTTCCGACCGTCGTTAAACCCATTAACGACGGTTTGTAAACCGTGGTGGAACTGTAGGTCTAACGACGGTTTTATCAACCGTGGGAATAACCGTCGCTATGTCTGGTTTAACGACGGTTGTTATAACCGTCGTTAAACCAGACATAGCGACGGTTCTAAACCGCCGTTAATAACTATTTTTAATTAATAAAATTAAATATAACGACGGTTTTTGACAAAAACAAAAACCGTCGTTATATAACGACGGTTTTTACCAAAAAACCGTCGTAATTTCCTTTTTTTAAAAAAATTATAACGACGGTTTTGAGCTAAAACCGTCGTTATTTCTATTTATTTTTTAATTTTTTATTATTAAAATTAATTAAAATTTTTATAACAATTTTATTTATAATTTAAAATATAATATTTTATATTATTCATAAAACTACTAATGCTGTTTTGATTATTAAATTTTTATGTAAAATAAAAATTAATTTATATTTTTAATATTTTCTAAATTAATTTTTATATATTTTATTATATAATAATTAAACGTTTGAATTATTAACTAAATACTAAAGATGCATAAATTATTGAATTATAATGAATCTTCATATACAAAAAAATTTATCTACAGAAAATTAATAGTAACAAAAGTGACGAAATTACATATACAAATATAATAACTAAATCAAGTTTCTGGACCCTACGGATGTTGATCACGCTGATGTCCACTACCACGATCGCTGGGGTCCTGAAAAATCAATTTTGTTTGTTAAAATTTTGAATGTTATTAAAATAAACAAAATTATACCAACAATTTTTATGTATTAAAATGTTACCCTGGGTGCGGGACTATGAAGTCCTGAAATTTCAGGTGGCAGCTGACCCTGAAATTTTTGTAACAGGAACGTCATAGCAGCCTCCATCTGTGCTTGGCGTGCTGCGAGCTCAGCATCTCGTCGCTGGAGGTCAGCGTCTCGCTCCTGCATAGCTGTCTTCAGGCGCTGCTGCTCGACGTCCCGCTCCTGCATAGCTGTCTTCAGGCGCTCCACCTCACTCTGTAAGTCGTGGTATGACGGCCCAGACTGTGAGCTCGACCCAGACGAACTACGGCCGAAGACTTGAGTTGGGCAAACACCCAACCCAAATCCTCGAACGCGGCCGGAGTGCTCCTTAGTGCCAAGAGCTCTCGCAAGTGAATCGGCCGTCGAGAGCTCTTGGGACGAGCTGTCCTCCTGCTGGATCGAAGCAATTTTCTCCTAACATTCAATAACAGGAAATTAATAATATTAAACATTATTAAAAATTAAATAATTATCCACTTAAGGTTGATAAGATTTTATTACTCACCGCAACAGCCCGAGCTTCGTCGTTGATGTACGATCCGTCAGCTCTTTTATGAGCTGCCGTCCATACATCACCACGAGTCACTGGACCCTGAAGCTCAATCTCCTGAATATTAAAATGATTAATCAATCAATTTATGATTATAGTCTTATAAACATTTTAAAAAACAAAATATTTATATCAGATTTAAACTTACCATCTCCGCCTTTTTGCGTGCAAGGCTCTTCGATCCAGTAGTGTGTAGCATTGTCAGCTGTCTTCTGTTCCGTTTATTCTTCGCAGCCACATCCTAATTAATCACATAGGAAAAATAATTAGTGACAATATTTAAAAGTTAAATTTTAAAAATATATATATTAACAACTTACCCTAGACTTCGCGTCTAGGCGATAGTCTACGAAAGTAGCCCACTGATCAGGTGGGATGCCTGTCGGGACTTCACTCCGCAACTGATCTCTGGTCTTCGTACCATCGTACGCTAGGCGAAATATATTGTATCGTGCTGCTCTCCATTTCGCTCCTAGCGACTGCATGATCAGTTTCTTGTGTTGATCCGTCACAATAAAATGTGTCTGCAAACGAAATTAAAAAATTAGTTACACATAAATAATATATAAATTACGAATATCTATAATTAATTGCAAAAGATATATGTTTTCATACCTGAATATTATTTACGAAGACATTCGTCTTCGACTGCTGAGGAATGCTCCTCCAATCCCTGTAAGAGATCGGGAATAATCGAAAGTTATCCCCGATGGTGCCGAGGAAGACACCGAGCAAACCGCCACTGTCTCCGATAGGCTGGTGGTTGTCGTTGAACTGGACAACCACCTTTGACTGCTCAGGCAGGGCCCATACGTCGTGGACAGTCAACTGTCTGGACGTCGTGTGCCCGGTCCCGTCTATCAAAATAATTAGTGACAATTATATATTTATATTACTAAGACAAAATTATTAAGCGCATAAAGTGTACATGATTACAATACTCACCGACTACATCAACTGTCCAACTCCTCCTGCGTCTGCGCTCCTGCTCACCGGGCTGATGCTCCGCCTCAACACCGCCAAAGATCGTCTCAAAATTGAACGAATAATCGTCATCCGGTGCCTGAGCGTCGGGTGGGGGGAGTGTGCAGGGGACGGCCTGCGAATCCAGTGGCTGGGAGTCGCTAAGAGGGACTGATGATGCGGCAGCCTCCGACTCCATAATGGGCTCTCCGCCCTCACTGATCGCCCCACGGGGCGTGGGAGTCTGAGAACTGGACGCCCCTGCCATGTCTGATCTAGCCTTCTTCATCGTCACTACTACTGGCAAAATGAATGTAATAAAACAATTATAAAATAAATTTTGCCTAATAAAAGTGATGGAAATAAATAAAATAGTATAGTAATTATAAGTAGTCTAAAATATATATAAATAGGCGGCAACAACAAAACTAATATCGTAACAAGCATAAATTAACTTCTTCTTCTGGAAACAATCTTTCTAAATTTTGCGTGTGTAACGGATCGCTCTCGTATATAAGATTTTCATCTTCATCACCCATCTCGTATAAGTCACGGGGTTTTAAATGCATCACTATACTCCAGTTCTTGTCCAACTCATCTTGTACATAGTATACTTGATGAGCCTCAGATGCCTGGATGTATGGTTCGTCATCATCATTTTCACCAGTGTGAATCAACCGAGAAAAATCAACCGATGTCACCCCGAAGTCATCAATTGCAATTCCTCTCGTTGTAGTTGTGTTGGCCCACATACACTTAAATAATACGACTGTAAAATGGCCATGGTAGTTTAACTCGACAATGTCCAACAGTTTTCCATAATACGGGACGCCACCAAATTGCATATTCGTATCACTAGTACTTGCATAACTCCTCGTCCCGAAAGTACCGTAAACTCCACTATTTTGAGATGTCATCCCTTGGTCTCGCTCTAAAGTTCGAAATTTGAATCCATTGACATTGTAAGCACTGTATCGACGTGCTCTATCTAGTGGACCAAGTGCGAGATATTTTAAATCAGCACACTGCGATCCATCAGCATCATTTGCGATCTGGAAAACGAATACAGGATGAGTTGTAATCATATTTGACATATGAATTAAATGTGACCATGTTGAAATACTTACACGACGCGAAAACCAAGAGGCAAATTCTCTGTGGACTTTTTTATCTATCTCGGTAGATGATCGCGTACGACTTCTTAAACTATGCCGTACATAGTCTCTAAATTCCCTGTTGAGAAAACATTGTCTAAACACTTAATGCTACACAGGAAGAAAAATTGTATAATCATGTAGCTAAGTGTGAGTTAACTTACTGTAAGTAAGGATCAACTTCTTTGCAGTTTGTTAAGACATGCCGATGAGCCTGCAATTTTTCCCGGGGAGAAATGGTGAAATAATCAAATCCACCAACTGGTCTTCCTATTGGTGGGAACAAACTCCTGTCAGACGTCTCAACATCGGGTCGATCATCCACACGAGGAGGACGATTGAAGACAGTGTCAACACCATCTATGTATCTGGAACAGAATAACAAAACTTCTCCTGCAATATACGACTCTGCTATTGAGCCTTCTGGCCTTGCTCTATTCCGCACGAAAGATTTAAGTTTACCCAAGTATCTAGAGAACATAGATTAAATGAATAAAATTGGATTAACAATAATGCAAGAAATTGGACAGACTGTGTTTTTAATGTTTTACCTTTCGATGGGATACATCCAACGATATTGGACTGGTCCTCCTAACTTCGCTTCCATGACCAAATGTACAGTCAAGTGCACCATGACTGTAAAGAAAGACGGCGGAAATAACATTTCAAGATGGCACAGCGTCATAATGATTCGATTTTGAAGTTGATCAAGTTCATTAACATTCAAAAATCTGGAGCACAGTTGCCGGAAGAATGAACAAAACTCGATCAGAACTGCAGATACCGGCTTCGGCAGTGTCTTTCTTATGGCTAATGGTAACACTTGTTCCATAAGGATATGACAGTCGTGACTTTTTAGTCCTCCGATCTTACGTTGTCTTACATCAATACATCTGGAGATATTACTGCAATAACCGTCAGGCACAGATACATTCTTAAGTGTTTTCAGAAATACTTCCTTGCCTGCATTTGTCAACGTGAACAAAGCAGGTGGATATTTACCGCCATCATCAGGCCACAACTCAGGCCTCACACCAAACTCCTTTAAGTCTTTCCGCGCGTTTACGTGATCCTTTGAACGGCCGGAATCATTAAGTAAAGTGTAAATGATGTTATCGCAGAAATTTTTCTCAATATGCATTACGTCAAGATTATGACGCAACATATTATTTATCCAATACGGAAGTTTGAAAAATATACTTTTCTTACGCCATTGTTGAGTTCCAGCATCAACTGAACCCTGACTTCGAGAACGCCGTTGTTGAGTCCCAACATCAGTTTCCACATTTTTTCCAAAGACAACTTCAATATCATTGACTTGTCGGAAAATGTCTACACCACTCAGTTGCGGAGGAGGGTTTCTTCTTTCCTCTTTTCCGTCAAACCTATTGCGGGCCAGCCTGAATTTGTGACCCGGAGATAAGAAGCGGCGATGTCCCGTAAAACACCACTTCCGACTGTGAGGGAGACGGACTGGAGTAGAGTCAAAGTTACAGTACGGACAGGCTAATCCAGTATGAGTATTCCAGCCTGATAAACATCCAAGGCCAGGAAAATCACTGATTGTCCACAAAAGAGCTGCATGCATATTGAACATTTCTTTACCAAATGCATCGTACGTCTTAACACCTTCAACCCACAACTCCTTCAGCTCTTCAATTAGTGGCTGTAAAAACACATCTATATCATTCCCCGGTGCTTTTTTCCCTGGAATTATCATTGACAACATGAATGAACTCTGTTTCATAGACATCCAAGGAGGAAGATTGTACGGAATCAGCAGAACTGGCCATATACTGTAACTTGTAGATAGGTTTCCAAATGGATTGAAACCATCTGTTGCAAGGCCCAAACGAACATTTCTCGGATCTGATGCAAATTGAGGATTCAGAAGATCAAATCTCTTCCATGCCTCAGAATCCTTTGGATGCCTCATGATGCCGTCAGAAATTTTGGCTTCAGAATGCCATCTCATAAATTCAGCAGTTTTAGAAGACATGAACAACCTCTGCAATCTTGGCTTAACTGGAAAGTATCTAAGAATTTTATTAG
The DNA here is from genome assembly GCA_037074535.1 of Gleditsia sinensis. Taxonomy (NCBI): domain Eukaryota; kingdom Viridiplantae; phylum Streptophyta; class Magnoliopsida; order Fabales; family Fabaceae; genus Gleditsia; species Gleditsia sinensis. The sequence goes on from JAYWLF010000082.1 coordinate 141,905, forward strand.
GCACCTTTTTTCGCTTCTCCCCCTTTTGTTTCGGTTTCCACCTTGGTGCTGAGCACTTACAACAAGTTTCTCTACTTTCATGCTCACCCCAGTATAACATACAATCATTCTGACATGCGTGAATTTTTTTGTAGTTCAACCCCAACTTATTAATGATTTTTTTAGCCTCGTAAAATGAAGGCGGAATCTTGGCATCTGGGAATACATCGACAAGCAACTCAAGTACCATCGACATTGCTTTGTCGGTTAGGCCGCACAAACACTTGATGTGATACAACTTCACCAAGAAAGACAGTTTTGAATACTTTTCACACCCTTCATAGAGCGGTTGTTCACCATCTTTCAGTAACTCATAAAAATATTTGACACTATCATCCATCCTTTCTGCTGACTGCGGATCTGGCATATCCACAGAAGCGATGCTCTCATTTTCGGGGTGAATCCCGAATGCATCACGGACTATGTTCTGGACATGGTCATCTCGAACTATGGGTTCTGAGACCTCAATTGGCATTATAGCATGTCCTACAGCAGGTTCTTCTGTAATCATTTCTCCGTGCAAACTCCAAAAAGTGTATCCCTCCGGAAATGGTTTGACGATCAAATGTTGGCGCACGACCTCGATGAGTTGCCATTTTTTGAATCTACACTTTGGGCATGGGCATATTATTCTACCTTCGACCCCAGAGTTAGCATTTGCGAATTCCAAAAATCCGTCTAAACCATTTAGGTACTCTATTGAATGTCGAGGTTTATTGATCTAAGATTTATCCATTTCTGAAATATTTATAAATTTAGATATCAATTAACTTAAATAACTCTTAATCTGAACTAAAAGAAAACATGACTATTTTACATGAGAAGGGATTTGCAATTGATTGTGCATAAAACACAACACATTTTGAAGAGGTGTAAAATGTTTTACATGTAAAACATTTTTGACAAATTTTATGATAATAGACATTTAATGAAGCACTAAATAAAAAATCTTCGTTATTGTCATTAATTAAAAGGATGAGTTTCATGATCAAATCTCTACGAATCTGAATTTTTTGGAAAAGACAGCTACTAGCAGGAAAAAAATTGAATTATGATTTTACATCTGCCGTTACAATTTTTATTATAGTATTTACATGGTAAAATTTCTAACGAACTCTTAAAGGGAATTGAAATTTCCAATTCCCTATCTGAAAAAGTAAAATCAGTGGCCCACACAAGGGCCATATATTGAAGAATAATTCTACTCAATTACATTTAAGATATTGTTTGTTCCTTAATAGAGAATCTAGTGTAATTAATTAAAATAATGAGTTTCATGATCGAATTTCTACGAATGTAAATTTTTTGCAAAGGAAAAACCACTAGCAGCAAAAAATTAAAATATTATTTTACAGCTGCCGCAAAAATTTCAATTATAGTATTTACATGGTAAACATTCTAACTAATTTAGATAAGGAATTGAAATTTCAATTCCCTATTTAAAAAATTAAAATCTGTGGCCCATATAAGGGCCATATATTCAAGAATAATTCTACTCAATTACATATAAAATCTTGTTAGTTCTTTAATAGAGAATCTAGTGTAACAACAAAGTGCATTCAAAATTATTACACTACTAGCATACATATTAAAATTATGTTATTATAAATTTATTTCCATTTTTTAAAAATTATGTGTTTTTTTAAATGAGTTTTATTTTTTTAAAACTAATTCATAATACTAATTTTGTCTATTTATTAACATTTATTATTTTATCTCATCACCTGAATAAATATTTTAATATTTTATTAACAACTGTAATATAATTTGACTATTATTAATTTATGAATATTAATTAAATACGTTTATCAATATAATAACTACTTTCAATTTATGTTATTATTAATTCATTAAAAATTATTACACTACTAGCATACATATTAAAATTATGTTATTGTAAATTTGTTTTCATGTTTTAAAAATTATGTGTATTTTTAAATGAGTTTTATTTTTTTAAAACTAATTCCTAATACTAATTTTGTCTATTTATTAATATTTATTATTTTATCTCATCACCTAAATAAATATTTTACTATTTTATTAACAACTGTAATATAATTTGACTATTTTTAATTGATGTATATTATTTAAATACGTTTATCAATATAATAACTACTTTCAATTTATTTACATTAATTTTAATAATATTTGAAAAACAGTAAATAACTTGTATTTAAAACAAAATTTACTATCATTTTATACTAAATTAATAATATTATATATATTTCTTAAATTTTTATTAAAATATACGTATATTATAATATTAAACATCATAAATATCACAAAAATAACACAAAATTTAAAATTGATTCATACAATAATGTACATCACAATGACAAATATATTTATAACAAAAGTAGTAAGTAAATAAAATATATAATATTATCTCAATCTAACATATAATAATTTGAAATAAATTCATTCAAAATATAATTAATTAAATTACATACATTCAAAATGATTCTAAATAAATAACGCACAAAAATCAAAATTAAAGTGTCGTCCCAACGTCACAATATCTTTACAAAATAAAATTAAAAAAATATAAGAAAATATTTTGAACATACAATATAAAAAGAAATTAATCAAATACAATTAAAAAATTAAATGACATACCTTGAGAGTAAATAAAACACGCCGGAGATAACACTACAGTCAAAAAACTTCACCAGCACAATAAATAAATTCAGAGACTATATTATAGAAAAATAATCTATCAAGAAACTGTTGTAAGAAAAATAAAGGAGACCATCCAATTTATAGACGAATGCGCGGTTTAACGACGGTTATTAACCGTCGTTAAACCGACCAAAAACCGTCGCTAAATGGGTTTAGCGACGGTTTCCAAAAAAAACCGTCGTAACGTGTAACTTTAACGACGGTTTTTACTAGAACCGTCGTTAAACTACACGAACATCGAGTAACGGTCTGAATTCCGAACGTTATAACTTCACGACGGTTTTAATGAAACCGTCGTGATTTAACGACGGTTATAGTAACAACCGTCGTTATTTTACGACGGTTTTATGTTTAACCGTCGTTAAATCACAACGGTTTTACAATAACCGTCGTAATGTCCGCCAAATATTTCCCTTCGCCCCAGATGACCACGGTTGGATCTTACCCATCCGTATTTCACGACGGTTTTTTTGAAAACCGTCGTTAGGTGTCGAACTTTAACGACGGTTCATAAACCGTCGTTAAACTTGGCTTTAGAGACGGTTTTTTATGACCGTCGTTAAACACCCGTCGCCATTCCCCGCTTTTCTTGTAGTGTGTGAAATTATCATAATACCATTCTATTTTATGATACTCTATCTTATCCTCCTCTTTATGGAAAATACATTTTGATAATTTCACATAGTTATCACTAAAGTTAACATTCAATTTACATGGTAGTAAATAAATGCAATGGATAAGATAGGTTAAATGACCAATTGAAAAAGTTAATTGACTTCCAGAGAAATTGAAAATTGGGCTCAAATTGAAAACGAGTAAAACGTGATAGCACATAATGAAAAAAATTTTTTATAAAAAAAATGACTTCTATAAGATTACATATTCATATAATTGATTATAAGACAAGGTATATGAAAACATGGATTTAAATTATCAAAATGGAATATATGGGGAAGCTTCAAATTAATCATGATCCTCTTTGAAGAAGAGTAGGCCAATTCTAGCTTAGAATGAAGAAATATAAAGCTATGAATAAAAATCATGCATTAATGTATTATGATTCTCCTTTTCTGTTTGTTTTTTCTTTCAATTTTTTTGTCTTTTCATTAATCCTGTTTGTAATTATTTGAACTATTTTTTGGTCAAATCAGCCAAGAGATCTTGATAGCCCGTATGTAATTTAGTGTTTATCACATTTTTTGAGTTGTATCTAGGATAGGAAGTAGTGACCACTCCAAATCACCACAAATAAATCTGGCTGTCTAAGTCTTGTATGGCTCAAAATCAAGTTCTAACGAACACTTCTAAGAAACTAAATTAAATGTGTATTGCTTAGAACTCTGTTTCTGATTTTTTTTCCTTGCTTGTCCAAGATTTTGTAGTTAGATCCATCCACTTTAATTTGCTAGAAATTATATGTGACAGACTTGACTTTTGATTAATTCTGAAGTTCCTTTAGCTAGAGTAATGAATTCTAAATCTTTGAGGCAATTGTGTGGCTAACTAGTTTTGTGAAGTAAATACTTAGCTTGAAATTATGATACATTCAGCACTTCAGCACTTGCTTATGTGATTTTATTATCATAAAGTAACTTAGTAACTTCGAATCATAAAATACTTGTTTATGTGATTTTATTATCATTGAAGTTAAAATAAAACAATTTATATTCTAACATTCTTGAGTAATGTAAATTAGTTTTTAATGAATAAAAATTAGGAAAAAGTTACTTTTGTGTTAAATATGAAGAGTATTAATATATTCTATTTAATAAATATTTAAAACAAATGAATAGACGATTATTTTGATATTATGTAAATATATCAAGGCAATTATATGGTATTCCACGGTAAAACCAAATCTCTCTTGAACTAAATCTGTTTCTCCTTGTTTTGTGTAGAATGGCACCTAAACTTATGCAATCGTAGCACATACCATATCTTTGAGCTCAAATATCTTTACTGCTTTTTTTTTCTTTTTCTGAATTTGATATATATTGGAATAATTACATACTGATATCATATGTAAGAAATATCCACTGCACAGATAATCATATATGATTACTTCTAGAACACCTTTATGTAGCAATTTTTTTAACATTTGAAAATATAATTACTAAAAAAATACTAGTTTTGAAAATAGATATAATTTTTTTCTCCCTTTTAATGTTTATGTATGGATAAATTGATATAATAAAAATATGACTATCCACAAATTGTATAGTTTCTTCTAAACTAAATTTAAGCTTCCATGTATTATATGCATATGTATACCAAAATTGTTATCATTTTACTCTTTCTTTTCACTTTTTCATACCCTTATAGATTTATTTTCCATCGGTTTGTGCTTTCAGGTTTTATACCAAAGGAGACAGGCAATTTAGATAAACTTGAAATGCTAGACCTGAGTCATAACTATTTGAGTGGACCTATTCCTTCAAATATTTTCAATATTTCAACATTGACGTCATTGGCTCTTCAAGATAATTCGTTGTCTGGCCTTCTTTCCCCAAATTTAGGATGTGGCCTTCCCAATCTACAGACACTTTGGCTGCTAGGAAATGAACTTGCTGGACAAATTCCAAAGAGTATATCAAATGCTTCTAAGCTTGTTACTCTACGGCTAGATGTAAATAAATTTAGCGGGGTTATACCCAATACAATTGGGAGTTTGGCCAACTTGTACGAATTAAATTTAGCAGGGAATGACTTGAATGGATCCATTCCTATTACAATTAAAAAATTAGAAGGGCTTCACTCTTTGAACCTTGGTAACAACAAATTGCAAGGATCCATCACAAATGCAATTTGCCAAATCAAAAATTTGGTTGAGTTGCATCTAGCCAATAATGAGCTTTCTGGATTAGTGCCAATATGCCTTGGAAGTCTCACTTTTCTACAAAAGCTTGACTTGAGCTCTAACAAGTTGATTTCACAAGTACCCTATTCTCTTTGGAGTCTTAAAAATATCTTGGTGGTAAACTTATCCTCAAACGCATTGAGTGGATTTCTTCCACTTGAGATTTCAAACTTAAAAGCAATCAAACTATTGGACTTGTCAAGAAATCAGATTTTAGGAAATATTCCTACAACTATTGGTGGCTTGCAAACTTTGCAAAATCTATCTTTAGCGCAAAACAAATTACATGGGCCTATTCCCAATTCACTTGGCAGCATGGTAAATGTAGAGTCCTTGGACTTTTCTCAAAATTATTTGTCTGGTGTGATTCCAAAATCTCTAGAGTCACTTGTCCATCTTAAATACCTTAATCTTTCTTACAATTTCTTGCATGGAGAGATTCCAAATGGTGGGCCCATTGCAAATTTTACTGCTGAATCTTTTATGATGAATAAAGATCTTTGTGGAAAACCACAACTACAAGTCAAACCATGTAGAAAGGAAAACAAGCATAAGTCAACTAAAGAGATGATTTTGATCAAATGCTTATTGCCCATCTTGTTGGCAACCATTTTGGTTGTTTCATGCTTAGTCTTTCTAAAATGTAAGAGAGATCATGTTGGTGATTCAACTAATAAAGATTTAATAAATTTGGGAATGCCAAGCAGGATATCCTACTATGAAATTCTAAAAGGAACAAATGGATTCGATGAGACAAATTTTCTTGGCAGGGGAAGTTTTGGATCAGTATTTAAAGGAGTGCTTTCAAGTGGAAAGATAATCGCAATTAAAATTTTTAATTTAGATTTAGAAGATGCAGCAAGGAGTTTCGATACAGAATGTGCAGCTTTGTGCAACTTGCGTCATCGAAATCTCATTAAAATCATCAGTAGTTGCTCAAATCTTGATTTTAAATCTTTAATAATGGAATTTATGCCAAATTGGAGCCTTGAAAGATGGTTGTATTCTCATAACTATTGCTTAGATTTTTGGCAAAGAGTGAACATTATGATTGATGTGGCATCTGCATTGGAGTATCTCCATCATGGTTCTTCAATACCCGTGGTTCATTGTGATGTGAAGCCTAGTAATATTTTATTGGATGAAGATATGGTGGCCCATCTTACTGATTTTGGTATTGCCAAACTATTGGGTGAAGGGCAATTTGAAATTCATACTAAGACTTTGGCAACTCTTGGCTACATTGCACCAGGTGAAGATTTTCTTACACTATTATTTTTTATAAATTTTATTTTCCTTATATATTCTTACATACATATAGCCAGTCTTGCATGTTGTTATTAAATGTCTAATTTTATACAAAAACCTTAGATTATTCAATTACTTTTCATCTTTTAACATTTGAAAAAAATCTAAAAGAGATAAGAAAATTTTAACCATAAAAATTATACTCAAATTGACTTAACAATTTTTTGACTTTCACTTCAAACTGACATGTAGAGTATGGATCTAAAGGAATTGTTTCAACGAAAGGAGATGTGTATAGCTATGGTATTTTGCTACTGGAAATGTTTACAAGGAAAAAGCCAACAGATGAAATGTTTGTTGAAGGATTAAGTTTGAAATATTGGGTTAGCAAGTCAATACCACATTCAACAGTTCATATTATAGATTCCAATTTGTTTCAAGGATACAATCAAAATATTGGTGATATATGACCACATATATCATCAATTTTGAAATTAGCGTTGAATTGTTGCACTGAATTACCTGAAACACGAATGAATATGACAGATATTGTGGTGTCATTGAACAAAATTAAGGCCATGTTTATGCAAAATGAGAGGGGCACCACAACTTTGAATAACCATTACATTGACAAGTAATAATTGTTTTCTTTACTTCTCTTTCATATTTTCTTCGTTGAGCGTCAATTTGTTGCAATATGTATAAATAAATTCCCAAGAGTTGAAAAGGTAACCTAGTATTGTAGAATGAGGATATGAATTATACAATTATTGTAATAATTTATGATGTTTTTTGAATTTGAAAATCAATGATTTTGTTATTTTAACTTTGGATATCTTGGATCTTATGTTTAGATTTATTGTATAGTAAAATCATCTTTTACCTGAGTAGTTTCTGTAAGACATTATTTCTTTGTCACATTCCAAATGTTACAATTGAATTTAAATAGCAAGTCCATTTTTTTAACAAAAAATAGCACTTTTAAAAATTCAATTTCCACTTTTGACATTTAATATTGCAAAATAATTGTAATGAAAGAATTTTTTTTAATCAACCAGAATTTACCCTACATTATTCTTTTTTTCCTTTTCTATTTTTTAAGTTTCAAAGATAAAAAATTTATTCTAATTTAGATAATTAAATTTAAATAGATTAGAAAAGAGTTTAAATTGATAAATTTTCTAATTTCTCTCTTCCTTATTGAGCCTCACACTCTCTAAATTCTTACCCCATCCTCAAATTCTCAGCTCAACCCTAAGTTCTTAATTAGTTCGAATGCTTTTTAGATGAAATAAGGGAATTGGATGGCATTTGAAAATTTTCGTTTGAGATTTAAAGAAATTAAACAAATACAGTGACAAAAATCGAAATAAATATCAACTCTTGAACCCCAGTGTTGTAAAGTAAAAATGGCATAAACTACATAGTAGTAAACTTTATTTTATAACTCAAAACAAAAAAGTAGAGAAATAGAGTACTATATTATTATAATAGATGTTCTTCATTTGTTTAGATAATCTATTCGTAAAAATTTTAATGAAATAAAAGCCTTCTTCAAGTGAAGACAAATCAAAAGAGATTTTCCATGATAGAAGCAACTACGTCTACTTTATATCCATTAAAATTTAGAAGGATGTGAGAAACCCTATTTTAATGTCTTTCCTATGTTCTCCGGCATATCCATGTTTTCCAAATCTAAAATGTTGGCTAATAGAATAATTTATTTTAATAATATTTTGTTTTTGTTACAATGGAGTGCACAATGCCTTTAAAATAAGGAATGGAGAAACGAGAAGGCACAGAGATCAAACCCTTGACATCAAATTCAACTCAATCTTAAAAGATGGCGACACGGAAATTATAAACTCATATTGACAATTAAAGATTGTAGTATTTAATTTTATCAATGTATTAGTGACACAATCTATGTACTTTTATTGCCGTGAGATGTTGTAATTTTTATGTATGGACAATAATAATTTTATTTAAATTTGAAAAGGCTAGCATATAAAATGTTTTGTTTAATTTTAAATTGATTTAAACAATTGTGATTTATATTTTAATATTTAATTTGCATAAAATTTTAATACAGAACAAATAACTCACATTCTTCACTTAAGTAGTGTTTGTTACAGGATATAATTTTATCATTCTTGAGAAGTTGGATTTAAAAAAACATTACTACGTTTGGTAACATGAATGTAAATTTATTCTTGAAAAGCTTTTATTCTTAAGAATCATATTTACAAAGGGGCCAATAAACTTTCAAGCATTCTAATGCGAGACCAAACTGCAATTCACAACGAGAATTCTAATGTCCTTGGATTTGATGTTGGTGTTTGCAAATATATTATTCTAAACTTTTTCTCTTGTAGCAGCCATAGAATGAATTGGTGAAATGTAATGTATGATTTCGAGAACATAACAGCCATAGAACAACAATCAAAATAGAAAAAATCCACCGTACATAAGAAGTTGGAACAACACTCTGTTTTGCTCTTTCTCTTTTTTCTTTTACGCTCAAGAAAGTGAGTGATAATCAAATATGAGAATACAACTTTCTTAAGTGTGTTTTTTCAAATAATTTTGACAGTTTTGTAGAGTTTATTGATATTCAATATTTGAATAGGAGAAAAAAACCTATGGTTATATCAAGAGGTAGGCAAGAATTAAATAGAATTAATTAGTAGACAAAATAGATTGAGTTAGCTCAATTCTAAAGAACTTCGAAATTGGTGGACTAAATTTTTAATAGTGAATAAAGTCGCAACTAAGACTTCAAAAATTGTCATTAAAAATTTTTGACACATCGTCCCTTATACCATTAACAATTTTTTATGACTATTTTTAAATCGTTATTAAAAGTCTACTTTTGTAACAACTTTAATCACCTTAAAATTACTACAAAAGTTTGTGACAATTTTAATCATCTTAAAAATACTACAAAAGTCACTACCGAATGTTTACTTTCAATGACAATCTAAACAAAGATCACCACTAAAATTTTAAATTATGCCACTATTAGTATTTAACAACTTTTGTTGACAACTTTCCATAGTCACTAATAAAAATGACTTTTAGTGATAACTTAAAAAAAATCACCACCAAAACATTAATTTATACAACTGTAGATATTTAACAACTTTAGGTGATTATTTTTCATGATCACTACTAACAGTCCACTTTCAGTAGCAACTTTTTATCAGGTCGTCACAAAATGTTACCATATTTAAACAGAGATTCAACAGTAATTTTTGTTGTCACTGAATCTCATATTTTATTTTCTTTTAATATACATTCAATACTACTATAGTTAAAATATTTTTATATGATAAAAAATCAAAAGAAATAAATAAATTGATAAAATGATATATAATTACATAATTTTAAATATAGTAAATGTTTGTAGCTAGTTATTCCGCATAATTTGGAAGCCTATTGAAATAATATTTAAAAATAAGTAATGCATTAATTATAAAAAGTATTTAAAATAAAACTTAACAATTGGAACCCTAAACATTCTAAAAAAGAACTGCCAACCAACTTCGTAGTTACAAAACACATTCTCTTCCGACCTACAAGAAAGGAAAGAAGGAGACTACTAAATTTGACAATATATTATGTATGATAAAATACTTGAAGAATTATGATACAAAACTTACCAAATTAGAAGATGATACCACCAATATCAGAGTCAGTTTGAGTTCTAGGCATAATTCGACTAAGAAGATGTGTTAATAAATCTTCGACCCTATTATTTTTCTTCCCCACTATATTCACCTTCCTCTTAGGAAGTACATCAGGACATAACCAAGAGACTCCAAGTCATCTCTTCGGCTCTGCTCTATGCATTGTTTACCAAAAAAGAACAAGTAATGTATTAATTATAAAATATCGAAAATAAAACTTAACAATTGGAAGTCTAAACATTCTATAAAAGAACTGCAAACCAACTTCAAAGTTACAAAGCTCATTTTCTTCCAACCTACAAGAAAAGAAAGAAAGAGACTGTTAAATTTAACAATATATGAACTATGATAACCAAGGGACTCCAAATCATCTCTTTGGCTTTGCTCTATGCATTGTTTGCCAAAAAAGAACAAGCATCATGCATCCAATATAAAGCATGAAACTTCTCCATGCATTAAACCAATGCGTTTGCAAAAATATAAGATGTCAAGATGTCACATTCACATACCAATGCCAAGGTGAGTATTCATGCTTGCATATCTTGCAGTTCCTGTCAAATTCTTTTTTTCCCTCCAGTACTAGTGGCTAAACAGATAATGCATTGTGTCTACAGAACATACGGATAACAGAAGAGAAGTCCATGTATCTTTAATGATAGGATCAAAACTTATCCCACAAACCAGAGACAAGGAAAATATAGCATTGCCTGAATTTAATCAGTGTATCACTAATATACTAATCAGTAATCACCAACAACCCAGACTTGTCTTTAGTTACAAATTTGAAGTTTCAAAGAGTTAGTTAATTTCACATGTAGATGCAGAATTGTGGTTTCAAGGAAACATTGAAATTCTACTTCAGAGTTGTGTTAGGATATGAAATATTCTATCTCCTCTATTCCCTCTCCATCATCCTAGTTTTCCTTCATTCTCAAGCACTGTTCATAACCATACAAGTGACAAACCCCCTTCTAAATTATTAGCAACAGTGAAAAAAATTCATCCTCTCACCCAAAGAATCTAAACTTGCTCCTGAGTTTGATATAATACAGTCTTGTCTGTCACTATATTTTCCAAGAAAAAAAAAGGGACCATATGAATATGCCCTCTTGAATGAATATCAATATCCTATTAATACACAGCAATAATCTTCATACCTATAAGGATTAAGGAATGTCTTGATGGGTTGAACTATCTCTATAGTTTTTAGCCAAACCAAGATGAATCATGTAAACATACATATAGATCAAAAGCAATGACCACTTAATACATAAACATACAACATGTCAAAAGTCCACATTTGCATGCCTTCCTAAGCCCATGAGAAAATGATCTGGTTTGTTATCCCAATGCAGAGATAATTTAGAATGAACAAATTCAACACGGAAGATCTGGAAAAGGATGGCAAGAATAAGAGTTATTTAGCTTTTTTCAAAATCCTAAAACAAAAACAAAAACAAAAAGCAAGTTAATGATACACCATTGTACCAAAAAATCACAAGGGCCTGCAACTTGATCTGCAGGCATGAGAACTGCCTAGCTTTTTATTGCAGGAAGATCCTCAATACTGGGTCCAAGCAAATCCATCACTAGAACATTGTAATCTCCCTCTACTCCAAACCATCTAACATCAGCTGCCAACACCAAAATCAAGTTAAAAATAATTAAACATAGAATAAATTTCGAAAGAAAAGAAAAGAGAGAAAAGTTCCTTCTTGCAGAAAATTGTAAATAATAAGAAAGACAAAAGAAATTAAGACAAGGATAGACATAACTTCATCCCTGCAGAATTCTGTATAAAAATAGAGAGCAAGGAACATAAAGAAAGAACAAGAAAATCAACCTTAACGCACTTGAACATATGCAGTCATTACTAAAGAAAACGAACCCCGAATTGACTGGCACAAGCTTGATGAGTTACTAACCGTAAAATTCCATTAGACTCTAGGCATAATTTTTAACTGCATTAGGAAGTTTCTCTATTTAGCCAATACAATCACAACAGATGATTCTCTCGATAGACTAGAAATGGCGCCTAATCATTAAATATTCCATACTACATTCCTTGTTTCTAGAAAAAGTAGCTCAATACAAAAAAGAATAAAGGAAAAAAAACATTTACAAGCTTAATTGCCAGCTCTTCATTGCTTTGAATATTAGCATTGGCAAAACAAGTAGACTCATGAACATCAACACACCCAAATTATATAAATTGGGGAAACAAAAATATCAACGAAACCAACCTAAATAGATCTGCAACTTGAATGAACAGGGCATCACTACATACCTGGAAACTGAAAACAGGGCATTCTATAATTTGCATCAAGCGAGAAACAAGATAGAACCAAAAACTTAAAGTAAGATGAACAATAGTAATATTAAACTTCCAAATTGGTGTCTACCAAAACAACATATTCCCACCTATGATTTCCCCTCTCAAAGCCCCAATATACTATAAATATAAAATTAGAGGAAAAATACTAGACTATAACTGTGTGAAAAACAGAATCGAAGAAAAAATTCTCTTTCACTCTGTTTCGTGGCGTCGTTGCGCGGAGCGGCTAGGGTCTTCGTGATGGTGCGCGGCCTCCAAGAACGGTGGCATGCAGTGGCTCGCGGTGTGGTTGGCAGCGCTGTGGGGTTCTTCGACAGTCTCGTGAGAAGGCCCTTCCTCCTTTTTCCTCTTTTGTGTTTTCTCAAATCTCCGATGCTTCTCGCGAGAAGGCTCAAATGCTTGCAGAAGTAAGCGCCAAATCAAGCGCAGTTTCACAAAAGAGAGAAAAATACCCAAGCGGTTTCAGCTCGCGGTGGTGCACAGCCCAACTTGTCGGTGATGCAGGAGAAGATGGAGGTTGTGGCCGCTCGCGGTGGTGCTCAGGTCACCTCTGAAAACCTTTTTCCTCTGTATTCTTTTTTTTTTCTTTTTAAAAATATTTTGCGTCTAATCTAGGAAGTTATTATTGAATCTTAATTTTCACTTGCAACTAAAATTCCTACTGAAATTTTTCTATGGCAATTTAATAATTGTCTCAGAAAATTTTAGTGGTGACTTATTTTAAATTATTACCAAAAACTTTTTATCTTAATATTTTAGTAATAATTTTAAAGAAGTTGTCAAGAAATCTTTTTTCGACAACCGTTTCTTTTTTTTTTTTTTTCATACATCATAGAGGATCGAATTTGCGACTCCTATCCTTCACCAAGATACTAAATTTTATTTTGAGATACTATTTTGGTGACTTTAAAAATGAAAACATTTCGAAACGTTTTGAAAATTTCAAAAAAATGAAATATTTTTTAAAAAACGTTTCAAATAATTTTAAATAATATATTTTTTTAATTTTAAAAGATTTTAACATAATATTAATGATATAGATATATAAAATTATATTAAAATTAATTTGAGTTAATGTTTATAATTGAATAGTAAGTAAACATATTACTACAGTAAAGACTTCAACTCAAATCCTAATAGTATTCAACAACAATCTCTCTATTGCATCTATCTAGATCTCCATCTTCTTCTTAACTCTTTCATGACATTTATATTTAAGTCTCTTTCTCTGTCGACCATAATTCTATCTCTATCTTTAGGTATATTTCTCTCTCTTTACCTTTCAATATCTCTTTGTATCATTTTTGTAGTTTTTTCTTTAAAATAAATATAATGAAGGAAAATAATATCATAAGAATAAAAGGGGAGAGTATAAAATTAATAAAAGTGTTATGACTTGTGAGAGAAAGTAACTTAGTATTAGATATGATATAATGCTATTTTTATCTACTTGTATATTGTCAATTTTTTTTATTTTTCAAATTAGTTTAGTACTTTTTCATCGAAACAAGAGTATTTCCATTGAAATAATTCGAAACGAGAGTATTTCCATCGAAATAACTCGAAATAAGATTATTTCCATCAAAATAACTCGAAACAAGAGTATTTCTATTGAAACAACTCGAAATAAGAGTATTTTCACCAAAATTTCCATTGAAACAAGAGTATTTCCATCGAAATAATTTGAAACAAGAGTATTTCCATCGAAATAACTCGAAACAAGAGTATTTCTATCGAAATAACTTAAAACAAGAGTATTTCTATTGAAACAACTCGAAATAAGAGTATTTTCACCAAATTTTTTATTGAAACAAGAGTATTTCTACTGAAACATTTCAAAACATAACAATTTTAATTGAAATAGCATAATTTCTTAACAAACACTTCGTTTCGTTTCGATAACTCTGTTTTGCATCGGTGACTCAAGAAACGGAAACGTTTCGATCGTTTCGATAGAAAAGAAAAGAAATTTAGTTCCTTGTCCTTCAGCCCCACCCCACCCAATCGCCTGAGCTAGCCTCACGTGGCTCGACGACAACTGTTAAAGATTAAAGGTTCACATTAAAATGTATTTTCAATGATACTCACCAAAAAATTGTTACCGAAAATGTACTTTCTTGATTAATTGATTGCCTTATAATATATCAAAGAACTATTTGTATTTCATTTCTTTATTTTTAATGTTCATATAGACAATGACCTTTTTTTTTCATTTAAAAGGAAAGCCTATGTTTATTATATGTGTTAATATTCAATTAGAAACAAATTGCTGCATGTGTATTATACGGCTTAAGCATCTATCAATCTGTACCCAATTGTTTTTCCTCCCCTTCAAAGCAACATCATATATATATTTTTAACAAAATATAGTTTTATTTTATGAACATGTATATATATATATATATATATATATATATATATATATATATATATATATATATATATATATTATCTGTTTTGGTTAAAAAGAAATATTGGTGATAGTATCAAGTTTATTATATATAACTAAGTATAATATATTAAAAAAATGATCAGATTTAGAAAACTAATCTATGAATAATAGTACACTAACATTTATAATTTAGTTATTTTTAAATATGAATATGTTTTGGAAGTCTTAAAAAAAAAAGTTACTAGACCTAGTCCACAGGCTTATGTGGGGACGGGTTAAAGGGCATTGTCACAAATTGATTATTAAAAAGTTGGTTCAATCTACTTTATTTATAAAACTGAACTAAGCTGACCCTGTATACCAATTACATTTTTATAGTTTTGAAACAAATGGAATCCGCTATGGTCTAATTCTAAAATTTAAATTTGTGTCTGTTATGGTCAATTATAAAATTTAAGTCCAAATATATATAGCTTTTTTATTTAATCTATATACATATTTTAGCTAACTCAATAATATTATATTTTATACTATCTTCAACACATATTCTCAATTTGTATCATTCTTTGCATTTTCAACTGAATCTCTGAGCAACATGACTAACAAATAATGATTTAATATTATATAATTATATAGACTTAATAGGGGATATTCAAAATTTTAAGTCATGTTATTAAAAAAAATAAGTTCCAAGTTAAATATAGTATATATTAAAAATATTCAAACAGTACTGGTACGATATGATCTATTCAAGAGATGATATAGTAAAGTAGCGAATTTAATAAATCCTAGCAACCGATCTTAATCAAACAAAAGGTAGAAGTAATCAATAACCAAAATACACCATGTAATCACTACGTACTATCTAGGGTCCGTTTGGATTGGCGGCAGCAACACCAAAATCACGTTTGTAACGTGATTTTGGTGTTGCTGCCGCCAATCCAAACATGCTACTAGTCGTGGCAGTAGTCCTCTTCTCTAATTTTTTTCTTCTCATCTTCTGTTTCTCTTTTTTTTCTTTTCCTCTTCTCTCTCTCTCTCTCTCTCTCTCTCTCTCTCTCTCTCTCTCTCTCTCTCTCTCTCTCTCTCTCTCTCTCTCTCTCTCTTTTCATTTTTGAAAATAAATCTCTTGGATTAATTTTTTATTGTATATCTAATAAAATCTTTCAATCTGTTTTCTTTTAAGGTTTTAATTTTTTTATCCCAATCTTGTTTGAGTGAGTCTTCTTAGCCACGTCTGATTAGGGCTTTTGTAATTTTCTTTGTTTTAGTTTAGATGTTATGATATTCTAATTTTTTTTATTTGATACAACAAGTAAATTAAATTAATTATCTTACTATAGCACAAATGATGGTGACGATTTTTTATTTTAATGATAGGAGATCAGTAAAACTATTATTCATTTTCAATTCAATAAAAAATTTATAAAAATTTATTTATTGTCAAATTTTAAATTTTTATATTTATTATAAGTGATGTTAAACTTTATTTTGAATGAAATATTGTCATTTTGTTAGAAAAATACTAAGTAATCACTTTATTTTCTTTTCTCTTCCGCCAAGAACATTTTTGAATGCACATGTTATCCCATTATCTTTATAAAGTGTTAATTCAGAAAAATAAGAATTATTGATTTACACGTTGATGCATACTAACAAAATCGATGCATATACCTCATTTTAACCTTCAATAGCATGCTTGAGAACTAAAAATAATAGCAAGTAATTCCAAGGACAATTGAAATATTTTTGCCCCTTGTAGCAGCGCGACTCCTCGGCGCCAATATTAGTAATGTGCTTCTCTATTTTCTCAACAAAGAGTGAACAAAGCAATTTCAGTATATGGTGGAGTAAAGTATTTATTTGTTTTCGGTTATTTTTCTTTCTTTAATTTTAATTTTTTTACTATAAAAAATATTTTAATGATATAAATTAGAGTTAAAACATGCTAATGTAGCCTATTAGGCTGTGTTTCGTTCAATGAAGGGAAAGAGAAGAGCGGGGAGGGGAGGGGAGAGAATGAAAAAAAAAAATTTATTTAGTTTAGTTTAAGGGGAGGAGAAGTATAATAAATTTTTTTTGTTTGATTTGTAAGGGAAGTAGAGAGAAAGTAAAATAATATGACTATTATACTCCTATTATTTTATTTTTATTAAAAATAAATTTTTTAATTAAAATTTATTATAAAGGATTTTTTATTTATTATTCTTTTATTAAAAAAATTATATATTTTTTATATTTTTACTTTTTATTAAAAAAAAATGAGTCAATTTTAAAAATTTAGCCAAGAGCGCTGTTCAGTTGCTGCCCTTCCCCTCCAAATCCCCCCATTTTTGGAGGGGAGGGGGTTGAAGGGAGGAGAGACATTTTGTCTCTCCATATTCTCTCCCCTCTCTTTCAAAATGTTAAACCAAAGGAGGAGAATTTTAAAAAAATCCCTTCCCTCCCATTCTCTCCAACCAAACAGTCTCTTAGTTTTTACATATTAATTATTGAATTTGTGTTATTATATAATTTAGTTTTTAAATTTATTAAAGACACAAAATTTTGTCCCTACACGTTATTTCTTTATATCAAATTAATTAGTTTATCGTAGATAGATATTATAATATTTTTAATATTGGGCAACGGTTGTTAAATATACTGATAATTTAGTTTCCGGTAGATAGATACAAAATTTTATCCCAGCACGTTATTTCTTCATATCAAACTATTTTTCTTATACACCATTGTAATTATTTATAAAATATTATTTTAATTTTAATAATATGAATTATTTTTATAAAAAATAATATATAGAATAATATGCCACATGTCATTCATACACTAATTAGATTTTGGAGAACATGAGAGTTGGCAGTGGTTGTTGTTTCTTTAATATCTATATATGTATTTTCAAAAATTTAAAATAATAAAACATGTTTGAAAATTATACTTCTGAGGGCGTGTTTCAATTTTTTTAGATTATTGTTTAAAAAAAAAGTGAAACCAGCCCTAACATGTTTCCAAAAAACTATTTTAAATACACTTTTTTTGAAGGTGGCAATTTCATAATTAGATAAATTAATTATAAAATTTTTGTAAATATTTTGCTATTGTTATCTTCCATTCAACATACTCTGTTTTGGCTTTCTCATGACGTGGACTTAAACAAAATATTTGAACACCATTATGCTAAAGACATCTCTTTTAACCAATAACTGCTAAAGTATGTGTTTATTCCATCGAGAGTGAACCAAAATTTATACAAGCTGTTACTTGTCTATTTAAATTAAATTTTTTTTTTGCTAAATTAAGTACAGGTTATAGTTTGCTTATGTAAATTTTGATTCACCAAGACCAAATTCTTATTCATAACTGTTAATACTATTTTGCCAATTGCCACAAATTATTATCAGCAGCCAGAAAGAAATGAAAGGTTAGTTGGCCCCACATTCAGAATGATACGTATTTGGACATCATGTATAACAAATTAGATTCCTCAATTTCTTTCCTTCCATTTTCACACGATTAAGCACATCCTTAAGCTCCAAGGTTTGGATTTCGCATGAATTTAAAAAGAAACAAATTATCTTGTTAAAGAGCATCCCACATTGGAGAGCATCTTGTGGACTTCCACCTCCTTTCATGATCTTTGGTGCGGTTTGAGGTTGCCCGTGGACCATGAAAAGAAGTGGAAATCCGTGGGATGGTCTTCAAAGGAAACGTAGAGCTTCAACAACAGGATGCTCTTCAATGGCAATGAGTGCTTCATGGGGAATGGATTTGGCTTAAGAGTGAACATAACAAATTGATCTTCAACAGTGTTATTTTTTATAGGGTTTTCTTTAAAGCTTCTTTGGTGTGAAAATGATAAATGAGGGGTGTGGGGGAAATTCGTCTTCTTTTCCCGCCTTACGCTTATCTGATATGGCAGTAAGATGTGTCAAATGTGAGATAATAGCTCAACATAACAAGAAAACATCCAGGTGTGCATTCTATCAGATTCTATGTTAAATTGTGGACGTAGATTGGATGGAAGGGTAACATTAAAGAACTTTAAGTACGAGGGATTGAATTAACAAAAAACAAAAAAACAAAAAAAAATCATCCAGCAGTTCGATAATGCTGGTACACCATCAGAAAAGAGGACAATATATCTAAATGCAATTAATGGTAGCGTTGACATATTAAACCACTTTAAGGAGGAAGATGTATGATCCATTTTCTATGGAGGCTAAGTATCTTTTAAGTTCAAGTGTGTGTCTGTATAGAACATTCAGCAAGTTAAAAGGAATGATAAAAATCATCCAGCAGTTCGATAGATTCGGGAATGTATAGCTTAAAAGGGCTAGAGGAACTTATAGGTGGCGAATCTCCAACAAGTTTATTTTAGATATTCTTGGTAATGTAATTCCTTCCTACCATGACTTGGGAAACAAGTGGCAAATAGTGGCAGGAAAACCAGGTCCATATATTTTATGGTCCTAAAGTGTTTGGAACTTTGACCACCATGTTTTTATACAAACTTATTCCGAGATCTAATAGGCCAACCAAATAAATAGAGAGAGCGCATGAATGCAAGATCACAACGTCTATACGACAGAGGATGATTCTTTTTCTCCTAGAACAAAACGTGGATACATAACAAGTGTAGCAACCTCCTTCCTCCTCCATCCAATTGACAATCTACCACTGCATTTTATACAAATTGCTCATTTACACGAGAAAATGACATAATGCAGCCATTTAATTTATCCACACAACTATGGATAGGTCTCAAACTCCCGCGTAAAATGATAGCCTCATCTATTGAGACAGTATGCTGATCAGATACTACCCAAGCAAAACGAATGCTTTTACACTTCAACATTTTTTTAAGAAACATAATTGTAATTGCTAATGCCTTTTCTACCCCGTGAACAAATCTACATCACCATCTCAAATTCTCAATATCAACACTTTCACTAAGTTTAATTCATATTAGCAATTGATGCTCTTTTAAAATAGAACCTAATTGTTCCCAATGAATAGCATAAGCTAGAAATAGCAGAACTTATAAACAAAATCTCAGATGAGAAGACTAGTAATTCGATTCAACTATCGTCAGATCCCTTCAGGTTCTACCAACATGGCAAGCAAAACTTGAATGGTTTTCAAGAGCAATTCAAATCCCAAATCCGTTATATTAATCAATCCCAAAGTCCTCCGTTCAAACTAATTGAAGACATGAATATACTCAACTAAATCAGGTGCAGCAATTTAGAATCTTAAACACAGCATCACCCAGCTCAAAGTGAAGAGGTTTGACTTTAGAAATCATCTTAAAAAATACAGAAGAGAACTCAAGGATCCTCA
Source organism: Gleditsia sinensis (assembly GCA_037074535.1). Lineage (NCBI taxonomy): Eukaryota > Viridiplantae > Streptophyta > Magnoliopsida > Fabales > Fabaceae > Gleditsia > Gleditsia sinensis. The sequence continues at coordinate 162,481 of JAYWLF010000082.1, forward strand.
TTTGAATTCAATATAGTTACAGAGTAAGTATTTGTTCTGAGTAAATTTTACACAAGTAGAGAGTTATTAAAAAAAAAAAGGCACCCTGAGAACTTCAATAATGGAAGTACCTGAAAGTGCTGAGGCTTGAGATTTTCCTTTAGAAGACGATGAAGTGAATCAAACCCACAAATAGAACCATCCCTCGAGGCCTTGAATTCTTCCTTGACTTCCGCGTTTTGTATTTCGGTGTCTTGGGTCTCCACCATGTTCAAACTGCGAAAATGGGTTATAGTGGAAGCGGAATATTGGGCATCTGAAAGCTTGTACACCGATTCATTCATACGGAAGCCAATTATCGTTACCAAAATTAGAAGAAGAAGAAGAAGCCAATCATTGTCGTTTCTAAATGACGAGACGTTTGGAAACAGAAAGAATCTTTTGTGTACAGTATTTCTGTGCAACAATTTTTCAACCGTCGGATCAGCAATACATGATATTCTACTGGGTCCTTTATTTGTAAATAATTCGATTTTAAATAAGTAATCTTTGCCAATTATTAACTACATTTGATGATGCTTGTCTTATGAACAGAGTAAACCTTAAGCTTATGGCTCCCTTTGCCTTGTTTTAAGAAAATTGGCTGCACACTCTAATGTTAATTCTTTTTGCTTGACCCATTTGATAGCTTATTTCATAGTTTATTACAACGTAAAGAACTTGGAATGGGAATTAATTTAATTAACATTCATCAGAAGTTCTAAGACTAGGGACATTAATTTGGGACTCTCAGCTAGGAATTAATTTGCTGGTGTTCTGTAACTTTGATGAATCATTAATACCTTCATTATACTAATTTTATTTTTGAGTTTGTGAATCGTTTAGCTTAAGTAAAATAAGCAGAATTCATGGTTGTTTACACACACACACACCCCCATTGTGTCTATCAAGGCAATATGACCTTTAACGTTCTGCCGATATTCTTTTGAACGTCTCAAACTATTTCTTATCAAGTCGATCAAGACTCGACTTGATAAAAAGTTATGATAAAGTCATCTTGTTTTAAAATGTCAAATCATAATATTAAAATGCAAACTTTTTACTACCCTTCATGTCTTTAAATATTTAATTTGATTGCTAGCAAACCCTTTTAACATGTATGTAGTTCATGTATTATTTAACATTAAACGTCCAATTTTCCTTTTACACTCAATTTTTGCGATATTCTAATTTCAAAATGATTTTGAAATTATTGTATGCTTTTTTATCTTTTTTCATGTTTACTATTTTTTTTTATCTTGTCTTAATGGTTCTATGGAAAGTATATATAAATTAAATAAGAGTAAACTTACAATTTACTCTTTAAATTTATCAAGTTATTACATATTAGTTCTTGAATTTGTGTCATTGTACAATTTAGTCTCCGAATATCAAACAATAAACAATTTAATTTAATTTCTATCTTAACTGTAATTAAAAATACTAATGTAATCTGTCAAATATTTATGTAGTACATTAATTGTAATCAAATATTTTAGGTCAGTAAGTTGACTCACTGATCCTTTTATTAAAAAGAAATAAAAACTAAAACACTTCGTTTTGAGAACTTGGTTCCTTTTCGTTTCTTGAGCTTGATTCCTTGTTTTACCATTTGAGTTCGCTGATTGTGTCATTGATTGTGAGATTTTAGTTTCATTTTTTTCTCCTCTATTCCTGCATTTCTTCGTTCTTCTATTTGCGTTTTTTTTTTATCGTGTCATCGTTCTCTGCCGCTCTATCTCTTGATTTTCTGTCTTAATTACCTTTGTATTTTGCTCTATGTTTTCACTTTTCCATTTGCTCACCGTTGGTTCTTGCTCATTGATCGTCGATGAGTATTTGGCCGTTGGTTTCTTGCCAATGACATGAGCAAAATAATACTATTCCATTTGCCACATATATACATACAATAGGAAAAATCTTCACATGCAAGTAACAAAAGAAACAATATATTACTCCGTGCTCCATAAATAAAGACAACATTTGAAAGAAGGAATGCCGAATGAAGAATCATTCGCATATCAAAATACCAAAATATAGCGTGCATATATTGCATCATGCATGTAAGGGGTGAAAAAGTAGAAGAGATTAAAATGGCGTACCGGAAATAGGCTAAGCGGTACCCTTGGAAAGAGGTTGAAAACAATTTCTCATTAGAGGAAGGTAGCCTCTAGAAATGTAGACACAGAAATTGATAAAAAATTTGTGAAGAAAGTTTCCTTGGCAACAACTTCTAAATTTATTTATGATCATATGCTTCTCTTGCATCTTGTCCTTCTTTTCAGAGAAGAACACGACGACAGAGAAAAATATGATCTATGGTTTTGTCATTATCGTTCTAATGCAAACCAGAAATATTCAAAATATAGATCGGGAGACATAAATAAGGAGCTTCTAAAAAGCGGCGACACCATAAAAAAAATGTAGAGAGAGAGAGAGAATAGCGACATGAAAAAAATGCAGAAAGTAAGACAAAGAAACTTAGGAACAAAGAAGAAAAAAAAATGATATTGAATCTCGCAGTCGACATCGCAATGTGCGAACTCAAATGATAAAACAGAAAATCAAGCTCCGCGAAAAGAAGGGGACTATTTTCTCAAAATCCAGTTTTTTGGTATTTTTTTTAATGAAAGAATGAGTGAGTCAGTTGGATAACTTGAGATGTTTGGTCATTGTTAAGTATCTTGTAAGTATTTAATAGACTTTTTTAATATATTTTTATTTACAGTTAAGATAAAAAATAATAGAATAATTAAATTATATAATGTTTAATAAATTTTAAAATTAAATTATGAAATGATATAAATTTGAAGATTAATGTATCAAAAATTAAATTATATATTTATTTTTTAAATAATAAATATATTTTTTTGGGCAAAGATTTAAAGCAATAAATTTTTTGGTGTGAGGATCGCATTTGTGGATGATGACAGCAAAGCTATCTGAACTTTTATAATTTTATATAAGTTAGTGCCAAAAGGCAACTTTTGACTACCTTCTTTTTAGACTCAATTATCAACTTATTCTAATTTTTAAATGTTTTTAAAAGTATTGCATGCTTTTCTTTTATTTCATGTTTACGGTAATATTTTTTATTATCTTACCTTGATGGCTCTATGGAAAGGATAAAAGGATTAAATAATATTCTATGCATTGTATTGTTAGGTGTAACATCCCCAATTTTTTTTTATGTTACTAATTAGAATTTTTATTCAGAGAGGAGAAAGCATTTTGGACCTCACGGGAGGATTAAATCATTTTATAATTTTACTCAAATCAAATAAGATCGTAGGATGGTTAAAATGTCATTTATGTAATTTCATTGAAATGGCATTTTTGTAATTAATGGAGGATGTCATTTATGTAATTTATGGAGAATGGCATTGGTGTAAATAATGAATAATGGCATGGGTATTTTGGGGATAAAGAGATGGTAGGTAGGGGTAGGTAGGAAAATAAAAAATAAAAAAAATAAAAAAATGGGAAGATAAGAAGGGGAAGGGGGGAAATGTCAGAAGGAAAAATAGAAGAAAAAGAAAAAGAGAAAAAAGAAAAGAGAAGAAAAAGAAAAGGAGAAAAAGAAAGGGGAAGAAGAAGAAGAGAAAGAGGAAGAAGAAAAAGAGGAAGAGGAAGAAGAGAAAGAGGAAGAAGAAGGAGAAGGAAGAGTAAAGAGAAATCAAGGAATCAAGCACCAAGTTGCAAGGAATTTGAGGTAGGTTTAACATCTTCTAATAAATTTTTGTACAAAATTATATATACATTTTTAGATTTGTTTAGATATGATTTTGGATAACATGTGGTCTGGATATTTATATGAAATTCTGCTTTGGATGTTTGGACATGTATATGGGTGCATGGGATTATATAAAAGAAAATCAAAGGAGAAGATAAATTATTCTGAATTTCGAAATAATTGGGGAAGCTTCGGTTTTTGAAATTCTGGAAATATTCGGTAAGGAGTTTAAAGAAATGGTCAACATATGAATTGTAGATATATGTCTCACGGATCTATAGGATTTAGAATTACTTAATTTGGAGTTTATATGAGGGAGATATGACTGATTAATTAAGCAGAGGTCAGAATTCAAGATAGTAAAAATAAGTGTTTTTATTTTAATTTTCTGGGAATAATCCGTAGAGAATTTGAAGAAACTATAAACATAAAAGTTTTAGATAATTGTCTTAGATTCCTATAGGATTTGAAATAACCTCAATCGGAGTTCGTATGAGGTAGATATGATAGAATAAGTGAAGGAAGGTCACAAAACACGGCCAGGCCGTGTTCTGAGTTGCTTCAACACGGGTAGGCCGTGTTCGGGGCTGTTTTTAAGCATGTTTGAAGTAGTTTTCAAGCATGACTGTGTCTTGAACATGGCTAGGCCGTGTTGGGTGCTAGATTATCATACTTTTTACTGTTTTATGCCTAAAAATAATCTTGTTTGTTGTAATATTTTTAGGAAACATATATTCAAGAAAAATACTTTTAAAATGATGATTTTGGTATCAATGAATTATATTGAGTATTGTTATGTGATGAATAATTATTAATCATTTGGTATAAAATGATGCATCATATTATGAAAGTAATTAAATGGCAAGCGTAAAGCTCATGACGAGTTGCTTGATAGTTATGTATTATATTTGATGAATATGAATTTATATATATACATTTATATGTATGGATGAATATCGACGGGTTGTATGGCTTGAGATGGTACCGAGTAGGGGACGCCCTTTTAGCCTAATTGAGCCAAGGGAGGGCCGCTCCAACCGGGTGACAGTGGTAATGTGAGGGGGCAGGAGGGTGATGTACTCACATTCCCTGATCACTTATTGTGACTGTAGTCGATCGGTCACTATGCATATAGCAAATGAGTAATTTAAAAGCCGTGATATGGCTGAACATTAAAAAAAATGGATTTTTAGTGCATGTGTAGTATGATAATTATGCATAAACAAAAATTATGATTTTATCTCAAAATTTTGATATTTTTCTGTAGTTTATACAGCTGAACATAACTCCTGTTTTCTCATCATATTTTATTTATGTTAAATCTACTAGGAACCTTTGTTCTCACTATTATTGTGGTGTTATGTTTAGATAAAAAGAAATGAGATACAATACAAAATGACATTACTGATGGAGATCTAGATGTCAACACCACATCTTCACCCTTTGTATTTCAAGGGTGAAGTGTTGTATAAAGACTCTTAATTATGTACTGAAATGTTGTATTGTATAAATATAATATGTGTGAGGTTTGTAATATATATGTAAACATGTATATTATGTTTTGAAATGTTGTCTTGTATAATTATAACATTTATGAGGTTTTTAATAAATATGTATATATTGTGTTTATACATATGGCGTATTTAACATGCGTATCAAAAAAAAAAACTGGACGTTACAAAGTTGGTATAAGAGCGGTCGATCTTAGGCGACCATGGGGTGGGTGGTCACCTAAATTGACTTAAAGAAGTCTTGAATAGTTATGTGAAAACGTTGTGTAAGGTAGCGGATAAATACAGTAGGAAAGTACTAGTATTTACTATTTATAATCTTGTGTACTGTGATAACTACTGTAAAATTTTGAACTGCTGTTGAGCTTGATCATCTCAATAGTAACTAATATTTTGATTTACTAATACAGTGAGTTATGGCACCACTAAGAAGGAATCTGCCAGGCAGCGCAGATGCTACCTTAAATAACATAGCCGCAGCTATTCAAGCTCAGGCAGCTGCTACGAATCAGATTCTACAACATCTTCAGAATATTAATAATAATGACGATGTTAGGGGAGATGAAAGAAATCGAAATGGGAACAGAACTGAAAATGGTAATGGATGGTCTGAATTTATGGGAACGCAGCCTCCGTCTTTTGTGGGTGCATATGACCCAATAGTTGCTGAGAGATGGCTGACGGAACTTGAGAAGATTTTTGAAGTTCTAAATTGTTCTGATGAGCAGAAGGTCAATTTTGGAACATATATGCTGAAGGAAGAAGCTGAATACTGATGGAGAGGAGCCAAAGAGTTACTGGTACATCAAGACAGTGAAATTACATGGCACTTGTTCCGAGAGACTTTTCTGAACAAATATTTTTCCAGTAATGTGAGAGCTGAGAAAGAGATTGAGTTTCTTTAGCTTAGACAGGGAAATGGGACCATTGAGCACTATATTACCAAGTTTGAAAAACTGTCTAAGTTCTCAAGTACTTTGAAGAATAATCCAGATGAAGCTTGGAAGGTAGTGAAGTTTGAATCAGGACTGAACCCGGAGCTTAGAAATGCTGTGGTGCATTAGAGATTCGGGAATATGCCTCATTGGTAAATAAATGTCGGATGCTGGCGACAAGTCTAAAAGCAGTCGATGATGAAAAGGAGAGGCAAACTCAGTGGAAGCGGAAGAGAGAGTTCCCAGTTATGGATAGAAATACCAGAGGGAATAATATAATGAGAGGTAAACAACCAGCAATTGTGGAACCTAGACCTTATCCGAAAAATCCAGCAATGGGTCAGTGTGGAAAATGCGGGAAATTCCATGGGAATAAACCATGTTATTTTGATTCAGTCACTTGCTACCAATGTGGACAGAAGGGGAACATGTCACGATATTGTCCACTGGGCAATGGTAAAGGTATTGCACAAACTCAACAAACGACAGGAAGAGTTTTCACCTTGAGAGGTGCTGAAGCAAAGACAGCTCCTAATTTGATGCAAGGTACGTGATGTATCAACAATTTGTCTCTGAATGTATTGTTTGATTCTGGTGCGAGCCATTCTTTCATAGCAATAAAATGTGTGAGAAAATTACAACACTCTATTGCGGAGTTACCATATGAGTTAGCGATGGTGACACCTATAGGAGGAAAAATAATTACCTCCTCAGTGTGTTTGAATTGTCCCATTGTATTGAATGACAGATCCTTTGTAGTGGATTTGATCTGTCTACCTCCGGACGGTACAGATGTCATCTTGGGTATGGATTGGTTAAGTCAGAACCGAGTCTTACTGGATTGTTGCAATAAGACTTTTGAGTTTCTCTTGGACCCACCAGAGGACCAAAAGTATAGCATTATTAGTGCTCACCGACTCTATAAGGAGACGAGGGATGCGGATTTGAAATGTGTTGTAATAACCCTCAACTAATAAAAACCTTTGAAGGTTAAGTACAACTCATTTGAAACAAAGAAAGTTGAGAACAATGTAAAATTTTAGAGTATTTTTGACTCTTTTTCTGACCTATCTTCACTCATATAAGAATAAATCTCTCATATGAAATCCAAATTAAGTGCTTCCAATTGTTGTTGAAAGATAAGACATATATCTACAACTTTTATGTTGGGCACTTTTACTAATTCCGTGAATCTTATAGTGATAAAAGGGAAAAACCGAAGCGCAGTGTGGTCTGGACCTTTGCTCACTATTTTATCCATAAATCTCTCCTATGAACTTCAAATTAAGTGATGCAAGTGGTGATGAAGATTGTCGTGATCTACAAAAAATATTACTGAACCCCTATAATGCAGTATAAGGTAACTCCGGATCGTCTCTCAAGGAATGCTAATGTTAAATGATAGTTTCAAGACCTAACGGGGGGGGGGGGGTTTGGATTTTATCACAATCAACTAGATCACAAGTGGAAAATTGGACAAAGATTATATTACCGAAAATGTAACCTCACTAGACGTTCTTCAAGAATTCGTTCGGTTTATCCTATACTAAATATGATCAATCAAGTTGTTGGTTGATTTTTAGTTATAATCGAAATCTCTGCATCATAACCTTCATCATTCAAAATTCGATAACAACATATATTACAAATTCATGCCATCACATACAACTTGTAATCTGTTATTTATCTGAAAATCAAATATCAACCAGTCTATTTCCTTTGTTTCATGCAATAGAATCAAGGTTTATCAATCAAAATTCTATCTCATACATCAAACTTGAATGGATAACAGAAATCTCTATATATTCATACAAGATTCGAAATACTTCAGAGAACAAAGAAGATGATGTAAACTTGATTACAATACAAATTGAATCTCAAAACCTAACCGAATTCAAGAGGAAGTCCAGCTGGTTACAAAGTTCTCTACTCTGCCATGGATGTCCAAGCTCTCTTCCAAAGGGTGAAGATGAAGATAGATGTGTCTATGAGAGTGGTCCCTAGTCTCAATTCCGAATTCCCCCCAATTAGACCAAAGGAAGGGAATCTTAATCATTAAAACCGACCAGGACAACATGTGACAGCTCTGCTTTCGGTTGCTTGTGTTTCTCCAGCTTTGAACCACTAATTAGGGGTCCCAGATGCCTCTGGATGGCAAAGTGGTCTTCATATGAATTATTCCTCTACGTCATAGGGTTCCAGGGCCACTGAAATCATTCCCAACGGACATATCTAACTTAGTTTATGGCCATCGCAACACCCAAAGGTCAGATTCTGTTTGTGCTGCCCATGTATTGGACTCTTGGTCCCATTCGGCCTATTGGACCTCCGAACTGGATCTTGGGCTCTTCATGAAAGTTATGGAAATTTGTCTTAGCTTTCCTACAAGACTGAAATCAGAAATTTTGGTGGTTTCAAACTCCAAATATAACCGAAATACACAGACAGGTTCAAAAAGATGGAATTGCTGGAAAAAATCTCAAAGACCAAAATAAATCTCAAATCATAAAACCTAGCTTAAGTGATAGAAATAAGTGTAGGAGAGGATGAAAATACTATATATGATGATCAAATAATATATAGAAATGATGTTTATCAAGTGGCTAATGAAATCTAAGAGAAACGGCTATAACTTTCATGTTGGACGTTTTGTCATATTCGGCCAAAATCATGGTGCACTGTAGCCACGAAGCACGGCCATGCTCCAGGACACGGCCAGGCCGTGCTTCTGGCTGGTTTTTCGTATTTCTGCAGCATCCCCTCCCTTCTCCCTCATTCTGACATTCTGCCTCACCCTCTATCTCTCTAAAATATTTTCTCTGCCTTCTCTCTACGATATCTCACCATCCAGCCAACCGATTTGAGCTACCAAGGTACCATTAGACTCGTGGCAACGAGTACTTCAAAACCCATCGATCAGTTTCGCCGGAAAACCGCCGAAAAGTCACCGAAAAATGGCGTGAACAGTAACCTCCAAGGTAAAATTCCGTCTAATCGCGTTTTAGGCTTCGTTTTTACCGAATTTCTTTCCATAGATAGTCTTAGAATTAGTTTCTATGTTAGAATATAGGATTTTTAGGTTTCGACATGAATAGTGTTTCCGGTGAATGAATAGTGTTTCCGGCATGAATAGTGACATTTAGAGTTTTCCAATTCTCATGTTATGTCTATATTTTCTAGGTTGTTGAACCATCACGAGGTGAAATTCTCGTTGTTGGACTCCTAGTAAAGTGAGTGGGTTTTTCATACTATAGTGCATTTTTTTTATGAATTCAGTTTATAACTCTTTCATATGATTTTAACTAGTTGGAATGTATGCTAAATTGTTTTACCGCTTTGAAAACCAATATGTTCCAACTATGTTAGAAATTGTAAATTTCAATCCTAGTTGAACCCTAGGTATGCAGGGCAAGCATCTAGACTAATAATTCTCCATTTGAGCTAGATTTATAGAAATGCAAACTTAGTCATAGAAATGAACTAATTTAGCCATAAAAGGATTTGATGCATGATAAGCATCTATGTAACGTCTACGGACGATCTATGTTTAAAAAGGGAAAGTTTATGATTATAAAGGTCTCCATGGGAATTCATGGATGAGATATATTTTAGAACGGATTTTATGCATGAAAAGAGCTAGATGGAGAATTATAACTTTATTGAAATGTTTTACTTTAAACTCTTAGACTGACATATTTTTAAATATTTGCTATTGAAGAAATCCTTTTAGATCACTGTTAGCTAGCCGCAGGTAGTGCTAGCCCTGGTGCACCATAATCATGTTAAGGCTTCGGCCTAGGATATTGTGACGGGCATATGACTGCCTAAGACACAAAATTTAGGGTGGACTTATATCTACGCCTACAGTGATTGCCATACCCATTGCTATGTGCTTGGGGAATTTAGGGTGGACTTATGTCTACGCCTACAGTGATTGCCATACCCATTGCTATGTGCTTGGGGAATTTAGGGTGGACTTATGTCTACGCCTACAGTGATTGCCATAGCTTGGGGAATATAGGGTGGACTTATGTCTACGCCTACAGTGATTACCTTACCCTTGCTGTGTGCTTGGGGAAGATGATAGATCTGTTAGGAAAAACCTCCAATAAACTAGTGCATTTTTCTTAAAGATTAAATATTTCTAAAATACCTCATTCATCATTGTTATTGCATAAATATCTTCATTTATTACGTACCATGCATAATTGATTTGCTTACAGTTATTGATTTAATTCTGTTTTACTGTTTAGCATTCTTTCAATAAATTACGGTTAAATGTTTAATGTTTTCTATACCTTGATTTCAATTATTTAATTCATTGCGAAACACTCGTGCTTAGTTTGCCCTGTTTCTGTTATAGTATGATTTACCCATTCACTGAGATGTGGTAATCTCACCCCTCTTCTGTTTTCTCCCCACAGATAGTTAGAGAAACATTGATCCAGCTACAACTTCATAGGAGGGTAAATATAGCATTGGTGAGCCCCAGTTTAGGCAAGGCTCCGTTGTATTGGTTGTATAGTCTAAGTTTATGTCTAGTGTATCTCCATGAACTTACAGGCAGGATCCTCGCTTCTTGTGTTGTTTGAAAAATGTTGTTTTAGTTTTTCAACGATGTTTGTATTATGAGGCCATGGGCCAAATTGAATCACGGATGTTGGATTCATGAGATATATATATATATATATATATATATATATATATATATATATATATATATATATATATATATATATAGATACAATATTTTCTGATATTGGATATGGCATATGTGGCCAGTTATATTTATTATGTACTCTGAATTGTGTGCTGAATGTCTGTGCATGCTATGTGTTAGGCTTATGGCTAGGGGGAAACCCTTATGTCATGCCGATCATGTGTTCCATCATTTGGGGCCATGACAAAGTGGTATCAGAGAATTAGGTTTCCCTGTGTTCATGGAGTAACGGACCTTTAGGCAGGACTTTGAGTATGGGTATGAATCCGGACATGTTTATACTCACGGTGCTGCTAAAGGGGTTCGATAGAATGTTGTCTTTTTGTTTAAGTAAGTTAGTTTATAGTATGCTATGTTGGCATGGTTAAGTGTTGGTTGGACTATTTCTGTTTTATAGCGAAATGCCATTAAGAACGAGATCAAAGGTTAGACAACTCGCGGTTCAAAAGCAGATGGCTGAAGAGTCTGCTCAGTCCGCAGCACCCGTGTCTAGAGGCCGAGGTAGAGGTCGTGGCAGAGGCCGACCTAGAGCCAGTGCAAGACACAGTGGCAGGGGTGTAAGAGCTGCTGAAGCAGCCGAACAAGCTGAGTTGAGCAGTGAGCAAGCTGAGACTCCCAGGACGGGGGAAATGTCTTCTCACCCCCGGGATGATGTGATAGCCCAGATGCTGGTAACCATGCAGGGTATGCAGCGGGCAATAGAAAATCTAGCTGAAAGAAGGGATGGGCAAGATAGAAGGGACCCGCAACAGCCCGAAACAGTTACCTCCGTTCCAGAACCAATTAGGTCCGTAGAGCGGCATGTGAGACCCGCCGAGAGGGAAGTGGAACTATCTGAGTTCCTGAAGCTGAAACCGCCAACTTTTAAGGGGTTGTTAGCTAGTGAAGATCCCTAGGAGTTTATAGAGGATACTGAGAAGATCTGTGAGGTGATTAAGTGTCCAGAGACTCGATCCGTAGAGTTGGCATCCTTCCAGTTGTCTGGTGTAGCGCAGGTATGGTTTAAGACCATGATGCGCGGAAGGGGAGCTACAGCGCCACCTTTGGGATGGCCAGAGTTCAAGGAAGTCTTCATGGAGAGGTTTGTGCCTCAGAGTATCCGAGATGCCAAGTGTCAAGAATTTTTGGAGTTGAAGCAGACTTCCGGTATGACAGTCACGGAGTATGACTACCGCTTCACACAGCTGTTGCCGTATGCACCGCACATGGTCCCTACTGAAAGGAACATGATCAAGAAATTTATGCAGGGGTTGATGCCAGCATTGTTTAAATCAGTGGCACCCCAGATGAAGCAATTCCCCAACTATGTAGAGGCTGTGGACTGTGCAAGAATGATGGAGACTAGGCATTTGGCCGATGTCAAGAGTGCCAAGTTGAGAAAGAGGGATAGGGACGGGAGCTCTAAAGGAGGGCAAAGTTCTCATTCCCAAGGACCCCGATTCCAGGGCCAGCAGCGTCCAGTACCACAGAATATTGGGAACCCCAACCAGAGACCAGATGCGAGTGGTAGGCTAGGTCTTAGCCAAGGAAACACCAGGTATCCAGGTCAACCAGGACCAAGAACCATTCAGCAGAACATGCCACAATGCCCTATTTGTGGCAACCATCACTTTGGTCAGTGCTGCAGGGAGATGGTTGTTTGCTATCATTGCAACCAACCTGGACACATGAAGAGGGAATGTCCCCAGTTGTATGGCTCAAGCCAAGGGCCAAGTCGACCGGCTTTGCTACCAACCCCAGTGGCAGCTCAGCCTATAAGGACTATACTGGGCCAAGCAAGTAGCAGAGGTACTGGTAGAGGGATGATGGGCCGAGGTCAAAGCTAAGCAGGCCGAGGTCAACCGAGGATTTTTGCTCTTACCAGGCAGGATGCACAAGCTTCAAATGCGGTCATGAAAGGCACTCTTTCGGTTTGTCTACATGAAGCATATATTTTGTTTGATCCCGGGTCTACATATTCCTATGTTTTCCTTAGTTTTGCTAAGAGTTTGGGTAAAGATTCGATGAGGATGAATGCCCCTTTCTTTGTAACCACCCCGGTCGGTGATTGTTTGCCAGTAGAGCATATATGCAAGTCATGTAAAGTGTCAGTGGGTGATAGGGAGACATCTGCTGATTTGATCATCCTAGACATGATCGACTTTGACGTAATCCTAGGAATGGATTGGTTGGCATCATGCTATGCTACCTTAGATTGCTATGAGAAGGCAATCAAGTTCAACTTTCCAAGTGAAGTTCCTTTCCGGTTCCAGTGTGACCGAAGTAAAGCTCCAAGTAACTCGATTTCAGTCTTGGGTGCTCAGAAGATGTTGAAGAAGGGATGCCAGGGATACTTGGCATATGTTAGAGATGTGGATGAGAATGTACCAGATGTAGACAAGATGGCAGTGGTAAGAGAATTCCTGGATGTCTTTCCAGAGGAGTTGCCAAGATTACCTCCTGAACGGGAGATAGAGTTTGGTATTGACCTTATTCCAGAGGCTCGACCAATTTCTATACCGCCTTACAGGATGGCACCCACAGAGCTTAAGGAGCTAAAGAGTCAATTGCATGATTTGTTGGATAAGGGCTTCATCAGGCCGAACACTTCTCCGTGGGGTGCTCCGGTCCTTTTTGTGAAGAAGAAAGACGGGTCTTTGCGTCTTTGCATTGACTACCAGCAACTGAATAAGCTAACGGTGCGCAACAACTACCCTTTACCCAGGATTGATGATCTGTTCGATCAACTTCAAAGAGCGAAATGTTTTTCCAAGATTGATCTGAGGTCAGGGTATCATCAGTTGAAGATCAGGAAGGAAGATATTTCCAAGACAGCTTTTAGGACCCGTTATGGTCATTATGAGTTTTTGGTTATGTCTTTCGGACTAACTAATGCACGAGCTGCTTTTATGGACTTGATGAACAGGGTGTTCAAGCCATTCTTGAATCAGTTTGTCATTGTGTTCATTGATGACATCTTGGTTTATTCTAAAGACCATGAGGAGCATGAACAGCACCTACGGGTCATTCTGCAGATCTTGAGGGATCAGCAGTTGTATGCCAAACTCTCTAAGTGTGAATTCAAGTAGACCCCGAGAAAGTAAAGGTAGTACAGCAGTGGCCTCGCCCAGCTAGTGTGACGGAGATCCGAAGTTTCTTAGGTCTATCAGGGTATTATCGGAGGTTTATCAAGGATTTCTCCAGGATTGCTGCTCCTTTGACCAGATTAACTAGGAAGGGAGTTAAGTTTGAGTGGTCGGATGCATGCGAAGAAAGTTTCCAGACTTTGAAGAAGTGTCTAACCACAACCCCAGTTTTAACTATCCCAACGGGCACTGGAGGATACTCAGTATACTGTGACACCTCAAGGGTGGGCTTGGGTTGTGTGTTAATACAGAATGGTCATGTTGTAGCCTATGCATATAGGCAGCTCAGGAAGCACGAACAGAACTATCCTACACATGATCTGGAGATGGCGGCAGTGGTCTTTGCCTTGAAGATTTGGAGGCACTATCTCTATGGTGAACCCTGTGAGATTTACACGGACCACAAGAGCCTCAAGTACATCTTTCAACAAAGAGATCTTAACTTGAGATAGAGAAGGTGGATGGAGTTGGTGAAGGACTATGACTGCACTATCTTGTACCACCCAGGCAAGGCCAATGTGGTAGCAGATGCTTTGAGTAGAAAGTCAATAGGGAGTCTAGCCCATATCACCCTACTCCGGAGGCCGTTGATAAGGGATATTCATCGGCTAGAAGGCGAGGGAATGCGTTTTGAAGTGAAGGAGCCAGGGGTGTTGTTAGCTCACATGCAACTACACTTTCCGCCGGTTGAGCAGATTAAGGCAGATCAGGACAAGGATGCTAAGCTGTGCAAGCTCAAGGATGAAGCTAGGAATAATCAGACTTCTGAATTCAGCGTGGATGCTGAAAGAGTGTTAAGATATGGGAAGCGCTGGTGTGTACCTGATGTGGATAGCTTGAGGAAGCAGATTTTGGAAGAGGCACATCAATCAGCCTATACGATCCACCCAGGAACAAATAAGATGTACAGTGACTTCAAGGACTTGTATTGGTGGAATGGGATGAAGAAGGATGTAGCAGACTTTGTGGCTCAGTGCTTGGTTTGTCAACAGGTGAAAGCTGAACACCAGAAACCTGCTGGTCTGCACCAACAGATTGAGATACTGGAATGGAAGTGAGAAAGAGTCACTATGGGCTTTGTTATAGGGTTACCAAGGACTCCTAAGGGTTATGACTCAGTATGGGTGATAGTGGATCGAATGACCAAGTCATCCCACTTCTTACTAGTGAAGACTACCTTTAATGCGGCTCAGTATGCAAACCTGTATCTGAATGAGATCGTCAGATTACATGGAGTCCCTATATCCATCATATCTGACTGAGGTCCACAGTTTACGGCAAGGTTTTGGAAAGCTTTTCAAGATGCTTTGGGGACGAGGTTGGATCTAAGCACCGCTTTTCATCCCCAAACAGATGGCCAGTCAGAATGCACGATTCAAATTCTGGAGGATATGCTTAGAGCATGTATATTGGACTTTGGTGGTAGTTGGGAAGGATACCTGCCATTAGCTGAGTTTGCATACAACAACAGTTATCAAGCCAGTATTCAGATGGCACCTTTTGAAGCTCTTTATGGGAGAAGATGCCGATCTCCCGTTGGATGGTTTGAAGTTGGAGAAGCCAAGCTGCTAGGGCCAGACTTGGTGCAAGATTCCATAGAGAAGGTTAAGCTGATAAGGGAACGGCTTTTAATTGCACAAAGTCATCAGAAGTCTTATGTGGACCATAGGCGTCAGGAGTTGGAGTTTTCTCTAGGCGATCACGTGTTCCTCAGAGTTTCACCCATGAACAGAATCATGCGGTTTGGTAAGAAAGGGAAGTTAAGCCCGAGGTATATTGGACCTTTTGAAGTTATGGATAGGGTAGGAGCAGTGGCATACCGCCTAGCCCTACCACCTGGATTGAGTAAAGTGCATCCAGTCTTCCATGTCTCGATGTTGAGGAAGTATCTACCCGACCCATCTCATGTGATTCAACCACAAGAAATCCTTTTGGATGACAAGTTGACCTACGAAGAGAGACCAGTGGCCATTGTTGATAGACAAGTGAAAAAGTTGAGGTCTAAGGACATCCCTACAGTAAAGGTGATCTGGCAGAATCATTCCAAAGAGGAAGCTACGTGGGAAGTAGAGGACGTCATGAGAAAGAAGTATCCACAGCTGTTCCAAGAGTAGTCTTATGTTTTTATATTGTTAGTTTTTGTAAAATTCGGGGATCGAATTTCTTATAAGGAGGTTAGAATGTAATAACCCTCAACTAATAAAAACCTTTGAAGGTTAAGTACAACTCATTTGAAACAAAGAAAGTTGAGAACAATGTAAAATTTTAGAGTGTTTTTGACTCTTTTTCTGACCTATCTTCCCTCATATCAGCATAAATCTCTCATATGAAATCCAAATTAAGTGATTCCAATTGCTGTTGAAAGATAAGACATATATCTACAACTTTGATGTTGGGAACTTTTGCTAATTCCGTGAATCTTATAGTGATAAAAGGCAAAAACCGAAGCACAGTGTGGTCTGGACCTTTACTAACTATTTTATGCATACATCTCTCATAAGAACTCCAAATTAGGTGATTCAAGTGGCTAAGGAAAGCTAGGAGAAAGGGCTACAACTTTCATGTTGGACGTCTTGTCCAATTCGGCAAAAATCATGGTGTACTGTAGCCACGAATCACGGCCGTTCTCCAGGACACGGTCAGGCCGTGCTTCTGGCTGGTTTTTCGTATTTCTGTAGCATCCCCTCCCTTCTCCCTCATTTTGACATTCTGCCTCTCCCTATCTCTCTCTAAAATATTTTCTCTGCCTTCTCTCTACGATATCTCACCATCCAGCCAACCGATTTGAGCTACCAAGGTACCAGTAAACTCGTGGCAACGAGTACTTCAAAACCCACCGATCAGTTTCGCCAGAAAATCGCCGGAAAGTCGCCGGAAAATCGCGTGAACAGTAACCTCCAAGGTAAAATTCCGTCTAATCGCGTTTTAGGCTTCGTTTTTACCGAATTTCTTTCCTTATATAGTCTTAGAATTAGTTTCTATGTTAGAATATAGGATTTTTAGGTTTCGGCGTGAATAGTGTTTCCGGTGAATGAATAGTGTTTTCGGCATGAATAGTGACATTTAGAGTTTTCCAATTCTCATGTTATGTCTATATTTTCTAGGTTGTTGAACCATCATGAGGTGAAATTCTCGTTGTTGGACTCCTAGTAAGGTGAGTGGGTTTTTCATACTATAGTGCATTTTTTTTTATGAATTCAGTTTATAACTCTTTCATATGATTTTAACTAGTTGGAATGTATGCTAAATTGTTTTACCGCTTTGAAAACCAATATGTTCCAACTATGTTAGAAATTGTAAATTTCAATCCTAGTTGAACCCTAGGTATGCAGGGCAAGCATCTAGACTAATAATTCTCCATTTGAGCTAGATTTATAGAAATGCAAACTTAGTCATAGAAATGAACTAACTTAGCCATGAAAGAATTTGATGCATGATAAGCATCTATGTAACGTCTACAAACGATCTATGTTTAAAAAGGGAAAGTTTATGATTATAAAGGTCTCCATGGGAATTCATGGATGAGATATATTTTAGAACGGAATTTTATGCATAAAAAGAGCTAGATGGAGTATTATAACTTTATTGAAATGTTTTACTTTAAACTCTTAGACTGGCATATTTTTAAATATTTGCTATTGGAGGAATCCTTTTAGATCACTGTTAGCTAGCCGCAGGTAGTGTTAGCCCTGGTGCACCATAATCATGTTAAGGCTTCGGCTTAGGATATTGTGACGGGCATATGACTGCCTAAGACACAAAATTTAGGGTAGACTTATGTCTACGCCTACAGTGATTGCCATACCCATTGCTATGTGCTTGGAGAATTTAGGGTGGACTTATGTCTACGCCTACAGTGATTGCCATAGCTTGGGGAATATAGGGTGGACTTACGTCTACGCCTACAGTGATTACCTTACCCTTGCTGTGTGCTTGGGGAAGATGATAGATCTGTTAGGAAAGACCTCCAATAAACTAGTGCATTTTTCTTAAAGATTAAATATTTCTAAAATACCTCATTCATCATTGTTATTGCATAAATATCTTCATTTATTACGTACCATGCATAATTGATTTACTTACAGTTATTGATTTAATCCTATTTTACTGTTTAGCATTCTTTCAATAAATTACGGTTAAATGTTTAATGTTTTCTATACCTTGATTTCAATTATTTAATTCATTGCGAAACACTTGTGCTTAGTTTGCCTTGTTTCTGTTATAGTATGATTTACCCATTCACTGAGATGTGGTAATCTCACCCCTCTTCTGTTTTCTCCCCACAGATAGTTAGAGAAACATTGATCCAGCTACAGCTCCATAGGAGGCTAAATATAGTATTGGTGAGCCCCAGTTTGGGCAATGCTCCATTGTATTGGTTGTATAGTCTAAGTTTATGTCTAGTGTATCTCCATGAACTTACAGGCAGGATCCTCGCTTCTTGTGTTGTTTGAAAAATGGTTTGTTTTAGTTTTTCAACGATGTTTGTATTATGAGGCCATGGGCCAAGTTGAATCACGGATGTTGGATTCATGAGATATATATATATATATATATATATATATATATATATATATATATATATATATATATATATATATATATATCTATATCTAGATACAATATTTTCTGATATTGGATGTGGCATATGTGGCCAGTTATATTTATTATGTACTCTGAATTGTGTGCTGAATGTATGTGCATGCTATGTGTTAGGCTTACGGCTAGGGGGAAACCCTTATGTCATGCCGATCTTGTGTTCCATCATTTGGGGCCATGACATGTGTTTTCTTGTATACCATCAACCCGAGTATGAAACGGGAACTGCTTGAGATTTCAGTAGTTCGTGAATTTTCAGAAGTTTTTCCCTCTGAAATTTCTGAAACGGGAACTACTGGATTATCATACTTTTCACTGTTTTATGCCTAAAAATAATCTTGTTTGTTGTAATATTTTTAGGAAACATATATTCAAGAAAAATACTTTTAAAATGATGATTTTGGTATCAATGAATTATATTGAGTATTGTTATGTGATGAATAATTATTAATCATTTGGTATAAAATGATGCATCATATTATGAAAGTAATTAAATGGCAAGCGTAAAGCTCATGATGAGTTGCTTGATAGTTATGCATTTTATTTGATGAATATGAATTTATATATATACATTTATATGTATGAATGAATATCGACGGGTTGTATGGTTTGAGATGGTACCGAGTAGGGGACGCCCTATTAGCCTGAGTGAGCCAAGGGAGGGCCGCTCCAACCGGGTGACAGTGATAATGTGAGGGGGCAGGAGGGTGATGTACTCACATTCCCTGATCACTTATTGTGACTGTAGTTGATCGGTCACTATGCATATAGCAAATGAGTAAATTAAAAACCGTGATATGACTGAGCATTAAAAAAATGGATTTTTAGTGCATGTGTAGTATGATAATTATGCATAAACAAAAATTATGATTTTATCTCAAAATTTTGATATTTTTCTGTAGTTTATACAGCTGAACATAACTCTTGTTTTCTCATCATATTTTATTTATGTTAAATCTACTAGGAACCTTTATTCTCACTATTATTGTGATGTTATGTTCAGATAAAAAAAAATGAGATGCAACACAAAATGACGTTGCTGATGAAGATCTAGATGTCAGCACCACTTCCTCACCCTTTGTATTTCAAGGGTGAAGTGTTGTATAAAGACTCTTAATTATGTACTGAAATGTTGTATTGTATAAATATAATATGTGTGAGGTTTGTAATATATATGTAAACATGTATATTATGTTTTGAAATGTTGTCTTGTATAATTATAACATTTATGAGATTTGTAATAAATATGTATATATTGTATTTATACATATGGCGTATTTAACATGCGTATAAAAAAAAAACTGGACATTACATTAGGTACTGGTTTCGGTGAGTTAAAAGACTATAATTTTTTCAAATTAATATTTTTTTTTCAAATTTAGATCATCTGTTTAACTTTATCAAATTAATATTTTAAATTTAAATATTTACTTATGTTCATACCTATTAATCAAACATTAATGTTGCTCCTTAGAAGGTAATTGCACAACATCCTTCATCACATTTTAAAAAAAATATAATTTTGGATGTTATACTGAAGTAAGGGTTGTATAATATATGTGTGTGTGTGTGTATTAAAAATGTTAGACAATTATACTAGATTGATCATTTTTTCCGTGAAAGTGTTAATCAAAGTCCATATTTTTTTACATGCTATATATGATCTAAATAATATAAAAAATTTGATTTTTTTTATTCATCTCATGTTTAAATATTTTATATATAAGTTTTTAGATACATAAAAAATTTATATATTTATGTACCAAGCATCACCTTAAGTAAGCATGCGTTCTTATTTTATCTCTGTGATTTGAATGATAATTAAAAAATTCTATGCCCTCAAAAAAATTTACAGAAAGATTATTTAATTAAATTGGACATTAAAGCTACAGGGGAGCTTTCTTTATGGTATGACATAGGTTTATGTTATATTCACACATCTGTTTTACACCAAATTACACCAAAATTTTCCCAAAATAATTCCATTTCTCCTTTTTTCTACATAAGTTTCAAAAATAAAAAATTTATGCTAACTTCTGTAATTAAAGTAAATAGATTATAATGGGGTTTAAATTAATAAAATAGTATAAATAGTGTCCTAATCCAAACCAGGCATATGACCTGCACAAGGGCAACGCAAAACTTGACCCTGTAAGCCTCTGACATATATGCACTAAACACTTGAATCCAAATTTTAAACACAATACAAAGCCTTTGGTAAAATATTACAAACAAAAATTCGACAAAACTCCCCATAAATTGGAACTCTTCTGAACGTACATACAATTAAAACAATATACACAACCCACAAAGAAGCTCTGCTTCAATAATGGATATCAGAAACATAACATACAGTCAAGAAAATTTACGCAAGAACTCAGCTCTTCAAATCATTAAATTATAAACACATAAGACCCATAGTTTGAGACTGAACTTGGTGTTTAAAAAAAATGGAGAGTAATGATCAGTGAGTGGATACAAAAAAAAATAATACATATAATACATAGAAAATTTGCAAAAGTACTTTAAATCATAATCATATTAAGAATGCCTGCACATGAGTAATCTGAATGCATATAATACACTTTCAAATTATATTTCTATATCAATCATTCTTTAAAATCGTAAATTCAACTAACGATAATGTTCAAGAACATTCATTATCCAAACATTTAGAAATAGGTATATTGAGATTGGTAGATGTTTAACGAGGTACTTGATTACTATTAAGGAGACTCTGGCACATGACAAATTTAAAGGATATATAATTTTAAACACCTAATAATGGATCAATCAACTAAGAAGTTTCAATCAGTTTAAGTTCATTGGAAAGGAGAAGATTTCAAGTATAAACTAGCTTTCATTGTGAATTTAAACTTGGCTTTGTTAAAATAAAAGTCCAATCAAATCTTAAGTTGAAAATCGAGAATTTAAGAACTTGTACGCTAGGCACCTCTCTTGGACATTTTATAGAACATCAAGTGGGCACTTTTATATTCAAGTCTTCAACATACAACTTTGATTGATGAAAAGCTTAAGTTTACTCAACAAGAACATTTATCTATCCTATTGCGAGTTCAGTACCCAAAACCAACATAAACAGTACAATATGAACCCGCATTCATGAAATTCATAACTGAGAACTCATGTAATGTTATCTGAGAAATTCATTGACCCATTCAAGGGAATCAAGGAACTTCTAAATCATCATGGGCAATAGGCACACGACTCTAATTAACCCAAAGCAACAGCTATAAAAGTTTCTACCGCATTCGGAATTTCAAGGACTATCACCAAACTAAATCATCAAAATCAAATTACATGAGCACCCATTCTATGAAACCAACATATCAATTGCAGCCAAAAACAAGCGAGAAGTAGTTACCTTGCAAACTGAAAAAGAAATAGCTTGCAATGGTTTTTTGAAGTGGCTCATGATGGGTTTCACAAGCTGGTGGCGCCATGCGGTGGTGGATGGTGGTTCAGGATGAAGTCTCATGGGGGCTGTCTGACAGTGGGTGTATATATATATACACACACACACACATGCACGCACACACACTTGGTGAAAACTATTTGTAATGACCTGAAATTTTAAAAATACAATCAAGGATAATTAGAATAGTTAGCAAAAATAAAAAGTAACAAATAGGATTAAAATTATTCCAAAAATGTGACAACAAAAACTCTGCGATCCTTGATTACAAGGGAGTTATAGGGGTTGTATAAAAAAAAATAGATATAAGAGAAGAGTCCTTTGAAAAACCATCAAGGCGACCAATGTCGTGTCATAAACCTTCAAGGGCTAAGGTTCAGCTTCGAATTTCTTTTTGGCCAAATTATAAATTCTAATTCTTTTAGAGACCACACAACAAGAGCCAAAATTTCATTTGACCCACCTTTTATTTTTCCCTTCCTGCGAATTCTATTAATCTTCAAGATTCTTTCTTACTTTATCTCTCTACACCTATCTCTTTCTCTATCTAAAAGTGCACTAGGGTTTCAATTCTTTAAGATTTGAAGCCCAAAAAAAAATTTAGAGGCAATAATCATGTTCAAATGCCTTTAAAAACCCCTATCTCGTAGGAGTTAGATCCAACCATAAATCAATCATCAATAGTTAGAACTTATTGTAACAAGAATTTTTATTTTTATTTTTGCACTTCATGACCTCCATTTTTTATACCTTCAGCACAGTTGAAACCAAAACAAGAAGATCTATAAATTTGGGCAATCACAACCACTCAAAAATACCAAAAATCTAAAGAACCACAAAGGAGAAAGCCAAAATGGTGAACTCTGAAAGTCATACTTAGGGTGCTCAAATCAAGAAAAAGATACCATGGTTGGATTTAGAAGGTGCCAAAAGGTGGGGATGCAAGTTTAATGGCAAGAAGCAAGGCTCATGCATAGTGGCCTTGTATGATCTGTTTCACCTGTGACTTGACTCACGTTTGACCTGTTGAGTCGTTGACCATTTAAATGCTGATAGTTGGCTTTTCTAACCTATAGACCATTGAGTTGACTGGGACATGGAAAAGGTTCCTAAATTTTATTTCAGCAAACGATACCTCTTTTCATAGGTTTTGAACCTCATAAACTCATTTTCTAAGTTATTTTGGTCAAATTCATCTTTGAATTTTTCCCAATGTAACGGACAACTTCAAATCGTTTATTCTGTGAGTAATTAGATTCAAAATTTTCTAAATTTCCCTCATTCCCTCATAAATCATGTAAAGCTGGATTAATGCTAAAAGTACCACACAACTCAAGCACGCAGAACATGATATTACAAACACAAATACTACAAAACTGAATTTGGAAACTTGAATTCATAATAATTGAATTTTTAAGTGCTTCATCTTTGCAAGGAACATAGGAGTAAATTACATGACACTTACAGTATAACGACATAAGATACCATTTACAATCAACATGCCAGAGATTTTATCAACAAAAAAAAAACAGTAAAAACAACGCAATAAACATGGGCAACACTAGTGGAAATCAGAAATTAAAAAAAGGGAAATTTAAATTCCAAAATATAATTCATACCTCTGATCTTGTGGGTCCAGTTCAAAGTTTTTCAAAATCACAGATAAACTCCAAACCCAACTTCAAATTCAGCTGCTCCAGCAATAACAAAATCAATTCCAATTATAGACACAACATAGAACAAAACCCAGTTGCAAGATACAAAAAAGAAGGCAAATAAAAGTGAAAATTGGGTTTACCCAGGACGGAAAGGTGCATGAACCCTAAAGAGAGGACCTTCTACTTTCAGTGTGGAAAGAAAATTAGAAGCTTGGGTCCATTAGGAATGAACAGAGGAAGCTTCTTTTCGCAAAACATTAATAGCCCGAAGTAGAAAGGGTGAGGGTGTTTGCCTCAGTGGTCCTTTGCCGAAACAAAGTGAGTGAGGGGGGTTTGCAGTGCTTTCGTTGAGGTGGGAGAAAGGGGAAAAATTGCCGCAGTTTTCTATTTTCCTGCTTTCAGTGGCAAGCCTTGGAGGTGCACTAAAATGGAGTTTTAAACAGGGAAAGGAAGAAAATGTCCGCTTTCAGTACAGCCTTCCAAGTTTGTAACTAAAAGTGAGATAATTTTGGATGACAGTTGCCACTAAAAATGTACTGAAAGTGACATAATTTTTAATGGTCACTCTTACAAAATGTCAATGACAACTCTTAAAGTTGTGTAAAAGATTTTTAGTGATAATTTTTTAAATTATTATAAAAAAATTATCATTAAAAATTATTTTTTCATACAGTAGACATCTACTAATTTTCAATCTCGAAATGTAAGTACATAAAAAGGGTGTTATTTAATCATATGCAAATTATTGATGTGATGTTAATATATATATATATATATATATATATATATATATATATATATATATATATATATATATATATATATATATATATATATAGTCTATGATAAATCCCCACTAAACAATATAGATAACACTAATTTAGTATTTATTTTAACTAATAAAATTTATCCGTTAGCCGCAATCAAGTCATTATATATACAGTGAGAGTTGACTGAATGATTGCAAAGAATGTTGCAAAAATATTATGCTACAAAAGTCTAGAAAGAAGATAATTCATTCAAATAAATGAGATTATATTCGGAATAAAAAATAAGTTTCTAATGAAAATTATATATTTAAATATATTTTAAAAAATAATAAATTGAGAGAAAGACACTCAGATATGCATATTTCAGCAAAATCACCAAAAAGAATTAAAAGCATCTCCAATAGTGATACCCACTCAAGTTGTTTAAGTGGGTTTCATAGGTGCCATATCAACATTTTTTATTTTAAGCAATCCTACAGTACTTTAAGCAACTATGCACTCCAATAATACAACTCTAAAAAATTTATTAAATAGATCCTACAAATTATTCTACATCTTTATATTTATTTTTATTTTAACTTAAAATATTAACTTATTTATATTTAAATTTTAAAACAATAAATATATAAACAAATTTAAATAATATTTTTAATATAAATTTTTAAATAAAACAAATTTTTTAGTATAAATTTTAAAATAATAAATACATAAATAAAATTTTTAAAAATAATATAAACTTATTTTAAATAATATTTTTTTCATTGTTTTTTAATTACTTTCATTGCTTTTTCATATTTATTTTTTAATTATTTCTCTTATTTTTTTATTTATTAATATCTCCTATTAGCTTCCTGCGTGGGTTCTCTTCCTCCATATTATAGCTTTCTCCGTGGGTTCTCTTCTTCCATATCGTTCTTCTGCTTCTTTCGTGGGACCCACAATTAGTTTAAGCAACTGTTGCTTCTGTAAGCAACGGTACTTACATGCGGGTGCCACGTTGGACAGCTCCAGTGGCAAAATATATTAAGATACGTTGCTTGAGATGAGAGATGCGGCTTAGATACTTCCGTTGGAGATGGCCTAAGTAAGCATCCAAGTGAGGGTAGGCTTGAGCTCCGTGTACATACAACCACGTGTAAGATATTAAATAGTTACGTCTCAAATATGTTTTATAAAATATATATGAGTTATCCTTAGGTGTTGAGAGAGAAAAAAGAAAGGACGAAATTGAAGAAAAAGAGAGAGAAGAAAATAAAAAGTAATTATTAATTTCTCTTTCTTTGTTTAAATGTTCAAAACAAAGAAGCTAACAAAATAAAAAGTTATTATTAGTTGTAATGAGCTTTACACTTGAAGGGAAGAAAGGGAAGGAGAGCTGAAATGA
Organism: Gleditsia sinensis; assembly: GCA_037074535.1. Lineage (NCBI taxonomy): Eukaryota > Viridiplantae > Streptophyta > Magnoliopsida > Fabales > Fabaceae > Gleditsia > Gleditsia sinensis. Next base: position 188,370 of record JAYWLF010000082.1, read on the forward strand.
AGTCTTTTCTTTTATTTGGGAGATCAAATTTAAGAGGAGAAAAAAGAAATATGAATTAACTCACCAAAATTACCGTTCTTCTATTATTTTATAAAAAATATTTTATCATAATAAATATTATATTCAAAAATGTTGTTATATTAATACTTATAAAGCTTATGATTGAAATTAAAATATAAATATACAAATTTATCAAAAAAATAAATTTATGAAAATAGATCACACTAACAATTTTTTTTTTGTTATCTTGAATATCAAATGCTTTTCGGAATTCTCTTATCCCCCATATTCTTAGTCATCAACTTATTGTTGGGAAAAGCAATTGTTTTATATTGCCACTTAAATCAATAAATTTTAGATAAACTCCCTTAAATCATTTTTCTTTTATTTTTTTAAATTCTCCTAAATTTTAAAAAAATAGAAGTGATATTTATCACAATAAACATTATATTCAAAACTATTTTTATATTACTACTTACAAAACTATATTAATAGACAAATTTACTAAATACCTTTATAAAAATTTATTACAATTAATATTTTTAAAATTTTTATTTTAAATATCAAAACGAAAGACTTCTATCCCTTCTCATCTCCCAACCCCTTTCTTTTTGGAATTCTCCAATCCCCCTTTAGGTTCAGTTTAGGTATACAGTTTATTTAAGCGCTTATAAAATAAGGCCTTATGTAAAAAGCGCTTATAGAAGAATGCCTTTTAAATTAAGTTATTTAGTGTTTAGATACATACTTGAAAAAGTGCTTATCAAATTTATAAACTTTTTTAAAAATATTTAGATATAATTTTGATGAAAGGAGAGAGGTCGATGGCATGGTTTTGATGAAATTTTAACTTATAAAAGTGTAAAAATAACTTCCTAATCATGTGAATTTGAACTTCCATAGAGGTTTTTTTTCAATAAGTCTAAAAAATTGGCTTATGAAATAAGTTAAAATTAGTTTATTGAAAACTGATAAGTTATTTATTTAAACTTATCCAAACACTATTTTTTTTAACATAAAAGCACTTATACTGATAGATAAGCTCTAATAAACTATAAGTTTTGCTATCCAAACAGGGCCTTAGCCTCTCAGTCGTCAACTTATCGCTTGGAAAAGCACCACCCAGACCACCATATCTATTTCCTTGCCTTTTTCTCCTTCATCGTCTTCCACCTCATCTCTTCTGTGTTGGATGATGTCTTCCTCCGTGGATAACAATGGTTGCTGTTTCTTCTTGGATATTTAGGTTTTGAAGCTGCTACAATAGGTAATCACTCACTTTCTCTATGTTTCTCCATTTGCCATAGATCAACCTCTGTTCATGGTTGATAGCTACAATTTTACACTTCTTATGAAACTAGATACAGTCAATAGGTAAACATAGCCATTTGTTTCACATTGATCGATTATTGAAGCATCCAAATTGAACTTTATAAAGCAGAAACTTGAGGCTTTGAGCTTAATGCTAGAAAGAGGGAAAGGTTAGTCACATGATATGAAGAAAAAATTGGAAAGTGAGATAAAAGGGCTTTTGGAGGATGTGAATTAATCTTCTACGTCCTATATAAGTATTAGTTCAGCTAAGGACGAGGGTAGTTTTAGTGATAATAAGCCATTTGCCTTCTATGGATTGTTCTTTGTGGGGGCCCAATTTGCTTTTTCTCATTTCTATCCCTAACTTCGGAGGTAAAGTTATTTGTTATATCATTTTCATGCCTAGCTATGCTGCTTCTTCAGGGAGAAATCCTTCGCATCATAGCCATCTCTTTGATAGTCATACTTGGTACTCTTTTACTCGATCTATTTTCTATTTCTTTCATTTTTTAAAGAAAATTTAACTATTGAAGGGTTTTCATTATAATATTACCCCGATAATTAATTAGATTTGTGCAGTATATATTTCTAGCTATTTTGTTAATTGATGGAAGTGATTAGGTTCTTGAATTTTGCCATAGATTTAATATCATTCTTCCATTTTGATCTTCTTAACCTTATTGTCAACCCTCCTTTGAAGATGGTATGCTAACTTGTGAGCCAATGCTTAGAATTTACACTTCCCCTTACTACCTATTTGCTTCAAAGATTGCAAGCTAAAACATATATGTTTGCAATCTCAATAAAAATATTGGAATTATATTTATAATTTATAATATGCCAAATTTCTTGAATACTAGTTGTTGTATCTGTTACATTGGATAAAATATCTCATCTCTACTTCAGGTGCAAATGAGAAAAGGTGTTTCACCTATGTATTCAAAATTTTGAATTTGAAGTCAAGAGACACTAAATCTCTACTATGTTCCAACAACATACTTTGTTAACTACGAATATTGGGAGTCAACTTGGTAATGGGAGAGAAAAAGGTGCACATAAATTTTTAAGGTTTGCTTTTACATATTTTGAAACTTTGTGAGCTGATATATCACAATTTTTTATTTCTTAGTTGATCTTTAGTGTAATAACCATAAAATTTAATAAAAATTCCAATTAAAGGAAATTTAGAATAAAAGAGAGAATTTTGACAATAGAGATAAGAACCGGTGAAAATATGTATATTTATTACATGGATTAAAGAATTACAAAAGAAATATGAGAATTTATGTTTTGGCGCGCTATAAGCAAATATATTTTTATTTATGTAAATATGATTATGATTTGTTAAAAGTAAGTGGACTTTTAAGTAAAAGAAGTATTGTGTTGCTTAAAATAATTATACCGGCCTATATTGAATTTTTATGATATTTTTAGAAATATTCTTTATTTTAATATGAATAAAGATATTTGTTTTGAAATTTGTTTTATTATGATTTTTATCAAGAAAAATTATGATTTAAGAGTTTAACTAAAGATTTATGAGAATGGAAATTTTTAGAAATTTTTGAGATATTTTATGATGACAAACGGAATTTATATGAATTTTTATAAAAGAAAATCCTATTATTAATTATTTAATAATTATTATTATATTAAAAAAAGAGAGAAGGCAACTGATAAAACGAAACCGGGGGCGGAGAGTCAGGTTCGAGAAAGAGAAATCGAGAATTTTGCATAGTGAATGAATTGTACTTTCAAACTTTATCTTTCGATCTGAGAAACCGATTGGCTTCTGATCTCAAAACTGAATGTGTTACTGGATTCAGGACGAAAAGTACTTCAGTTTTGACCGATCAGTTTTTCAAATCAACCGTTGAATCGCCATAGATCTGAAGTAGAAAATCTCGGTAAAAGGTAAGTTCTGAAAAACTTTACTTAGAGACTTCTAATTGGAAATCTGACTCCGTAGATGGATTTAGGAACTAGATAAACATTAGGATATGAATTCGTTTTGTTGATTCGGTAAAAAATTGTGACGGTGAATAGTGTTTTCTGGCGAGTGAATAGTATTTTCCGGCGGTGAATAGTGACTAAACTCCCGAAGTCATTTTTCAAGTCTTTGGACCCTCCGGACATGTTTTTAAGGTCCATTTGATCAAATTTGGCTCAGAAAAGTACATATTAGGGTTGTCCAACTCGAAGCCCTTACACTGTGAGTAGATATTTCTTTCTATAGCTTATTACATGCTCTTCTTGAATTTAAGATGAATTATTGATTATGATTACATGTGATTTATACTTTTATATGTATCTAAAATGGATTAAAGTATCTGGAATTGATTTCTATCGGAAATATAGTTCAAGAAGAGTATGGTTCTGAAAATGAGATTTTTGAACTCATTGAATACGTGATTTTAAATGCATTTCTTATCACATGGTAAATGAAATTTATTGTATACGACGCATTGGTTTATAAAGTTATATGATTGTCTTGGAAAAAGGGCATATATATATGATAAACCCTGAATGGGTAATTTTTAATAGATGAATTTTGAAATGCATTGAACATGTGATTTTTACATGTATTTTTCATTATATGGAAAATAAAATGTGTTATGCACATGATATTGATCTTTATAGTGATATGTTTGCCTCGGATATGGGCATATATATATGTGATTCCCTGATTGCGAAGTTTTGATAGAGGAATATACTGGGATTGAAAGTCTATATTATATTGAGAAATTTATACTAAATTCTAATGTATATGTGCATATAGTATTTGTGGAGGAATCCTATTGGAATCACTGTCTGCTAACAGCAGGAAATATTAGCCCTGGTGCACCTTGATACCTCAGCTAGCAGGGGTGGTGCTAGCCTCGTGTGTCGACCAACACACGGGAGTTATTGTTATCGGGGAGAGCGGGATGCCTCCTATTATTGATATGTGATTTACCCTCCCTTGCTGTGTGCTTGGGATTATTTATTTTATTGGTTCTAATATGGAAACCTCCTAAAGCATGTGAAATCTTTTATTGCATCAAAGTATTTGTTTATAACTGTATTGTACGGTATTTGGTTTTGAATATTGGGCTATATTGTGAAATGAGGATATTTGAAATACGGGTTCCATATGGATGTACTTCTGAATTGTACTTTCAATATGCTAAACTTTAAAGAATAAGTCATCCATATGCTAACCTAAGAGGTTATAGAGGGTCTTATCTGCTCACTGAGTTTTAAAACTCACTTCTCGTTGTGGATATATTTTTCAGATAAGGAGACAGAGTCTGGTCCTGCAGATAGGTGATCAGCTAGACTGTCTACTCTCTGGATGAGCCTATGTTGTTTCCAAGGCTCACGTTATTTGTATTATATTTGTATTTGTATTCTAGAGTATGCTCTCTATGCCACAGACAGGATCCTTACTTCTACTGTTACTCTGGTGTTTAAACTGTATATTGTATATGTGTATAGGAACCTATATGTATTGGTTTATATGATAAAGAATGACATTATGTACATTTATGGAAAATACATGTGTATGGTATATGGTTTTCACGTGCCCTAAAATTAGGGTCGTGACAAGTTGGTATCAGAGCATTAGGTTTCCCTATGGCTATTAGAGCAAAGGATTCTTAAGTAGGACCTTTAGTATCGATATGAGCCAGACATATTTATACTTCAGGTGCTACTGAGGGATTCTATAGGATTTTACTTTCCTTTCTATTCCAAGTTTATAAAAGTTCCTAGTGTAAGCTGGATTGAATATTATGGTATTGTAAAAAGTTATTTTGTTTTGTATAGTTAATGATGCTGCCAAGAACTAGAGCAGTTGCTAGAGAAGCAGTAGATCGTGTACCCTCTGCAGAAGAGTCTGCACAATCTGCCATTCCAGTACGAAGAGGCCATGGTAGAGGCCGACCTAGAAGCAGAGGCAGAGACAGAGGTCGTGCACGGGGTATGAGTACCCTAATACATGATGAACGTGTTCATATATCTGATAGAGTCCCTGAGGAGAGAGTAGAACCCCCTCAGGAGCCGTATGATAGAACAGCTGATATGATTGCTGGCATACATCGGAGCTTAGAGACATTAGCTGGATTTATAGTAGAACAGGGTAGGAGGGAAGGCCAGCCACCAGAAAAAGCTCCTGAAGAACAAGAATTATAAATACCAGCTGAACGTGAGGATAAATCTACAGGGATTGAGGTGACATTACCACAATTTTTAAAGCTGAAGGCCCCGACTTTTTTTGGTTCAGATGTTCAGGAAGACCCACAGATATTTATTGATGCGGTGGAACGAGTCTTAAGAGCTTTGGGATGTTCCAGTAGGAGATCTGTTGAATTAGTATCTTTTCAATTATCAGATGTGTCTCAGGTTTGGTTTGAGACCCTGGTACAGGGAAGATTAGCTACTTTACCGCCAATGGAGTGGAATGAATTTAAAGAAGCATTTATGAATCGCTTCCTGCCAATGAGTGAAAGAGACAAGAAGGCTAGAGAATTTGAAGAATTGAGACAGACACCGAATATGACGGTTTCTGAATATGACATTCGTTTTACCTAGTTGTCTAGATATGCACCATATCTGGTCCCTACTAAAAAAGATAGAATTAAAAGGTTTGTTTTGGGATTGATACACCCATTGTTTAAGTCAGTGGGTCCTCAGATGGATCATTTTTCAACTTATTCAGCAGCTGTGAACTGTGCTAGAATGATGGAAACACGAGAGCAAGCAGATATAGAAAGTTTTAAGAGAAGGAAAAGAGATCGAGATAGTAATGCCCAGACAAGATATAATCCTACTGTCAGTGGGTCAAGATTTCAACAGCCGCAGCATTTTACTCAAGCAGGATCTGGTAGCACCAGCCAGGCATCAGTCAATATCAATAGGCAAAGAATGATTCAAAGAGATATGAGACCTACTAGTCAATAGAATTCAAGATCGATTCCATTATGTCCCCATTGTGGTAAGCCTCATACTGGACAGTGTCGCCGAGCAACTGGCGCATGTTTTTGGTGTGGACAAGTAGGTCATATAGTAAGGAATTGTCCACAGTTACGAGGTTCTAGTCAAGCATCAGTACAACCAGCTTCACCCCCTGCATCTACACCAGCACGACCAGTTAGAGCAATTTCAGGCCAAACAAGTAGTGGTGGATTTGGTAGAGGATCAAGAGGTCGAGGCCGAGAACCAGTTCGCGTTTTTGCTTTGACACGACAAGATGCTTGTAATAACTGTAAAATTTAACGAAAATTCCAATTAAAGGAAATTTAGAATAAAAGAGAGAATTTTGACAATAGAGATAAGAATCATAGAAAATATGTATATTTATTACATGGATTAAAGAATTACAAAAGAAATATGAGAATTTATGTTTTGGCGCGCTATAAGCAAATATATTTTTATTTATGTAGAAATGATTATGATTTGTTAAAACTAAGTGGACTTTTAAGTAAAAGAAGTATTGTGTTGCTTAAAATAATTATATCGGCCTCTAATGAATTTTTATGGTATTTTTAGAAATATTTTTTCTTTGAATATGAATAAAGATATTTGTTTAAAAATTTGTTTTATTACGATTTTTATTAAGAAAAATTATGATTTAAGAGTTTAACTAAAGATTTATGAGAAAGGAAATTTTTAGAAATTTTTGGGATATTTTATGATGAAAAATGGAATTTATATGAATTTTTATAAAAGAAATTCATATTATTAATTATATAATAATAATTATTATATTTTTTTTTAAAAAAAAAAACGAAACCTGCAGAATGATAAAATGAAACCGGGGGCGACGAAGTATCAGAAAGAAAGAAAAAAAAATGGAAAAGATGAATAGTAATGAATAGTGTAGGAATAGTAACATCTAACATTTTCTTTCGATTTGGAGTACCGATTAGCTTCCAATATCAAAACTGAACGTGTTATTGGATTCAGGACGAAGAGTACTTCAGTTTTGACCGATCAGTTTTTCAAATCAACCGTTGAATCGCCGTAGATCTGAAGTAGAAAATCTCGGTAAAAGGTAAGTTCTGAAAAACCTTATTTAGGGATTTCTAATTAGAAATCTGACTCCGTAGATGGATTCAGAAACTAGATAAATATTAGGATATGAAATTATTTTGTTGATTCGGTAAAATTTTTGTAACAGTGAATAGTATTTTTCGGCGGTGAATAGTGTTTCCGGCGTGAATAGTTTTTTCCGGCGGTGAACAGTACCAAGCTCATTTAAGGCTTTTGGACCTTCCGGACTCGATTTTGGGGTATGTTTTACCGAATTCAGACCAGGAACTAGGATTTTAGGGCTGTCCAATCTGGAGCCCTTACTTGTGAGTGGGTTTTTCATATTATAGCGCATATTTTACGAATTTGGTTTATAATTCTTTCATATGATTTTAACTAGTTGGAATATATGCTAAACTGTTTTACCGCTTTGAAAACCAATATGTTCCAACCATGTTAGAAATTATAAATTTCAATCCTAGTTGAACCCTAGGTATGCAGGGCAAGCATCTAGACTAATAATTCTCCATTTGAGCTAGATTTATAGAAATGCGAACTTAGTCATAGAAATGAACTAAATTAGCCATGAAATGATTTGATGCATGATGAGCATCTATGTGACGTCTACGGACGATCTATGTTTAAAATGATTTGATGCATGATGAGCATCTATGCGACGTCTACGGACGATCTATGTTTAAAGGGAAAGTTTATGATGATAAAGGTCTCCATGGGAATTCATGGATGAGATATATTTTTTTGAACGGAATTTTATGGATGAAAAGAGCTAGATGGAGAATTATAGCTTTATTGTAAAGTTATTGAAATGTTTTACTTTGAACTCTTTGAATAGCATATTTCAAATGTTTTCTATTGGAGGGACCCTTTTAGATCACTGTTAGCTAGCCGCAGGTAGTGCTAGCCCTGGTGCACCATCATCATGTTAAGGCTTCGGCCTAGGATACTGTGACGGGCATATGACTGCCTAAGACACAGGGATTTAGGGTTGACTTATGTCTTCGCCTACAGTGATTGCCATACCCATTGCTATGTGCTTGGGGAAATTTAGGGTGGACTTATGTCTACGCCTACAGTAATTACCCTACCCTTGCTGTGTGCTTGGGGGAAATTTAGGGTGGACTTATGTCTATGCCTACAGTGATTACCCTACCCTTGCTGTGTGCTTGGGGGAGATGATAGATCTGTCAGGAAAGACTTCCAATAAACTGATGCATTTTTCTTAAAAATTAAATATTTCTAAACAAGCTCATTCATCATTGTTATTGCATAAATATCTTCATGTATTACTTACCATGCATAATTGATTTGCTTACGGTTATTGATTTAATCATGTTTTATCTTTTGAACACACATTTGAACTGTTTAGCATTCTTTCAATAAATTATGGTTAAATGCTTAATGTTTCTATTGTTATCTTTACATTTGGATTTCAATTATTAAACCCATTGCGAAACACTCGTGCTTGGTTTGCCCTGTTTCAGTTATAGTATGATTTACTCATTCACTGAGATGTGGTAATCTCACCCCTCTTTTGTTTCCTCCCCACAGATAGTCAAAGAGACTTTGATCCAGCTACAGCTTCGTAGGAGGCTGAAGATAGTGTTGGTGAGCCCCAGTTTGGGCAAGGCTCTTTTGTATTGTTTATTTAGTTTAGTTATGTCTAGAGTATCTCCATGAACATACAGGCAGGATCCTCGCTTCTTGCGTATTTTGATGTGTTGTTTGAAAAAAATGGTTTTATATTTTACAATAATGTTGGTATTATGAGGCTTTGGGCCAAGTTGAATCACATGAATATTATGAGACTATGGGTCAAGTTGAATCAGAATGTTGGATTCATGAGATATCATGAGATATATATATATATATATATATATATATATATATATATATATATACATATATACAGTATTTTCTGATATTGGATGTGGCATATGTGGCCAGTTATATTTATTATGTACTCTGGATTGTGTGCTGGATGTTTGTGCATGCTATGTGTTAGGCTTGCGGCTAGGGGGAAACCCTTATGTCGTGCCGGTCATGTGTTCCATCATTTGGGGCCGTGACAATGCTCAGGCCTCAAATGCAGTGATGACAGGTACATTGTCAGTGTGTTCTCATAGAGCATATGTACTTTTTGATCCTGGTTCTACTCATTCTTATATATCACCCTGCTTTGCTAAGAAATTAGGTAGAGATCCTACTAGTTTACATTGTTATTTTATGGTTGCTACTCCAATGGGAGAATTTTTATTGGTAAATGATGTGTATAAATCATGTGACATTTCGATAAAAGATAAGGAGACTTTTGTGGATCTGATAGTTTTAAATATGGTAGATTTTGATGTGATTCTGGGAATGGATTGGTTGTCATCATGTCATGCCATTCTAGACTGTCACCATAAAGTGATTAAGTCTAATATCCCTGGAGAACCTTCTTTCTCAATACAAGGAGATCGTAATAAAATGCCTAGTAATATAATATCTGCTCTATCAGCTCATAAACTGTTACAAAAAGGATGCCAAGGGTATTTAACAGTAGTCAAAGATGTTGATATGAAGTATACAAGTGTAGAGCAGGTTCCAATAGTTAAAGAATTTCCTAATGTGTTTCTTGAAGAGTTGCCAGGATTACCACCAGACCGAGAGATTGAGTTTAGTATTGACCTTCTCCTTGGAACACAACCAATATCCATACCTCCTTATAGGATGGCACCTGCAGAACTTAAGGAATTAAAAGAACAATTACAAGATTTATTAGATAAAGGTTTTATTCGACCCAGTACATCTCCCTGGGGTGCTCCTGTTCTTTTTGTGAAGAAAAATGATGGATCTTTACGTTTATGTATTGACTATAGGCAGTTGAACAAAGTAACTATACGAAATAAATATCCTCTACCCAGAATAGATGATCTGTTTGATCAGTTACAAGGTACTCAATGTTTTTCAAAAATTGATCTGAGATCTGGGTATCATCAATTGAAAATCAAGAAGAAAGATATTTCAAAAACTGCTTTTAGGACTCGGTATGGGCACTATGAGTTCTTAGTAATGCCATTTGGTTTAACAAATGCTCCAGCTGCATTTATGGATTTAATGAATAGGGTATTTAAACCTTTCCTGGACCAGTTTATTATTGTATTTATCGATGATATTCTGGTGTATTCAAAGAGTTCAGAGGAGCATGAGCAACATTTAAGAATAGCATTGCAAACCCTAAGAGAACACCAACTGTATGCCAAGTTTTCAAAATGTGAATTTTGGCTTAGTAGTGTTGCCTTCTTAGGGCATGTGGTTACTAAAGATGGTATTCAAGTTGATCCTAAAAAGATAGAAGCAGTGTAGCAATGGCCACGTCCTACAACAGTTACAGAGATTCGTAGTTTTCTTGGTTTAGCAGGCTATTACCGAAGATTCGTTAAGGATTTTTCAAAGATAGCTGCTCCTTTGACAAGGTTGACAAGAAAGGGAATAAAGTTTGTCTGGTCAGATGAATGTGAAAGAAGTTTTCAAAAACTTAAAGAATGTTTGACTACGGTGCCAGTATTGACTATTCCTTCAGGTACCGGAGGATACACTGTATACTGTGATGCATCGAGAATTGACTTAGGATGTGTGTTGATGTAAAATGGTCGAGTCATTGCATATGCATCTAGACAGCTTAAACCACATGAGCAAAACTATCAGACTCATGATTTAGAAATGACAGCAGTAGTTTTTACTCTTAAAATATGGAGGCATTATTTGTATGGTGAGACATGTGAAATTTATACAGATCATAAGAGTCTCAAATATATTTTCCAACAAAAAGATCTTAACTTGAGACAAAGACGATGGATGAAATTACTTAAAGATTATGATTACACAATACTATACCATCCAGGTAAAGCCAATGTAGTGGCTGATGCATTAAGTAGGAAGTCTATGAGTAGCTTGGCTCATATCACATTGGTAAGAAGGCCGTTAATTAAAGAGATACATAAGCTAGAAAGTGAAGGAGTAGTGATGGAAGTAATAGAGCCTGGAGTATTATTAGCTCATAAACAATTTCAATCATCTTTGATCGAGCAGGTGAAGAAGGCACAGAGAGAGGATGCCTATTTGTGCAAGAAAATTGAAGAGGTAAAAAATGGTGGTGAAGTTGATTTTACTGTAGACTCTGAAGGGATTCTGAGATTTGGCAAGCGGATATGTGTACCTGATAAAGAAGAACTTAAAAAAGAAATTGTAGAGGAGGCCAATAGATCCATGTATACAATTCATCTTGGAATAACTAAAATGTATCAGGATCTAAAAGAACTTTATTGGTGGGAAGGTATGAAGAAAGACATAGTGGATTACGTGTCTCGATGTTTAACCTGTCAGCAGGTAAAAGCGGAACATCAAAGGCCTGCAGGATTACATCAGCAGATAGAGATACCTGAATGGAGATGGGAAAGAATAACTATGGATTTTGTTACGGGGTTACCAAGAACACCAAAAGGGTTAGATTCTATATGGGTGATCATTGATAGGTTGACTAAGTCAGCACATTTTCTACCAGTAAAAACCACATACAATGTAGCTCAGTATGCAATATTATATTTGAATGAAATAGTGAGGCTTCATGGAGTGCCAATATCAATAATTTCTAATTGAGAACCACAATTCACAGCTCGTTTCTAGAGAGCTTTCCAAGAAACTTTGGGCACGAAGTTGAATCTCAGTACTGCCTTTCATCCTCAAACTAATGGGCAATCTGAGAGAACCATTCAAATATTGGAAGACATGCTGCGGGCTTCTGCATTAGAATTCCGGGGTAGTTGGGAAAACTTTTTACCTTTAGTTGAATTTGCTTATAACAATAGCTATCAAGCCAGTATACAAATGGCTCCTTTTGAGGCATTATATGGCAGGCATTGTCGTTCTCCGATTGGATGGTTTGAGATGGGCGAAGCAAATGTTTTAGGGCCTGATATAGTACAGGATGCATTGGTCAAAGTAAAACTGATTAAGGAAAGGTTGTTAGCAGCTCAGAGTAGACAGAAGGCTTATGTTGATAATAGACGTCGCCCATTAGAATTTGCCGTTGGTGAACATGTTTTTCTGAAATTATCTCCTATGAAGGGAGTAGTGAGATTTGGAAAGAAAGGGAAATTAAGTCCACGGTATATAGGACCATTTGAAATTCTTGATAGGATCGGTCTGGTAGCTTATCGTTTGGCTTTACCTCCTGAATTGGGTAATGTCCATCCAGTTTTTCATGTGTCTATGCTACGAAAATATTTACCGGATCCTACACATGTTATACAGTGTCCACAAATTCAGTTACATGAAGATTTAACCTATGAAGAACAACCAGTAGCAATAGTGGATAAACAAATTAAGAAGTTGCGGTCAAAAGAAATACCTACCGTGAAAGTGATATGGAAAAATCACTCTTCTGAGGAAGCTACTTGGGAAAAAGAAGATGAAATACACGCTAGATATCCGCATTTGTTTGAACAATGAGGTTAGTATTTATCTGCAACAATGGTGATGAAATTCGGGGACCGAATTTCTTTAAGGGGGAAAGAATGTAATAACCGTAAAATTTAACGAAAATTCCAATTAAAGGAAATTTGGAATAAAAGAGAGAATTTTGACAATAGAGATAAGAACCGGTGAAAATATGTATATTTATTACATGGATTAAAGAATTACAAAAGAAATATGAGAATTTATGTTTTTGCGCGCTATAAGCTAATATATTTTTATTTATGTAAATATGATTATGATTTGTTAAAAGTAAGTGGACTTTTAAGTAAAAGAAGTATCGTGTTGCTTAAAATAATTATACCGGCCTCTATTGAATTTTTATGATATTTTTAGAAATATTCTTTATTTTAATATGAATAAAGATATTTGTTTTGAAATTTGTTTTATTATGATTTTTATCAAGAAAAATCATGATTTAAGAGTTTAACTAAAGATTTATGAGAATGGAAATTTTTAGAAATTTTTGAGATATTTTATGATGACAAACGGAATTTATATGAATTTTTATAAAAGAAAATCCTATTATTAATTATTTAATAATTATTATTATATTAAAAAAAGAGATAAGGCAATTGATAAAACGAAACCGGGGGCGGAGAGTCAGGTTCGAGAAAGAGAAATCGAGAATTTTGCATAGTGAGTGAATTGTACTTTCAAACTTTATCTTTCGATCTAAGATACCGATTGGCTTCTTATCTCAAAATTGAAGGTGTTACTGGATTCAGGACGAAGAGTACTCCAGTTTTGACCGATCAGTTTTTCAAATCAACAGTTGAATCGCCGTAGATCTGAAGTAGAAAATCTCGGTAAAAGGTAAGTTCTGAAAAACTTTACTTAGAGACTTCTAATTGGAAATCTGACTCCGTAGATGGATTCAGGAACAAGATAAACATTATGATATGAATTCGTTTTGTTGATTCGGTAAAAAAATTTGTGACGGTGAATAGTGTTTTCGGGCAGTGTATAGTGACTAAACTCCCGAAGTCATTTTTCAAGTCTTTGGACCCTCCGGACACCTTTTTAAGGTCCATTTGATCAAATTTGGCTCAGAAAAGTATATATTAGGGCTGTCCAACTTGAAGCCCTTACACTGTGAGTAGATATTTCTTTCTATAGCTTATTACATGCTCTTCTTGAATTTAAGATGAATTATTGATTATAATTACATGTGATTTATACTTTTATATGTATCTAAAATGTATTAAAGTATCTGGAATTGATTTCTATCGGAAATATAGTTCAAGAAGAGTATGGTTCTGAAAATGAGATTTTTGAACTCATTGAATACGTGATTTTAAATGCATTTCTTATCACATGGTAAATGAAATTTATTGTATACGACGCATTGGTTTATAAAGTTATATGACTGCCTTGGAAAGAGGGCATATATATGTGATAAACCCTGAATGGGTAATTTTTAATAGATGAATTTTGAAATGCATTGAACATGTGATTTTTACATGTATTTTTCAGTATATGGCAAATAAAATGTGTTATGCACATGATATTGATCTTTACAGTGATATGTTTGCCTCGGATATGGGCATATATATATGTGATTCCCTGATTGGGAAGTTTTGACAGAGGAATATACTGGGACTGAAAGTCTGTATTATATTGAGAAATTTATACTGAATTCTAATGTATATGTGCATATAGTATTTGTGGAGAAATCCTATTGGAATCACTATCTGCTAATAGCATGGAATGTTAGCCCTGGTGCACCTTGATACCTCAGTTAGCAGGGGTGGTGCTAGCCTCGTGTGTCAACCAACACACGGGAGTTATTGTTATCGGGGAGAGCGGGATGCCTCCTATTATTGTTATCGTGGAGAGCATGATACCTCCTATTATTGATATGTGATTTACCCTCCCTTGCTGTGTGCTTGGGATTATTTATTGTATTGGTTCTAATATGGAAACCTCCTAAAGCATGTGAAATCTTTTATTGCATCAAAGTATTTGTTTATAACTGTATTGTATGGTATTTGGTTTTGAATATTGGGCTATAATGTGAAATGAGGATATTTGAAATACGGGTTCCATATGGATGTACTTCTGAATTGTACTTTCAATATGCTAAACTTTAAAGAATAAGTCATCCATATGCTAACCTAAGAGGTTATAGAGGGTCTTATCTGCTCACTGAGTTTTAAAACTCACTACTCGTTGTGAATATATTTTTCAGATAAGGAGACAGAGTCTGGTCCTGCAGATAGGTGATCAGCTAGACTGTCTACTCTCTGGGTGTGTCTATGTTGTTTCCAAGGCTCACGTTATTTGTATTGTATTTATATTTGTATTCTAGAGTATGCTCTCTATGCCACAGGCAGGATCCTTGCTTCTACTGTTACTCTGGTGTTTAAACTGTATATTGTATATGTGTATGGGAACCTATATGTATTGGTTTATATGATAAAGAATGGCATTATGTACATTTATGGAAAATACATGTGTATGGTATATGGTTTTCACGTGCCCTAAAATTAGGGTCGTGACATTTAGTTAAGGAGTTATGTTTGACAGGCATAGTGTTGACACAATGCAATCAGTTTACCATATGGAAATTATGTTAATATATACGGCTAGCTCATTGGCAAAGGAAACAACTTTAATGGGTCTAACATTTAGGGGTTACCTTAATCAAAGGTAATCTATGTTCTTTTAGTGTATAATTCTATCTGGAAATATAATTTTTAACCATCTATTATAGTTTTTTACTTCCCCAATACTGTGATACAGTGTTGTCCTATCTTCAATATAGATATTTCTATTTTCCCATAATCATAGCATTCTTTGATATAAGAGGAAAGGACAATGATCATAAGTCCAGCGACATTAACTTTTTCTTTTAGATTAAATTCTTCAATGATCATAACTTTTTTCTCTACTTTAAAGTAATCTTATCAATCATGAATAAATTAAAATCTTTCAATAGTAATTAATTGCCTCATATTTTGTTTTATATATTTGGCTGAATGTTCTTTTTGTAAGTTTTATAAGTTGAAAAGTTGGAAAGACGTCCTTAAAAGAAGGAAAACAGAAGGAAGAACATGTATGCAAGAACAACAGAGTGATTAGATGTATGCATCCAACCAAAGCACAAAAAGTGAAAGAAATCTAGATGTAACACTACTAGCATTCTTGATATATGCATCAATTTAGTGGAATTCTCATTCTCTTTTCACCACTGGCACTACCAAGTAGGCCTCAAATTTTAGCCAAGCTCCCCATTGGGGTTCTCATATATTCCTTTTCTTTTCTTTCATTAACTACTCCTTTCCCTTTTTCAATTATGTTTGCTCATTCCCTGTGTGTCCCTTGCACTAATCCATCACTTAGTTTAGTTGATGTTGAAACTCATCATCATGATAGCAATAAAGTTCTCCTTCACCTGCTACTGTCCTACCAGTGTTCTTGGTGGATTGAACCATCCATGTCTTAAGAAGTTTTTTATGCTTTCCTCCTTTGCTTTTCCCTACCATGTTTGATTGTGGGCAATAACGAACCAGGCTTTGTTCCCCTGTTAAGTCACTACAACAAAACAGGGCTTCAGTGGCAACAAAAGTCGTCACTGAAAGTCCAAATTTTGTCACTGAATGTCTTCAGTGACGACTTTTGGTCGTCACCAACTAGTCACAGAAAAACCCGTTGCTGAAAGTATCAGTGACGACTTAAACAAGTTGTCACTGAAAACAACTTTCATTGACGACTATTTTGCCACTAATTGTCCTTAATTTTGTCGCTAAAACCCAATAATCGTCACTGAAACATGACATTTAGTGACGATAGTCATAGTCGTCACTGAAACCTTATATTCAGTGACGACTATAGTCGTAACTGAAAGTGGTGATTCAGTGACGACCTATATAGTCGTCACTGAAAATAAGTTTCAGTGACGACCTATATAGTCGTCACTGAAAATAAGTTTCAGTGACGACCTATATAGTCGTCACTAAAAATAAGTTTCAGTGATGACTATAGTCGTCACTGAAGGTCTCTTCAGTGGCGACTTTTTCCAGTCGTCACTGAAGCTTACCATGTTAAATTAGTGACGACTTAGGTCATCACTAAATCTCTATTTATTGGGTTTTAGTGACGACCTTTGGTCGTCACTAAATCTTCTGTTCTAAATTTTTATTTTATTTTTATTAACCATTTGAAGAAAACACTGCTTTATAATTAAAATTTAGAACAAACAAAATTAATAAAATTCTATATATATTACCATAATTTAGAACATATACATGATAATTGAGTGATATACCTTGTCTCTTAATAGAAAATATTATACATAATACAATGTCAACAGAATATCAAAACAATTAACTTGGTGGTTTTGTTGGAGTTGGTGTTGCATTATTTGTAGAACTTGGTGTTGCATTATTTGTAGAACTTGGTGCAGCACTACTCATAAGTCCCAATAGAATTTGCCCCTGTTCATATCACAATAATAAATTAATATATAACTTGATAAGTCTAACATAAAAAAAATACATGTAGCATAAAGAAAATCCTAAAAATATTAAAGATTACCAAATTTAACAAATTAAATTAATATGACTAAACAGTGATGTTTCTTTAGAAAAATCACCACATTTTTTTTAGAAAAGCATTATGAAAGATATCTAAATCAAATCTCATTGCCCATGTTTCATGACTAAATATAGATGAGGAATCAAAACTTAGTCCTCCAAACATGAATAAAAGTCATAGTCATCAGAAATCATTATCAAGTCAGTCTCTTAAATAATTTTTTTTTTAATTTGGGTCTCATTGTTTCTCATAAACCTGCATAGTCAACAACAGGGGAGGAACTCTGTAAGAAAGTACAGCAAGAGCTGAGGACTCCTTCTACTGCCTTAAGACATACTCTTTTCCATGCTAACAGGCATTCTTCAAAGGCACTTACAAAGTCTGAGTTAGGACCAGTCAACTTCATATCACCATAAATTGGTTCATCAAGAAAACATAATAACAACCTTCACACAGAGAAAGCCATACGATGCATATAAAATCATTAGCCAAACTGCCAGAGAGGGTAATCATTTATAGAAAAATCAGGCCTGTGCCTGCAAAATCAATTGCCGGCAATACAATATTTTACCCCTGCTTTAGACATAGTTCAAGATCAAGCATCGTAATAATTACTGAACAGTGAAAAATGAAGAATAGATGTTCTCATCCTAGAGGCATAATTACTTATCATAAATGGAGACTAATGCATTGTGCACAATCAAGCACCATTATAGAGAGCTAGCTATAATAGACTGTTTATGGTGAGGCAAATGATAAGAGCACAGTGAATCAGAATGTGATTTGGGTGTTTCATCTCACAGTACAATCTATTGGTGCAAATAACTTTCCTAGTTAGAAAAACTGCTTTAGTTTATGAGGCCCACATATCTTAATTATTATAAAGCAATTACCGTTTATGGTGAGGCAAATGATAATAAGAAGCCAACTTGCTCAGAACTGCCAAACAAAAGAAAAGAAGAAGAAGAAAAAACAGAAAAGTTTGATTGATATTTTCCCACATAAGCATGTCAGTCAATCACTAAGCAGACACAAGCATCATGTGACACCAATAGAGGCAATTGAGGATGCAGTGACCACATGCATGAAAGGAACACAACTTTTGGAGGTTTATACAATACACAGAGATTAATAACGCAGCACCCCAAATAAGCAGTATAATCCAGGCCAACACTTGTGGAAATCAGAAATTTTAAAAACAGAAATTTAAATTAGAGATATAATCCATACCTCTAATCTTGTGGGTCCAAAGTTTTGCAAAATCAAAGATAATCTCCAAACCAAACTCCAGATTCAGCTGCTCCAGCAATAACAAAATCAATTCCAATTATACATTTAGAATAGAATGAAACCCAATAAACAAGACCCAGTTGTAAGATACAAAAAAGCAGGCAAATAAATGTCACGAATTGCATTTTAAACCATTGATATCTAACCTCTGCCAAAATGAGATTGATTCACCAAGTGCACTTAAGGTTGTAGAAAAAAAGAGAAGAATACGGCACAGGCTCTGGAATTCTTTCAATTGTAGCACTTAAGGTTGGGTTGGGCTAATCAATGAGCCAATAGAAATTCAACAACATAGGTGTGTCAATAAATTATGATAATTGCTCTAATTAAGCTTACTTGTCATTAGTAACAAGGTCTTTTATCCAAAGGAAAAGAAAAAATTCAAGACCTCTCCTACAAGGTTTGCAAAAAACACAATGTTGTCAAATACAAATTCATGGAAGATAGATCATATAATTTGCATCTGAAAAGAAAAAAAGATCCATTACCAACATTATGCTAACAAAGAATAAATAATTACCTCTGCGCTCCTTTCAAGTATTTGGGCACTTCAAAAGCCATCAACATACCTTTTCAACGGATAACTACACTTCCAGGCCCAATCTGCCCTGGAAGCACCATCATGCTTAATAGGGCTTTTAAGAGTACAATTGAACCTTTTTAGTTGCATGTGTTGGGCAAGTTTTGCTTGTTCAATATAGTTGCCGTTAATCTGGGAAAATATAAAATTAAAGGCTAAAAATAGTGTTGATTATCCTCTAAAACAGAATATTTCCCCATCCCCCTTGTTTGGCTTGGTTCATCATCTGATTTACTCATTGACATGAGATTATTATAAAACTAATTAAGGATTTGATCCTCTTCAATGTAGTATCAAAACCTCTAATCAAGTGATCAAGGATTTGATCCTCTTCATTCTTTTAATTGATTAAAAATTAAGTTTATAATAGCACTACTTTGTCCACACTTCAAGTCTAAAGAGCTTTCCTATTAGAAACTCTAATAAAAAAAATTTATAGGTCTTCACTTAATAGATTTAACCTTTTCCTTTGAATTGGTCTATGACAAATTGAAAGCCTCTAGAACCAAAAGCTAGGGTGATAAGAAAACTAAATCCCAAAAATAACAGAATTTAGAAACTGATTGCAATTGATTTCACGGTTGACCATTCAAATTTGATTATCTGATCATCATGTTCATATTTGGATTAGATTATGTTCTTTAAACTGGTCTATCAATAGATCCACTCAATGTCAGTGGAATATTATCTAACTAGGTCTACATGGTTTTTTGGAGCTACACCGACTATCTATTACAGGGAAAGAGAAACAGGAACTAAATTGTCATGAATATATATAAAGCACAGAAGTCAAAACTAGTTACCTCCATCCCAGCGTGAACCACTGAAACCATCGATGGCAGAACTAGAAAAAAGAAAACTGCAGATGCTGCCATCGGTAACTTTGGGTTCCCACTCCCGAGGATCCTTGACAGACATTGCTGAAAGATTTCACATTCAAAAGTGATAGTGAAGTGATAGATTGACCAGAGGACCTAAATTAATCTCAAACTAGGCAGAAATGCAAAAGAAAGCTGCACTGCTAGAAATATAACGAAAACATTTTTTTGAAAGAAAAAGAAACTCCATTAGAGATGGAGGTAAAAAGAGGAGCGGGAGTTGCAATCAGAAGGAAAGGTATACAGGGTAAAATATATTAAGATGAATTTAATAATTGTTAAACTTACTATACTCTCGTAAGGAATAATTTCTTGAGCAGTCTATTCTGTGAAATTAAATTTTAGAAGACTGAAGATGGAAGCCATTGAGTTTATCTAATAAATTAATAAGGTATCTTCTGCATAAAAGTAGTCAGACCATAAAATTTTCCTGGATGCAGACTAGTACCTACCAATCAGTCAACACACAACAGGATATATCAAAGATAGAAACATTGAGCACATTGGTTCAGGTCCATTTCAAGTGTGAAACCAATACTACTTGATTATTGGTGTAAGAAGGAAACATATAGATGTAGTAAACGAAAATGATTTGGGATCTTCTTTTTTTTCTTTTATTTTAAGTTAAATCTTAATCGAGCAAAATTTTATCTCTTACCGGTTCAATATGTAAACTGAAACACATGCAGAAAAAAGTGGAGCTGGCACCATTTGTGAGTGAAGACATCATGGGTTGAATCACAGTTTCTAGATCCCAAAAGCAGAATTGGAAACTTAAAAAGTAAAATCTGAAAATATAAGACTGAAAATATCTTATCATTTCAACAAAATTTGTTCCTGTTCAACAAAAAGAAAACAGAACATGTTAATCCTATATGCACATGAACAGACACACAGGGAAAGGGAATTAATTATATGGAGTATGCAAGGGTTGAGGATTGGAGCCATAAGCCAAAGATAGAGTGCTTGAGTAAAAGAATTGGATTACAGTGAAAAGTTTTAGAAAACAAATATACACAAACAGATAGCAACACTAGTTAACCATGTGGGATATTAATGATTTGGGATTTCCAACCTTGATGTGGTTATGGCATGAACTAAGGGTAACTATGGCAAACTCAAAAGCTCAACTACTAATGAGCTTAATGTGCAACACGAACAGAATGTGGATTGTCGTTATTTTACAACAGAAACAGAAGAATCGGTGCAACAATTCCTGGTCCAGAATATAGAACAATGGAACTAAAATAAAATGCTCCTTAGTCTACACCACCACATTCTTAATCTTAGCAAATCAAATACATTCTATTTTGTCCATATTCTGATGACGCATGTAAAGGGCTCCTTAGTCCATATATATATATATATATATATATATATATATATATATATATATATATATATATATATATATATATATATATATATATATATATATATATATATATATATATATATATATATATATATATTTCATTTTGGGGCATGACAGAACATCTAAGTATGGTTCCAAATTCGGGTGGTCAAATATAGCATTCCATTTGCCTGGTAGAACAGAAAACGAGATCAAGAATGTTTGGAACACCCAACACCGAAGCTTATTGAACATACAAAAATAGAGAAAAGCCCTCGGTTTAAACCAGCACAGAAGCTACCCAAACAGAACAAAAAACTTCTCAATCTTCACACATTTTCTAAAATCAATCAAAAGCAAACAGTTTATCGGGTAAAATGACAGACGGAACTTCAATCACAAGCAAACAGCAAAAACAAGAGGAAGTAGATGGGAGAACCTGAAATACAAGCTCTCTGACCATGCTATGCCGAACTAGTTACTACTGGGATTTTCACGAGCGATTAAAGTGATAATGAAACAGAGAGAAGGAAATTGCGGGCTACAGAAAGGCAGAGAGAAGGATTTCACAGGCAATGGCATCAAGGATCGATTAGGGCTTTTCACGAGGGGAGGGATTTTCACGGGTAAAATGAAAGGGGGAACCAAAAAATGAAGCGGGCTTCTTTTTCACAAGCCAAAGTTTACCCGTGGGCTTCCAAGAGCAAGATGAAATATGGGTTCACGATGTGGGGGAAATGGCTCTGCTTTTGTTGTCCGTGCTCTTACTGAGGTTCCCCAAATCGACTCCACGAGCAAGATGAAAGCTGGGTTCGGGAGGTGGGATTCGAAGAAATGCTATGCAAATAATTAGATATTTCACACGGGGATCCAGGAGCAAGATGAAAGCTGGGTACGGGAGGCGATAGAGTAAAGTATCACGCGGGGTTCCAAGAAACAAAGGCCACATTCAGGGAAAAAAGGCCGGGGGGTATTTCTTCTTTTAGTGACGACTGTGTCGTCACAAAAATTAACCTTTCAGTGACGATTACACAAAATCGTCACTGAAATTATATCTTTCAGTGACGACTAATTTAAGTCGTCACAAAAGGGTAGTTTTCAGTGACGATTTATTTAGTCGTCACAAAATGTTGGTCACAGAAAATTGATTTTCTTGTAGTGAGTCTTAACCACATGTTCGAATTCTTTAATCTTGGTGGAAGGTATAGGCTTCTTATGGTCTGTAATTGCCATCCCTTTTTTTTGTGTTTTCGTTTGTTTTTGTTTTGCTAATATAATATCTCATTTGTCACTCTAAATACTTGGATACTCAATAAAATTTGTAGTTCTTGAAGCAACATCATTCTATGTAACTGTTACATTTGAGAACATGTTCTTTGTTATGAAAAAAATTGTTGTGTTCTGAATTCTTAAGGGCAACAAAATGGATAATAACAACACATCCTCTCTCAAAGGTATTGGACAATAGGAGATTTTTCAAAAATATTAAGGTGGAACTGAGCCATGTTAATCTTGTTTGGGCCTTCATGGAGGGTTCTACTTATTTATTAGAATTTTGTTTTCCAAAATCAAAGGTATGCTTGTCTTATTTTTGTAGCCCAGGGGCATAATTTTGGGTGGAGTTTGAAGGTCATTGATTTTTATTAGTGAGGCTTTGGCCCATTGGTGGCCCTGGAAAGTATAGTCTTCAAACTTTGTACTATGTATGTGATTGATATTATGAGTTGGATTTATACTATAGTTGTTTGAGGATTACACTTGTCTTGTGATTTATTATATTATATTGTAATTTACTATCAGTGATATTATGTGTCACTTACAAGGAAATACTACTACTGTTCATAGGCTCACAAGGTGGATTGAATAGGAAGACAAGATTAAAGTTAAAGGGGAGACAGACTTGCAGTATGCTATGATGTGTATAAGTGGTAAGAGATCGATTTGTTATTTACAGTAAAAAGCAAATTGATTAGTAGAATTACCAACTTACAGTATACCTTCTCTATATATATGTTCAACCACCAGTTTAGTCAAATAGCATATAGTTAGGAATCTGTCTTTCATTTAAAGGGGGTAAAGGGCTACAGAAAAAGAAAATAAAAGGATTGTAGCTCTACAAGGAATGGACAAGACACCAAACAAGCATCTCATTAGAGTGTAAGCAAATGGTTAAGGGAGCTCAGAGAATTTGGGAACAAAGACATAAATGGTGGTTATTTTGGTGGGAAACAAACCTAATTTGGTCAGTCAAGAGAAATTGTGAAAGAAGAAGGAAAAAGCCTCGTAGAAACAGAGGGGTTATGTTTTATG
Organism: Gleditsia sinensis; assembly: GCA_037074535.1. Classification (NCBI taxonomy): domain Eukaryota; kingdom Viridiplantae; phylum Streptophyta; class Magnoliopsida; order Fabales; family Fabaceae; genus Gleditsia; species Gleditsia sinensis. Next base: position 212,182 of record JAYWLF010000082.1, read on the forward strand.
AAATATCTTATTTATGGAACCTGAATGTTGAGAAAGCATTCTTATAGAAGATAATCAAGATTCATGGTATCAAAAACTAGAGAAATTAGGGAAAACGTTTAAGTAAGCTTTCTAATTTCATATCTATAATTTAGATGATAATAAAAAATTCAATCCTCTCAATAAGATTTGTAGAATGATATATAACAGTTATATTTTTTCTATACAAGAATAAGTTCTATGCAAAGTGAGTTACTATAAAATTCTGTCATTGCAATTTTTTTAACAACATTTTAAGGTCAAAAAGTCTTCTAAATGTCATCGCTGATGCTATACTTTTGATAACAACTTTGAAAGTCGTTATAAAAAATTTACCACCAAAATCCCCCCTTTTTTTTGGTAGTGGACGATACCAAGGAGTGGAAAAAGAGGGGGTGCTTGGAGAGCAACTTATTTTCCCAAATATAATGTTACAATCTCTTATTGCATGATTTTTCCTTTTACACAAACCCTTTTGTTTTAATTATTGCAAATGAGTTTAGTTGTATGTAATCCCTTCCCGTCTAATCGACAATTATGATTAAAATTTTGATGTGGACTGAGGAGCTTCAAAACCTTTGACAAAAGCCTATTTAATGAAAGAAGATAATTGGTGGAAAAATGCAAGTACACATTATTATAGTTCTAGAATAACATGATGAGAAGATTATCATCCTTGGAGATTGTTATTTTATTTTGTCAAGTATCAAAATTATAAAAATTTCAAATTTATTTAGAAAATAAATTGTTGCAAGATTGTAGAGCTTATAAATTGAAATATGGTAAAATTAAAAGAAAATAATAATTGAAATTGTTTGATGATACAAATTAATGCGGAAAAACCTTTAGGAATCTGATTTTACCCTTTCTTTATGCTTCTCCTTATCTTACTAACCCAAAAAAAAAAAAATTTGATGTTTGCTAAAACAAATCCTAAGTTACTAAATAACTTCTTTTTATAGTCTACTTAGACTTACTCTTACAAATACACTCATACAAGATTATGGTAGTCAATAATTCAGGAGCAGTTTGAGATCCATGATTTGATTCTCACTACTTAGGCATGTATAAGTTTCTCTATCTCTATAATCACCTAAATTGAATTTTTGGAAGATCTAATTTGCAATTTCCTTTTACAATAGCAAATAATAAGATCAAAATCATCTAATTAATAACTAATTAATTAGACACAGAATAATTTGAACAAACCAAGGAGAAATTTCATTCAAATTAAATATGGAAACATAAGCATAAGATTCAGACTTCGCCGTATCATCTTTCTTATGTAAAGTGATTTAGTTCATGTTAAAAATTAAATACTTCCTAAATAAGTTCAACATCATGAGAGTTTAAAATAGATACAAATCAAACTGATCAAGAGCTGTCATCCACTGTCTTGCTTCCACCTTCACATGATGCTTCTGTTCAACTGCTTTGCCTCTCTGTTTTCTGTTCCCAGCTGCTTCTAGCGTTCATCTTTCTGGTTTGCTCATCCGTAGTCCTCTCTCACTCGCGATGCTCTGTGCTTCCATCAGCTGGGATATCCAGGAGATAGCTGTGACGCCCAGAAAATTTGGCAGTTTCAGATAAGATTTCGAATTTGCAACCACAAAGTTCCACAGATTTTTTGGCAACTGATTACTGTTATTTGGTTTCTTCTCTTCTATTCCTTTCGTGTCATTGATTTTTTGCTCAAACTCTCCACCTTTATTCTCATTATTCATCCTAATTTATACGTAAATTTTTCTAGCAGATCAGTTATCTAGTTTGGAGTTAATCTGACTTAACGACCATTTGATTTTCAAGTGTGCCTCACCGAGATTAATAGGAATAATTTATGGGTCCTCTGTTTTTGGTTTCTTTTCTCCGTTGGATGTATTAATTTTTAAAAGGACATTAATTTGATTTATGTCATTGTTTAACTTGGATAACATATTCTTATAAATTATATACTTTTTAGATTAAACTAGCTCTTTATATAATTTACTATGTAAAAATTACGAACTTATGATAAATGTTTTATAAGACTAACTGTTAGAAGGTCTACAATTATATGTCAAATTGATAGGTTTACAATTTTCATTTCTCTCTCCTAATCAATTTTTTAGTTAAATTTTTAATTTTTACTTATAAATCTTTGATTATTATCAAATGTTTGTGCTTTTTATTTTTCTATTTTATATTTTATGACAAAATTATATTCTTGAGAACATTTTTCAAGTTTAATGTCTTAAATTTAAGTAAGGATCATGTCTTTATAAATTAATTCACTTTTTCTACAAGACAGAATAAGATAGATTTCAATGTGTATTATGTCTTTTTAAAGTTTCACTACATGTTAAAAAAATATATGGCTCTGTTTCTTTTGTAAGATAATGCAGGATAACATTCAACTGACACATTTGTATTGTCACGGCCCCAAATGATGGAACACATGACCGGCACGACATAAGGGTTTCCCCCTAGCCGCAAGCCTAACACATAGCATGCACAAACATCCAGCACACAATCCAGAGTACATAATAAATATAACTGGCCACATATGCCACATCCAATATCAGAAAATACTGTATATATGTATATATATATATATATATATATCTCATGATATCTCATGAATCCAACATTCTGATTCAACTTGGCCCATGGCCTCATAATATTCGTGTGATTCAACTTGGCCCAAGGCCTCATAATACCAACATTATTGTAAAATATAAAACCATTTTTCAAACAACACATCAAAATACGCAAGAAGCGAGGATCCTGCTTGTATGTTCATGGAGATACTCTAGACATAACTAAACTAAATAAACAAGACAAAAGAGCCTTGCCCAAACTAGGGCTCACCAACACTATCTTCAGCCTCCTACGAAGTTGTAGCTGGATCAAAGTCTCTTTGACTATCTGTGGGGAGGAAACAAAAGAGGGGTGAGATTACCACATCTCAGTGAATGAGTAAATCACACTATAACAGAAACAGGGCAAACCAAGCACGAGTGTTTCGCAATGGGTTTAATAATTGAAATCCAAATGTAAAGATAACAATAGAAACATTAAGCATTTAACCATAATTTATTGAAAGAATGCTAAACAATTCAAAAGATAAAACATGATTAAATCAATAACCGTAAGCAAATCAATTATGCATGGTAAGTAATACATGAAGATATTTATGCAATAACAATGATGAATGAGCTTGTTTAGAAATATTTAATCTTTAAGAAAAATGCATCAGTTTATTGGAGGTCTTTCCTGACAGATCTATCATCTCCCCCAAGCACACAGCAAGGGTAGGGTAATCACTGTAGGCGTAGACATAAGTCCACCCTAAATTTCCCCCAAGCACACAGCAAGGGTAGGGTAATCACTGTAGGCGTAGACATAAGTCCACCCTAAATTTCCCTGTGTCTTAGGCAGTCATATGCCCGTCACAGTATCCTAGGCCGAAACCTTAACATGATCATGGTGCACCAAGGCTAGCACTACCTGCGGCTAGCTAACAGTGATCTAAAAGGGTTCCTCCAATAGAAAACATTTGAAAATATGTTATTCAAAGCGTTTAAAGTAAAACATTTCAATAACATTATAATAAAGTTATAATTCTCCATCTAGCTCTTTTCATGCATAAAATTCCGTTCTAAAATATATCTCATCCATGAATTCCCATGGAGACCTTTATAATCATAAACTTTCCCTTTTAAACATAGATCGTCCGTAGACGTTACATAGATGCTCATCATGCATCAAATCATTTTAAACATAGATCGTCCGTAGACGTCGTATATATGCTCATCATGCATCAAATCATTTCATGGCTAACTTAGTTCATTTCTATGACTAAGTTCACATTTCTATAAATCTAGCTCAAATGGAGAATTATCAGTCTAGATGTTTGCCCTGCATACCTAGGGTTCAACTAGGATTAAAATTTATAATTTCTAACATGGTTGGAACATATTGGTTTTCAAAGCAGTAAAACAATTTAGCATACATTCCAACTAGTTAAAATCATATGAGAGAGAGAGTTATAAACCGAATTCATAAGACATGCGCTATAGTATGAAAAACCCACTCACAGGTAAGGGCTCCAGATTGGACAGCCCTAAAATCTTAGTTCCTGGTCTGAATTCGGTAAAACAGACCCCAAAATCGAGTCCGGAAGGTCCAAAAACCTTAAATGAGCTTGGTTACTGTTCACCGCCGGAAAACACTATTCACTGTCACAAAAATTTTACCGAATCAACAAAATAATTTCATATCCTAATATTTATCTAGTTTCTGAATCCATCTACGGAGTCAGATTTCTAATTAGAAGTCCCTAAGTAAGGTTTTTCAGAACTTACCTTTTACCGAAATTTTCTACTTCAGATCTACGGCGATTCAACGGTTGATTTGAAAAACTGATCGGTCAAAACTGAAGTACTCTTCGTCCTGAATCCAATAATACGTTCAGTTTTGATATCGGAAGCCAATTGGTACGCCAAATCGAAAGATAAAATTGGATGTCACTATTCACTCACTATTCACTACTATGCATTTTTTTCCGTTTTTTCTCGAATCCGATCGTCGCCCCCGGTTTTCATTTTATGGTTTCTGTTTTTCGTTTTTTTTTTTAAATATAATAATAATTATTAAATAATTAATAATAGGATTTTCTTTTATATAAATTCATATAAATTCCATTTTTCATCATAAAATATCCCAAAAATTCTTAAAAATTTCCATTCTCATAAATCTTTAGTTAAACTCTTAAATCATGATTTTTCTTAATAAAAATAATAATAAAATAAATTTTAAAACAAATATCTTAATTCATATTAAAAGAAAGAATATTTCTAAAAATACCATACAAACTCATTAGAGGCCGATATAATTATTTTAAGCAACACAATACTTCTTTTACTTAAAAGTCCACTTACTTTTAACAAATTATAATTATTTCTACATAAATAATAATATTTTTGCTAATAGCGCGCCAAAATATAAATTTTCATATTTCTTTTGTAATTCTTTAATCCATGTAATAAATATACATATTTTCTACGGTTCTTATCTCAATTTTCAAAATTCTCTCTTTTATTCTAAATTTCCTTTAATTGGAATTTTTGTTAAATTTTACGGTTATTACATGTATAATTGTAAATATTTAAAGACATGGCATAGTTACAAGCTAGAAGCACTTTTGATATGAAAATTTAATATAACTCTTCAATAGGCATATCGAATACTAATAATATTCTTTGATTATTTTGCGAGAAATCTAAAATAGTAGTCTCCTTTTAGTTTCAGGATCATAAAAAGTAAAAATGTAATTCATGTCTTTGACCATTACAAGTGTTTCTTACTTGGCTGAAATTAGTTGTAGGCAACTCTTTGGCCATTGGCCAGTGCTGCTTCTCCTCTAATTTATTATATGTTTTGATTTTATTGCTACAAAATTTTGAATCTACATAAAATAAATGTTTTGATATGTCCAAAATATGAATTCGCATAAGCGACATCGTGGGAGCTTGAATGTATAAGTATGTTTACTGAATTTGTAGCTACAACAAACAGGGTACCCAACAATCCAGCATATATTTATTTTTACATTCTACAAACGCTGGAGAACTTAATTTTGCAATTTGTGCAGTTATTTTTGCTGTTCATATAATCATGGCACGAAGTCTATCATTCTTTTTGTTTGTTCACAACTTTTATTTTCTCACCTACATAACTATAACACATTGCCTTTTCTGTACCTTTTCAGCTTCAGCACATATACCATTAAAATACACAAAATAACATAGTTCAGAGTTCGCTAACATGATGTAGTTATTATAAAGTTGTATTGGTGAATGAAGATAAAAGAGATCAATATTTGTATATTTTCACTTTTGAAAAGCTGGGTTCTTGCATCTGAAAATTTTACGACATATTGATCAGGAAAATTCTAGATAAATCATGTGAAATATAGTCTAACAAGAATTATTGTTTATGCTTATGTAGAAAATGCAGAGAAAGCACTTGATTGGTTCTTACTACATGAACCACTAATTAATTAGAATTAATTAGGTTATATATGTATATATATTTAAATTTAACTTCATAATTATCTTCATTTAGGTTTTAGATACATTTCCATTTTAATCAAAATTAATCAAATTTACTATCAGCATAATAGGATTATGGTAAAATTTTCAAATTCTTAAAAGTGTACGTAGTAATTGGAAGTTTTCACTAATTATGGATAATATGATTTAATTATCACTTCTTTAAATTTTATTTATTGACATATTTTATATAATTAAAATTAGAAAAAAGAATTGTTTTATGTGAGAACTAGAAATTATTTTTAATCAAATTTCTGAGTTGATAGTCTAAATATCTTATTAATATTTTTTACAATTTTATATTTTTGATTATATATAAAATTAATTATAACAATAAGTTTCAATAACTCCGTACAAAGCATATATATATATATATATATATATATATATATATATATATATATATATATATATATATATATATATATAACAAAGTAAGTACGTTAAACGTGTGTAATTAAGATGTTTTTAAAATGATATTTGCCCTTATTATATATATTTTAGTGTATATGATAAATTATTTTTAAAAGTTATTTTAGACATTCAAAATTGACAGATAGTAATTTTTAAAATTATTTTAAAAAAATTATCTAAAATTTCAAAAAAGATTATAAATAAAAAAACTGATATACTTTTATAATTAATTTTTAATTTTTCAAATTTTTTATTTATGATAAAAATTTAATCAAATATAATTTTTTAATAGAGTTGTAATTTAAAAATAAATTATAAGTCAGTCGTGATTATTTTAAATAATTATATTTTTTAAAATTTAATTTTGAAACTATTTTTTTTATCTCATAATTTCTTTTGCAAGTTATCAAAAATTATTTTGCAATCACTCTTCAAATAAGCGTTTTTGATACAGAGATCACGAGCAAAAGTCAAGCCTTCTTTTACTGTCAAAGCTTTCAACTGACCTGGGGTAAAAGCCTGCAACAACTTTTTCTCAAGCCCCACAAAAGCTTCTTGCATCTCACAGCACTATCACAACAACCAAATAAAGCGCCGTTCACATTTGCTTTAAAGAAGGGGTAATTAGAGGATTTCCAAACTGCTTCATTTTCGATCACAGTCACTGTCCCTTCTGTTAAATTTGCATTATTTTCTCCACCGTGCAGCATGGCACAGTCTGGCCCTATGTCCATTGATGGCTTTACAACTGATCGTATCAGTTATATCTTCTTGTTTTTTTTAAAATCAAATATAATCAGGTCTTAATAAGATGTTTTTGAAATTATTTCATACACAATTTTGTTATAATTATCATACTTTGTTATCTAGTTATATTCAACCACTGCCTTTGATATTCCGTATTTGAGAAAGGTTAGCAAGACCGTGTCTATCATCAATGATTAGCTGGCTAAATTGGCTGTTAAAAGAGTTGTGCCCCTTAAGTTGGGTGGAATCACCTGCTTTGGGTTGTTTGCTGGTTATGCTGTTTTGCTTCCTAATTTTCTGATTTTGAAGATCTGTAATGGCTAAATATATATATATATATATATATATATATATATATATATATATATATATATATATATATATATATATATATAGAGAGAGAGAGAGAGAGAGAGAGAGAGAGAGAGAGAGAGAAAAAAAAATATTTTAAAATTATGAAAGTACCCAAAATTTTTATATTTGATACACTTGTTTCATAATTTGTAGAGACACTTTTAACACACTTAAAAATATCTAATACCATAAAAAAGAAAGATCTCATATCTTCAAAAAATTTACCTTATCAGACTTTTATATATAGTAAAAATTGTACTTTTTCTTCAATAACTTCCTATTATTTCCATATATATATATATATATATAACTCACCTTTGTAACATTAAATAACTACAAGAAAATTACTGACATGAAAATTACGATTGTATTTCATACCTATTTATTTAAAATGTTTGAAAATATTTTAGAGATATCTCTTGCTATCAAGAATAAAAAATATCACCATTCTAAATTTTTTAACTTTTTTTTTTTACTTTTTATACTCAATTGTGACTACATCTAATTTGAAGATATTTTTGAAATTATTATTGCACAAATTACTATTTTTATTTTTATTTTATTTTATAAAAATATTTTAAGAATTAGACTATTAATTACATAAATATTAACATTTTAAAATAGACTCTTTGTACACTAAATCAATGGAAAATAAGTATTTAGTGAGATTTATCTCTAAAATTACTACATATTCATTTTATTTTATTTTTAAAGTATTTTTATAAACTATTAACACTTAAATATTAATCCCTTTTAAAATTTGTTGTGACAAAGAAGTCCTCTCAACAAGTGTCTATTCTAAAAATCAAATTACTACATTAATCTCTTTTTAACAATTTTGATGTTTGAAATTAAAATGATATGTTTTAAAAAGTTGATAATAAAATAATGACAAACAAATGACACAATTTTTTTTGTAAGACTCAGAATGGTAGTTTACTTTTAATTATATCTTTTTTCTTTTTATATTTAATTGTCACTGATCTTAATTTCTTAATATTTTTAAAAATTATTCACAATTTACTTCTTTTTGAATTTTTATTTATTTTTTCCTACATTAAATGTTATATAGACTATAGAGCTACAATATTAAAAATTAAATAATAAGTATATACTTATTTGATGAAAATTTAATAAAAAAGGGTATAAATTTGGCTGGGTAACGAAATCTTAATATAAGAGACTTTTGAATTTATCACACTTAGAGCATCTCCAATGGTGATACCCACTCAAGTTGCTTAAGTGGGTCCCACATGTGTTATATCAGCATTTTTTTTAAACAACCCTACAGTATTTTAAGCAACCCTGCACTCCAATGGTGCAACTATCAAAAATTCACTAAATGGGTCCCATAGGTTACCCCACATCTTTATATTTATTTCTATTTAAAATATTAATTTATTTTCATTTTAATTTTAAAACAATAAATACGTAAAAAAAATTAAAATATATTAAAAATAATACAAATAATTATGAAAATACAATAATTAAAAATTATAAAAATACATAACATTATCTTAATTAATTCCATATGATTCTCTAATCACGTCACATAACATTTCGTAATCTCATCGTTGTCTCTCTGTCATCTCAGATGTATCCTTAAAGAGAAGCTTTTCAAGCATCTTAATCCCCTCCATCTTCAATTCTTTCTCTTTTAACTTATTTTCTTCCACCTTAACCGATGCCATCGAGATTTTAGTTGAACAGATTTTTGAACTGCACTATTTAACCGATGCCATCGAGATTTTAGTTGAACATATTCTCTCTCTCGAAATCGACCACGATAGTTGTTATAATTCTCTTTGATTCTTGACCAAAAACTATCTGCTTTTTGGTCAACACCAACAACTGCATCCTTTGAAACGTTGAGCCACGACTAAATAAGAAGTACATCTTCGTCCGTTGTGAACCTAACTCGAGATTTTTTTTGCCTTGCATTTCCTCCTCATTCATTGAGCATAATATTTTTCAAACCAACTTGGGTGAAAAATTGTGGAACTTGAGACTCGAACATAGATCCGACTGGTGTTTCAGGTTCTTGATCAGTAGACTCTGCACCGCTAGTACCCATTGGAAAAGACCTATAAAACATGGCGGGATTGGTTGGTTGGAATGGAAACATAGGAAATTCTAGTATTTGAATTATTTTGTGGATTTGGAAAAAATGGAGGAATTTGAGGATTTTCACTGGTAGGAGGTTGATAATTTTGCATATAATTGAAAAAAGGATTGAAATTAAATTGATTGGGATCCATTTATCAATACAAATAAAATTGTAGATCAAAGAAGAAGACACGAAGAATTGGTAAATTGAGAAGTTGAGTGTAAAATTCTCAAACTTTTACTCCTATTTATAGAGTAATATACATGAACTCCAACAACTATTTCAACGATCATTTCCAACGTTCATATATGCAATTCATATACCACCAACAGTTAATTTATTTATCACAACGGTCATATACTATTTTTGGGTTCGGATGTTTTTTCCATTTATTTGTTTCAGACTCAGCCATTTATTTATTTCATTTTGTTTTCATTGCCCCAATACCTTTATCTCTTCGTTTTATTTGTTCGAATTTTGTTTTCATTTATTTGTTCCAACCTTCATTTTGTTTCCATTTATTTGTTCGAATTTTCTTTTCTGCTTTTTTCGTTTTATTTCCGTTGCCCGATGCCAGCTTTTCCATTTATTTTTGTTTTCATTGCCCTGCCTTCATCTCTTCCATCCAATCGAGCCATCCTCCAGCAGTGCACCCTCTCGAAGCTTCGATTCCTTCACTGGTTCAGCGTCCAAGCCTCCTCATCTTCTTCGTTCTTCCCTTGGATTTGGGTTCGGTTTCGGTTTTTGGTTTCCCCTAGTTCTTCTTCTTCGTTCTTCTCCGTGCAGAGCACCCTTTCGAAGCTTCCTTCCTTCACCGGTTCCAGCGTCCAAGCCTCCTCATCTTCTTCGTTCTTCTCCTGGATTTGGTTTCAATTTCGGTTTTCGGTTTCCCCTAGTTCTTCTTCTTCGTTCTTCTCCATGGCTTTCGGTTTCCCCTGAATTTTCCCCATATTTCCCCTTGTTTGTAGCTTTCGGTTTCCCCTAGTTTCTCCTGGATTTCTCCCATGGCTTCGAGTTCGTTGGGTCTCAATTTCTGGCTTTCGGTTTCCCCTGGATTTCCCTCATATTTCCTCGTTTCTGGCTTGCGGTTTCCCCTCCCATGGCTTTGAGTTCTTTGGGTGTCTTTGGCTGGTGTTGGGTTTGTTGTGATTTTTCTCTACTTCTGATTTTTTGTTGTGATTTCTGATTGAGATTTCGATTTGGATTTCTGCATTTTTTATTGTGGTTTTTTATTCTGATTTTTGGATTAGAGGATATTTGGTTGTAATTTTTGTTTCTGCTTATCTCTTGCGCGGCACTTTCTTGAGACTCAAAAACTGTCGACCAACTGCACAGCGCCTCGGGACAGTGCTCATCAGCCTATACTTTCCCTGCCTTTTGTCATTTCAATAAAAATTTTACATCTGAAAGTGAGATTAATGCTTCTAGCATTCTGAATTACAGACCCTTAGATTTCTGATCATAATGTCTAACCATTCGTCTCTCTGCCTCCGGCCTTTCTCTCTTCTATTCTATTGACACCCCGCTCTCGACAAAAGGTTCTTGTCTGGTCGTCACTTGAGTCTTAACAGTCTGCTGTGATGGCCTCGAGATGCACACCTTCAATGCACAAGGGATCTTCTCCGGAGATAGTTAAGAACGAGGTTCATTTTATAGAGATAGGTTGACATTTGAAAACCTGTTAAAGAGCGACGTTGGAGACGTTAGTTATCATCTATCTGCTTCTGCCATCCCTTTACCCAGTGAACGTGGAGTTGTGACAGCGCTGCTAGTTGCCTGGCTTTGCGTCGGAATTCAACCTATTTATGTGGGTTACGGAGGCTGCTCACTCATCTTCTCACGTGCCATTGCATGCATGCTTATCTCATTACGTAGATATCGTAAATCACGATATAGGATAACCACTACTCCTGTTAACCTTATCCCAAGAGATTTTTAGGCTAGAATATACTCAATTTGTTGTACGCAGCTTGTATATATATATACTTGTGAAATAATAAGGACCCAAGGTTTTCCTGTGCATATGTGGGTCACTTTTACATGGTATCAAAGCCTACCGAGAATATGGCAGGAATTCCAAAACAGCCTACGCGAAATCTTTCACCTTACGACCTGCATTCGAATGATAACCCCAGACATGTGATCACTTAAGTGCAGCTGCGTGGTGAAAATTACGATGATTGGGCAAGAGCTATGCGAACTTCTCTACGAGCTCGGCGAAAATGGGGCTTCCTCGATGGGAGTATTAAGCGGCTTGTTGATGGGTCTGCGAAATTAGAAGACTGGTGGACTGTTCAGTCCATGCTTGTTTCATGGATCTTGAATACGGTTGAACCAAGCTTACGGTCAACCATTTCGTACATGGGGGATGCACAGTCCTTGTGGGAAGAAATCAAAGAGCGATTTTCTATGGTGAATGGTCCCAGGGTTCAACAATTAAAGTATGAACTGGCTGAATGTAAGCAAGGGAACATGAACATTGTTGCGTATTATGGCAAACTGAAAAACGTGTGGGAAGAGCTAGGTAATTATGAACAAATTCCTAGCTGTGAGTGTGGAGGCTGCAAGTGTGATATTGCCTCCAAACTTGAGAAACGACGGGAGACAGAACGGGTGCATCAATTCCTTATGGGTTTAGATGATAATATGTATGGGAGCGTACGTTCAAATCTGCTTGCTACTAACCCTCTTCCATCATTGAATCGTGTCTATTCTACTCTTGTGCAAGATGAACGCATGAGAACTGTTTCCCACAACAAGGAGGAACGACGTGACATTGTGGGTCTTGCTGCTCAACCTACTACTCGAGCTAAAGGGAATGGTAGTGTGAAAGACAAAAGCATAATTTGCTCATACTGTAACCGAGCTGTCCATACTGAAGATGTGTGTTTCCAGCGCATAGGATATCCCGAGTGGTGGGGTGATCGTCCACGTGGTGATGGGCGAAATAGCAACCGAGGTAAAACCCCACAGCGGGGTGGTATGGGACGAGGCCAAGGGGGAGCTCGTGCCAACATGGCTCACAGTACTGGTGTTGACATTACTCCCATATCTATTAACGACACTTCTGGTTTAACTGGGTTCAGTAGTGATCAATTGAAGGCTCTTGTGGATCTGTTAAATACCACCAAGGCCAGCTCTAGTGAAAAATTAACAGGTACCATAACTAACTGGATCATTGATACAGGTGCTTCCAACCACATGACTAACCAATTCCAGCACATGAGCCATCTCTGAGATATCACTAGCTGCCCCGTTGGTTTACCAGACGGGCAACAAGTCTCTGCCACTAAAGAAGGATGAGTTTGCTTATCTGACCACTTGACTCTTCATAATGTTCTTTATGTGCCTCGTTTAACTTGCAACTTACTTTCTGTGTCTCAATTGATTGATGATCTGCATTGTATTGTACAATTCACTCAACGCTTATGTGTTGTACAGGACCCCATTTCGAAGATGGTGATTGGTGCAGGTGAGCGTAGGAATGGGTTGTACCATTTTCGAAGAGTGTCTAGAGCAGTGGTCTGCAAGATGGATGGTGTGCACTCTCTCGAACTGTGGCACAAGCGTCTTGGTCATCCGGGTGTTCAAAAAGTTAAATTACTTCCTCATGTTAGTGCATCTAGTGATTCTTTTAATTAGCCATGTGATGTATGCAACCGAGCAAAACAAACTCGTGGAAAATTTTCTTTGAGTTCACAAAGAGCTGTTGCAAAATTTGATTTAATCCATTGTGACTTATGGGGCCCTTATCGTACTCCCTCTTCTTGCGGAGCCGTGTATTTTTTAACCATCGTTGATGATTATTCTCGCGTTGTATGGATTTCTTTATTGCACAATAAAACGCAAGTCGCTCGCACGTTGACATTTTTTTTTTCCATGGTTGAGTGTCAATATCATACACACGTTAAAACTCTTCGAAGTGACAATGGGACTGAATTCATGTGTATGCGCTCATACTTTCTGGATCATGGGATCATTTTCCAGACCTCTTGCACTGGTACGCCTCAACAAAATGGGCGTGTGGAAAGGAAACACCGTCATATCCTAGAGGTTGCTCGGGCCCTTCATTTTCAAGGCCATTTGCCTATTGAATTTTGGGGAGAATGTATACTCACTGCGGGTTATTTAATTAATCAGACTCCCTCTAGTGTTTTAGGTGGCCGCACACCTTATGAAGTACTTCATGGGACACCCCCTATCTACACCCATCTTCGCATCTTTGGGTCTCTATGTTATGCCCATAATGCTGGCACCAAGGGTGACAAGTTTGCTAGTCGTGGGCGGAGGTGTGTTTTTCTAGGTTATCCTTATGGTCAAAAAGGATGGATGCTCTATGATCTGGACATCAAAGTGTTCTTTGTCTCTCAGGATGTGATTTTTGATGAACACACGTTCCCTTTCTCCTCTACCTCGCCAAGTCTGAGCGATTCTACTCCTCTGCAGGATGGTTCTTCTGAATTTGAGGTAGCTGAGCTGCTTCCTCGTTCTACATTCGCTGTACCGCATGACATAGTTCTCCCAGATAGGGGGTGCCTCAAGGGATGACCCCATAAGCTCTCTCCCCACTATTTCTCCATCTTCTATGCCTGCCTCCTCTACACCTCTGGATCGGGGTGGTCGTGTTAGGAAGCCACCTTCCTACTTGCAAGATTATGTTACACACACTGCTCTGACACTCAACCCATCACCTTTCTCACCTATCTCATCCCATCTTCCAGGTACGCCCTATCCTTTAGCACACTATGTATCATCTGCTAAATTTTCTCCTGGTTACAAACACTTCCTTGCAGCTATATCCATAGCCAAGGAACCTATTTTTTTTCGCGATGCCATCACAGATGAACGATGGCACGCTGCCATGGGTGATGAAATCCGGGCCCTTGAAGCAAATAACACCTGGGAACTTACATCTCTTCCTCCTGGCAAAAAGGCACTCGGATGCAAATGGGTGTATAAAATTAAACATCGCTCCAATGGTAGTATTGAACGATTCAAAGCACGCCTTATAGTCCTTGGGAATCATCAAATTGAAGGGATCAATTATACAGAAAATTTCGCCCCTGTTGCAAATATGGTCACTATGCACATTGTCTTGTCTGTTGCTGTGGCTAAAGGTTGGGAGCTTCACCAAATGGACGTCCACAACGCTTTCTTGCACGGTGACCTGCATGACGAGGTATATATGAAACCTCCTCCTGGTTTTCGGGATAAACGACCCAATATAGTTTGTAGATTGCGGAAATCTCTCTATGGTCTTTGCCAGGTTCCTCGCTGCTGGTTTGCCAAACTCTCATCTGCTTTAACCACTTATGGGTTCTCTCAATCTTCCTATGACTATTCTCTCTTTACTCTGCATCGACAGAACATCCACCTTCTTGTTTTAGTTTACATCGATGATCTCATTATATCTGGTAATGACCCTCATGCCATTCGTCTCTTCAAGCAATACCTTAGCATGTGTTTTCATATGAAAGACCTGGGTCCTTTACTGTTTTTTTTAGGTGTTGAGGTTGCTCGCAATTCTACTGGATTATTTTTGTGTCAACGTAAATATGCTTTAAATATCATTTCAGAAACTGGCCTTCTGGGTGCTCAACCTGCTGGCACTCCCCTTCAACAAAATCACAAACTAGCTCTGGCTGATGGTCCTCTCTTCGCCAACCCCGACCAATATCGACGTCTCATTGGCCGACTCATCTATTTGTGCTTCACTCGTCCTGACTTATCTTATTGTGTGCACATTCTATCTTAATTCATGCAAGCCCCCAAGCAAGACCATTGGCATGCAGCACTTCGGGTTGTTCGTTATTTAAAAGGCAACCCAGGCCAAGGCATTTTTCTGAGTGGTTCCAACAATTTACAAGTCCAAGGCTGGTGTGATTCTGATTGGGCTGGCTGCCCCGTTACTAGACATTCTCTCACCAGCTGGTTAGTTCTTCTTGGTCCCTCTCCCATCTCCTGGAAAACGAAGAAGCAACACATTGTCTCTCATTCTTCGGCCGAAGCTGAGTATCATGCAATGGCTACTGCTACTTCTGAACTCAAATGGATAAAAGGCCTATTATCTGATCTTGGGGTCCCGCATTCACAGCCAATGCCTCTATATTGTGATAGCCAGGCCGCCCTTCACATTGCCAATAACCCTGTGTTTCACGAACGCACAAAACACATCGAGGTAGACTGTCATTACATCCGAGATGAAATACTTCGTGGACTCATTCGTCCTTCTCATGTCTCCACGCATGCCCAGCTAGCTGACATATTTACTAAAGCCTTAGGGAAACCGGTATTTGACTTGTTCATTCGCAAGTTGGGCATTTCAAACCTTCATGCACCAACTTGGGGGGGGGGTATTGATGTGGGTTACGGAGGCTGCTCACTCATCTTCTCACGTGCCATTGCATGCATGCTTATCTCATTACGTAGATATCGTAAATCACGATATAGGATAACCACTACTCCTGTTAACCTTATCCCAAGAGATTTTTTAGGCTAGAATATACTCAATCTGTTGTACGCAGCTTGTATATATATATACTTGTGAAATTATAAGGACCCAAGGTTTTCCTGTGCATATGTGGGTCACTTTTACACAACCCCAAAGTCCTTCTCCTTCTCCCTCTACTTAATCTAGTACTATAGGTTGCGACTAAGTATACTACAAATTCATTGCAGTGCTTCAGTTGGTCTTCTGGGCCTTTCTCCATCATTTTTTGTCCGCAATACTGCACTGCTTCTTGTTGAGTCTGGCATATTGAGCTTCTTAGAATCATGAACACCCATGCGTTGTTCAGGCTAAGACTTCATAGTAGGCCCGTGTTGCTGCTTCTTCTTCTTGCATTTTTTTTAAATGTTATAATAAAGCATAGTTACCTTTACAGAAGTATTCCATCTCCAGTTTAAAAAAAATGGATGAACCGAATCAAACTGAACTGCTCTCCGATTCGGTTTAGTTTGATTTTAACAACTTCAATCAACCGAATAGGCTTATTTGTTTTTACAAAATATTTGTTATAGGTTTGGTTTAGTCTTCAATGCCGACCGAATCGAACCGATGAACACCCCTTAATTGTGTGTGTGTGTTGAATTCAAAGGCTCACTTTGATCCTGAACTGAGATATTCTCCTCTCAGCTAAATTTCAACATTCAAGTCGTTAATGTATTTAAAAAATTAAAAATAATTATATACAGTTCCATTTATTTTCGCTATTAAATTTATTAACCAGATTATAGTTCCATCTATTTGCACCGTAATTTCTCCGTCTATTATACCCCTCCCCCTTTTTTTTTTTTACTTTCCTTTCTTTAGTCAATCTTTTTAAGGATATAGTGTTGACGTTTAGTAAACCCACCTATTATTCCCCAAAAAAATTCCTTTTCTTCGAAAGCAATTCTATAGTTTCAAGCCCTTCAACCAGCTTTCAGAAATGTAGCCGCACTCAAGCATATTTATCATCCTCATTATACACAAAGAAGAGTTAAAATGAACATAATGAAATGGCCAGAATATTTCATCCATAGTTTTAAGGTATAGACAGAATTTATGGCCTTGTTTGATTTTTTTTAAATTTTTTTTTAATTATATTTAAAAATTATTTTACAAAATAAAAGTAAACAAATTTTTTAATAATTATTTTGAAAACATGTTGAATTTTTTTAGGTATTATGAAAACAAAAATAAAAAATAAAAAAAAAACTCTTTTTTATTAATTTTTTTAAAATGTTTTGAAAACAAAAATAAAAAATAGTTTTTAAATAAATTTTTTTATTCTAAAAATAATTAAAAATAAAAAATTATATTTTAAAAACAGTTATCAAACAAGTTTTGAAGACTAGAAGACAAAAATTGTTATAACTTGACGAAGATGGCAATTTGAGAGCAAAAGAGAAGAATTTATGTAGCAATTATTTAGAAATAAATGGTTAGAGAATTTATTGACATGAAATTTTATTGTTATTAAACAATTATTTATTGATATTTTTACTAATGAAAAAAATTATATTTTAATCTCTATTAAGTAGGTGAACTTTCGATTTAGTTTTTGACATATTAATTTTTTTAATTTAATTTTTCAGAGATAAAAGAACTTGTTATATCATTTTTCAATTAAGATATTATCCAAACTTTGACATCAAACTTAATTTATAGTTGAAATAGTAGTTTTTTTATATTTATTTAACTTAACATATAAATTAGCATTTACTTAATAATGATTTGACATTCACGTATAACAAATTTTTTTTAAATATGATTAATTTATTTGAAAAATTAAGAATTCTGTTATGAGTGTTATGAGAATGTCAATTTAGTATCAAGTGAGGGTTAATTCATATGTTAATTTATATAAGTGCAGTAGAAAATTGCAATTTCAGTAGTAACTTAAATTTGATGTTAAAATTTGGATAATAGCTTAAGTAAGGGTGACATTATAGGAATTTTTATCTTTGAGAGAATAAATTAAAAATAATAATATGTGATCAAAATATGGGTTTTTTTTTCTTTACTAATTGGTGAGATGCGAAAACAATACACATATCATAATTTGGTTAGAAAACTAGATAGTAAAGATAGATAGGAGATATGTCTTCATTTTAAAGCTCAATGTCAATTTCATTTTAGTTTTATCATATTTTTGAAATTATTGAACTCATGTACCAACCAAGCAACCACACACTCTCATGGTCAATCTAACCAAACATGTACAGTCATGTGGGTCATATGTCTACCCAATTTGTAAGACTATGAGAAACACTATTCCACTTCTAGGAAACAAAAAGTAGTGTCGTAGAATTCCCACTTTAAAACCAATACTGTTACAATTTTCTTATAAATGGCCCACTTTTTCCAAATAAATGATTGCTATAATATTAGATGGTTAACCCTCGAAACCATGATAGGTTACAATTTTTGTAACAACCCATTTAAATTTCTGTGATGGGAAAATATTTTACAACTTTAAGAGATAAAATGTTCAAATTTTAAGAGACACTAAAACTTGAAAAAGATTAATCTCAGAATAATATTTCTAAAAATTGATTCTCATAAAAAAAGAAAAAAGAACTCACGTTACAAACTTTAAGAATCCTTAACCTAACCTATTAACATGCATGTGTATCCATTCACTATTATATAATAGCTTCTAAAGAATAGGATAGAACTACTTTAAAAACTTTTTTTTTTCTTTTCATTTGATATTCTGTAAAACTATTGTTGGTTTTCGACCTTACAAAGTAGTGTGATCTTACATTTTTTTTTTGTAAGTTATCAAATACCATTTTGCAATCATTTTTCAAGAAAACATCATTGATGCAAAGGTCACTAGCAAAAAACAAGTTTTTGTCTGCTGCCAAACCTTTCAATTGATCTTAGAGTAAATGCCTGCAACAAGTTTTACTCAAACCGCACGAAAGCTTTCTGCATCTCACAGTGCTATCTCAACTACCAAACAAAGTGCCATCCCCATTTGCTTTATTTTTTGGGAGGGAGGCAATTGAAAAATTATTAAAAAAAAATCAGGCACAAGGTCAATAACATAGCAGAAGTTAAAGATAGGTGAAGTAAGCATAATTAACTTAATCTTACAAATTTTGAAAATAAAATAAATGGGTACTATAATTAGAGAATATAAAAATAATACATTTCACAAATAATAATCTACCAAAAATTACATTTCAACATATCAAATGTACAACTAATACAACAACAAAAAATGAGAAAATAGAGACGGATTTTTAGAGAGCCAATACACCTCTCAACTTTTTAATTTTTTTCAATTTTCTTCTGCCCATTTGAGTACATAATTGTAAATATGACATTCTTCTATTTAAATCTGAGCAAAAAGTTATAGATCTGAATGTAAAAGATGTAAAATTTTAAAATTCCAAAACATCTTAAAAAAACAGAAAAACTCTTTTCTAACAGAAATAAAGAAGTCTTGTGAAAAGAAAGAAAACAAAAGAAAACAATCTAAAATGAGAAGAAGAAAAAAAGAAGAGAGAGGGGAGGCGCGCTCATTCTCTAGAACTCTCTGCTCTTTGCTCTCTCTCTATCTACTACCTCTCGCTATCCACATTTGCTTTGAAGAAGGGGTAATTGGGGGCATTTCCAAACTGCTTCATTCTCAACCAAAGTCACTTTCCTTTCCATCAAATTTGCTTTCTTTTCTTCATTATGCAGCATGGCATCATATCAGTTATATTTTACTTTTTTTTTTAGAATCAAATATAACCACATTTGAATAAGATATTTTTGAAATTGTTGCATACAATTTTTTATAATTATCGTACTTTATTATTTAATTATATTTAAACTTCAATTCGTCCACCTAAATTTAATCGTAGTCTCATATTAGTCAATTAAGAAAAAAGCAAAGAGATATAGGCACTGCCTTTTGATATTTTATCTTTGATCAGGGCTAATATGGACGATGATTGGCAGGCTAAATTGGGTACAGATGCTTCAATCCTGGTGACAGACCAGGAGGCTCGCCATGATGGGGTTGGTTGATTGATTTGGCTTGGGATTCTATCTTTGTGTTCTGGTTGTCTACTGGTTATGCTGTTTTGTTTTTCGCTCTTCTGGTTTTAAAGATTTGTGATAGCTCAAAGAATTTTTTTTTATATAAATTTATGAAAGTATCCAAAAATTTTATATTAGATAAACTTTTTTTACAATTTGTAGAAACATTTTGAAGATATCTAATACCATATAAAAAAAATAAAGATCTCATGTCTTAAAAAACTTTACTTTATTAACTTTTATATATAGTATTAATTGTGCTTTTTCTTCAATAATTTTGTATTATTTCCATAGATATAACTTACATTTGTAACATTAAATAACTATAAAAAAATTGTTTACATGGATTTACGGTTGTATTTCATGCCTATTTGTTTAAAATGTTTGAAAATATTTTAGAAATATCTTTTACCATCAACTGTCAACTTATAAACTAAAGTTGAAACATGATAAGCTAGGTTGATCTAGAAATTAAATTCAAGTCGGGCTAATGTCAGTTTTATCATATTAATTTTATATCATTTATTTTCTATAATTAATTTATTTTTGTTCAGTGATTTTTTTTTTATAGAAATAGATGGTATTGAGATTTTGCCCATGATTTTTTTTTTTCAAATTTGCTTATTAACTAGATATTTTTCCATATTGTGGTGGGGTGATTTATGATGGCCATGAAAGGGATAGATATTGCACCACTAGGAGTCCATGACAATTTTTTCACGCCCCACCGATTGTGTTGCATCTAAGGTCTTGGGTCTACACAAGACGTTTTATGTTAGATAGCGATCCTGATACATCACACACAAATGCATGGACATAAATGGTTTAGGTTAAGATAAGGATCCTTACACACCATACATAAATGCATGGAATGTTGGAAAAGACTAAGAGCAATGAAAATCAGTGAAGTCATGTGTATGCCGATTGGTAGAGACTAAGAGCAATTCAAAGTCATGTGCGTGCCAATTGGTTTTATCAAGTTAAGAGCAAAAAATAAAATAAAATTTGGTTACTATAAAGCTGTATTGGTGAATGAAGATGAAACATATCAATATTTGTATATTTTCACTTTTGAAAACTTGGCTGCTTGCATTTGGAAATTTTACGATGAAAATTCTAAATAAATCATGTGTATAAGGAGAACTATTGTTTATGCTTCAGTAGAAAATGTTGAGAAAGCACTTGGCTGGTTCTTACTACCTAAACCACTAATTAGAATTAATCAGCTTATTTAATTTTTTTTATCTAATTTCAGAATTATCTTCATTTAGGTTTTAGATACATTTCTATTTTTAATCAGCATTAATTAAATTTAATTATCAGCATATTAGGATTATCGTAAAATTTTCAACTTCTTTAAAGTGCACATACTAACTGGAAGTTTTCACTGATTATGCACAATTTGATTTGATTATCACTTATTTAAATTTATTCTGTGACATATTATTATCATTTTATATAATTAAAATTAGAAAAAAAGAATTGTTTCATTGGGAACTATAAATTATTTTTAATCAAATTTCTGAGTTAAATATTTAGTCTAGATATCTTATAAACATAATTAGTTAATTTAACAATATTTTTTAAATACTCACTTATTTTCAAATTACTATTTTTCTTTGTAATTTTATATTTTTTATTATATATAAAATTAATTATAATAGTAAATTTTAGTAACCTTGTACAAAATGTGTGTGTGAGAGAGAAAAAAATTCACACAGGTCATCTGTCAAAGAAGAAGTAGTGCTTCCACTCTAAGAAATCAAACAAAATAGATATAATTTGACATTTTCTCTTGTAAGTTGTCGAACACTATTTTGCAATCACTCTCCATACGACGTCCTCAATGCAAAGTTCGCAAGCAAAAATCAAGCTTTTCTTTGCTGCCAAAGCTTTCAACTAACCTCGTTGAAAGATTCCTGTATCTCATAGCACCGTCCCCAGTGCCAAACAAAGTGCCATCCATATTTACCTTAAAGAATGGATAATTGAGGGCATTTTCAAACTGTGTCTTTCTCAACTAAAGTCGCTGTCCTTTCTGTCAACTTCGCTTTCTTCTCTTTGTTATGCAGATGGCAAAGTCTGGCCACATGTCTTTTACTGGTTTTGAAGTTGACCGTATCAATTATCTTTTCCTTTTTTTAAGAATCAAATATAACCACGTCTTAATAAGATATTTTTGAAATTATTGCATACACATTTTTTTATGATTATCATACTTTTTTTTTTGTTATATTTAACCTCAATTTGTCCACTTAAATTTAGTCATAGTCGCACATTAGTTAATTAAAAGAAAAAAAAAAGAAAAAAAAAGATAGACACATTGACTTCTAATATTCTGTCTTCGAGCAGGGCTAGCAGATTGCGAATATGGCTGATGATTGGTTGGTTATATTGTCTGTTAAAAAGTTGTGCCTGGAATCACCTCCTTTGGGTTGTTTTCTGGTCTTCTGATTTTGAAGAACTGTGATAGCAAAAAAAAGAAGGACAATTTAAAATTATGAAAGGATCCAAAATTTTAATATTTGATACACTTGTTT
The DNA here is from genome assembly GCA_037074535.1 of Gleditsia sinensis. Classification (NCBI taxonomy): domain Eukaryota; kingdom Viridiplantae; phylum Streptophyta; class Magnoliopsida; order Fabales; family Fabaceae; genus Gleditsia; species Gleditsia sinensis. Next base: position 234,976 of record JAYWLF010000082.1, read on the forward strand.
TATAATTTGTAGTAATATTTTGAAGATATCTAATACCATAAAAAAATAAAGATATCATGTCTTTAAAAAGTTTACTTTATCAGATTTTTATATTTAATAATAATTGTACTTTTTCTTCAATAACTTGCTATTATTTCCATAGATATAACTCAACTTTGTAACATTAAATAGATATGAAAAAATTATTCTCGTGGACTTAATTTCGGTTGTATTTAATATCTGTTTATTTAAAATGGTTGAAACTATTTTAGACATATCTCTTACCATCAAGAATAAAAAAATATCGCAATTCTAATTTTTTTTCAATAAAACACATTTCTAGCTTCTTCTTTTTTGCTTTTTAGACTCAATTGTGACTACATCTAATTTGAAGATATTTTTGAAATTATTATTGCACACATCACTTATTTTTATTTTATTAAGATATTTTAAGAATTAGACTATTAATTACAAAACTATTAAAAATTTTAAATAGACTCTGTGTATCTAAGTCAATGGAAAATAAGTATTTGGTGAGATCTATCTCTAAAATTACTGCATATTCATTTTATTTTATTTTATTTTTAAAGTACTTTTATAAATTATTAACACTTTAAGATTAATCCTTTGTGGAATTTAGGTTGTAACAAAAAATTCTCTCAACAAATGTCTGCTCTAAGATATTATTGTGACACTTTAAGATATTTGTGAAATTATTGCTATTATATGTCAATCAAAAACACATAAAAGTCTATTGATTGTAGAGCAAATCACCATTTTTATTTTTGTAAACTTTTTCAAAAAACATTTATTATTATTTTATTCTCAACATTTTAAAAAATAAATCAATCTTTGACACTAAATACATTCCATATCAACAATTAATATTACATGCACGTTGGATAAAGTAAGTCCATCTATATGGACGACTATATTAATCTCTTTTTAACAAATTTGATGTTTGAAATTATAATTATATGTTTTAAGAAGCTTAGAATAAAATAATGACAAATAAATGACACAATTTTTGGTTTTGTAAGAATCAAAATGGTAGTTTATTGTTAATTATGTCTTCTTTCTTTCTAGACTTAATTGTCACTTATGTTAATTTCTTAATTTTTTTAAAGAATTATTCGCAAATTACTTCTTTTTTGAATTATTTTATTTTTATAAATTTTCAATTAAAATATTATTTAAACTTTGACATCAAACTTAACTTATAGTTAAAATTGTAGTTTTTTGTTATATTTATTAAAAAATTATTCGCAAATTACTTTTTTTTTGAATTATTTTATTTTTATAAATTTTCAATTAAAATATTATTTAAACTTTGACATCAAACTTAACTTATAGTTAAAATTGTAGTTTTTTGTTATATTTATTAAATTTAGCATATAAATTAGCATTCACTTAATGATGACTTGACACTTACGTGACATTTATAGAATTTTTTTTAAATAGAATTAATTTATTTGAAAGATTAAAAATTCTATTATAAGTGTCAGAGAATGTCAATTTAGTATTAAATAAGTATCAATTTATATACAAAATTAAATAAAGGTGGCAAAAAATTACAATTTCAGTAGTAACTTAAATTTGGCATTAAAATTTGAATGATAGCTTAACTAGAGATAATATTATAGACATTTTTATCTTTGAGAGAATAATTTAAAATAACAATTTATGAAAAATTAAATTAAAAATTGACCTATCTGTAAATAATCAAAATATGGCTTTTCTCTTTACTAATTGATGAGGTGTAAAAACATTATACATGTCATTTGAGAACTTACAGTAAAGATAGATGAAACTGTAAATAACTTTTGTCCTTTTAAAATACAACTTATAAAAATTATATATGTCTTCATTTTAAAATTCAATATCAATTACATCTTAATTTTATCATATTTTTTGAAATTATTCAACTCATGTACAACGTACCACACACTCTCATGATGAATGTAACCAAACATGTACAGTCATATGAGTAATATGTCTACCCAATTTGCAAGACTATGAGCAACACTATTCCACTTCTAGGAATCAAACAAAAAGTAGTTTTTCCACCTCAAGGAATCAAACAAAGTTGGTGTGATATGACATTTTTTTTTGTAATTTGTCAAACACTATTTTACAATTACTTTCCAAGAAAGTGTTCTTGATGCAGAGGTCACAGGAAAAAATGAAGCCTCTGTCCACTGCCAAAGCTTTCAATTGATCCAGAGTAAAAGCCTGCAACAAGTTTTACTGAAGCCGCACGAAATAATCGCAAATTTTTTTTTATAACCATCTGCATTTGCGCTTTTTAGTTTTTGTTTTTTGAGACAATTAAAAATTACTATTTACAAAAATATGTCAAGTACAAAATTAATAATAAAATAGAAGTTAAAATCAGGTGCACTAAGCATGACTAATTTAATCTTATAATTTCTGAAGATAAAAAATAAATAAATAAATAAGTATTACAATTAGATAATAAAAAAGCAAGTCATCTAACAAATACTAATATATTAAAAATTACACTTTAACATCTTAAATGTATAACTAATACAACAATAATATAAAAGAAAAAGAAAAAACAAAGACACATACTTAGAAACACGATACACCTCTCAACTCTCTTTAAGGGTTAGCTCTTTTCAACCTTCTTCTACTCATATGAGTACAAAGTTTTAAATATGAACTCAGAGTTACATATTTGAATATGAGAGATGTAAAATTTTAAAGCTCCAAACCTCTTCAAAAGAAAAAATAAAATTTATCTAACAAAAGTAATAGAGGAGGGAGGCGGGCTCATTCTCTAGAACTCTCTATTTACTGCTCTCTCTCCCTGCTACATCTCACTATTCACATTTGCTTTGAAGAAGGGTAATTGGGCATTTTCATACTGCTTCATTCTCAACCAAAGCCGTTGTCCTTCCTGTCAAATTTGCATTCTTTTCTTCATTTTTTTCATTATGCAGCATGTCGTTATATCAAGTCTATCTTACTTTTTTTTTAAAATTAAATATAACCACATCTTAATAAGATACTTTTGTAATTGTTGCATACAATTTTTTTTTGTAATTATCATAATTTATTATTTAGTTATATTTAGACTACAATTTGTCCACTTAAATTTAATCATAGGCCTTTCGATATTCTATCTTTGAGCAGGACTAATATGGATGATGATTGGCGGGCTAAATTGGCTGCGCAGGCTTCCATCCTGGTGACAGACAAGAGGATCATCAAGATGGTGTTGCTTGATTGATTTAGTTTGGTAGTATTCTATGTTTGTTTTATGCCTGTCTGGTGATTGTGCTATTTTGTTTTTCTCTCTTCTCCTTTTGAAGATATGAGATTCCCAAAAAAAAAAGTAGACATTTTATAAATTTATGAAAGTATTCAAAATTTTTATATTAGATGCACTTGTTTTATAATTTGTAGAAATATCTAGTACCATAAAAAATAGAGATCTCAGGTCTTCAAAAAATTTACTTTATTGATATATATATATATATATATATATATATATATATATATATATATATATACACACATTATTAATTGTACTTTTTCTTCGACAACTTCTTATTATTTCCATAAATATAACTCACTTTTGTGAAATTAAATAACTGTAAAAGAAATTATTCACATGGATTTACGGTTGTATTTCATGCGTATTTATTTAAAATGTTTGAAAATATTTTAGAGGTATATCTTACTACCTACTGTCAACTTATAAATTAAAGTGGAAACATGATAATCTATTTGATTTAAAAAGTAAATTCAAATTGGGCTAATGCTAGTTTTATTATATTAATTTTTTATTATTTATTTGCTATATGAATTTATTTTTGTTCAATAATTTTTTTAATAGAAATAGACAGTACTGAGATTTTGCTCACACACTGTTCTTTCAAATTTTCTTATTAACAAGTTCTTTTTTCATATGTTGTTGGGGTTAATTATAATGGCAATGAAAGGGAAGGGTATAGCACCACTAAGAGTCTGTGACAAAATTTTAACTCTACCGATTATGTTACATCTCAAGTCTTGGGTCTTCCCAACACATTTTAGGTTAGATAGTGATCCTGACATCTCAAGTCTTGGGTCTACACAACACATTTCTTAAACAGTAATCCTGACACACTGTACACAAATGCAAGGATAAAAATGGGTTAGGCTAGATAAGGTATTCTTACACACCATACATAAATGCAAGGATAAAAATGGGTTAGGCTAGATAAGGTAGGGTTAGGCTAGATAAGGTATCCTTACACACCATACATAAATGCAAGGATAAAAATGGGTTAGGCTAGATAAGGTATCCTTACACACCATACATAAATGCATGGACAATTCACAGAGACGACTAAAATCAATTAAAATCAGCAAAGTCAATTCAAAGTCATGTGCGTGCCAATTGGTTTTACCAATTGTTAGGAGAAAAAGAAAAAAAAAAATTTAGGTGTAGTTTTTAAGTATTTTTCATGATTTTCAGCAATATAATTATAACAAGTGTAAGAAATGGTCCATAAATTTTATTGTTATTTGAAAAAGGCATAACCAAAAAAATTAAAAAGAAAAAACATTTTGTATTAAAAAAATAATAATTTTGGGTTTTCTTCTACACTCAAAAGCCATGGTAATTTATTTTTTACAAATTAAAATTATCAATTTAACTTTATACAATCTATGTATTATAATTTTAAATATTTAATAGATATTCATAATAATATTTTATCCAACATAAATGTTATATATATATATATATATATATATATATATATTGTAAATTACTCATCTTTATTTATTTATTTATTTTTTGTAATTTTTGGTTTTACTTTCATCCATTATTGAAGGCTATATGGAGAGTCCCAAAAATTTAAATAATAAGTATATATTTGTATAATGACAATTTCAATTAATACTTTTAGCATAAAATTTGAAACTTCTAAAGCGTGAGCATACGTTTCCCAAACTTCACGATTTATATAATTTTAATTGTCTTATTATACATTATAAAAAGGAAAAAGAGTTTTTTTAATTATATTTTACATTTTTTTATATCTTAGCATGAGCGAGTGACCTCCTACTGTTATTAAACAATGGTAAGCATTTTAATATTTTAATTTACATTTCATAAGTCATTCTTGTCTTTGATGTACATGGAAATAGCTTCGCATATTTGCTGGTGTTTTTTTAACCTTAATCAATCATCAATAAATTGATTGTACTAATTTTAGTTGGCACTTAGTTAAACCTTTTGCAACACAGGTTGGGTATGTGAATTGTTTAACTTTTACAAAATCAGTAGAGTTCATGGTTGTTGGAGTTGGGCAAATAAGTTTTGCTCAAATTATTATACTCCGCTTAGATGATACGCTGTTTCATATTTGATTATTTTTTCCTGGGATTATTATGAATCCCTTGGTATGCTTGTGGATGACAGCAAGACTACCTGAGCTTTTCTAAATTTAAGCAACTTAGTTATGATTAAAAAGTTTTTCAAAAAGTAGTTTGAAAATTAACAACTTTCCATAAGGTGAGTTACACTTTAATATTGTATAGTCATTTTCAAGTTATGCAAAAAAATGAGCTCTATTTGTCAGAAAAAAAAGTGCTTTTCAACATCTACACTACGCCTCAAGTCCAGCCTACTAAACTTTACTGCCACACCTGATCTCTTATCCATTTTTTTTTTTTAAAAATTATATTTAAAAATCGTTTTGTAAAATAAAAATATAAAAAAAATTTGAATAAACTGTTTTAAAAACATGTTATTTTTTGTTTTTTTTAAGTTTTTTAAAAACAAAAAACAATTTTTTTTATTATTTTAAAAATAAGTATTTTCAGAAATTATTTCTAAAAGAAAAATAAAAAATAATTTTTTAAATAAACTTATTAAAATTTTAAAACAAAAAATTGTTGTAAAAAATAGTATTCAAACAACCCCCGTATAATTTGCTATTCTCTTTTCTGTTGCTCGCAGCTTTGTGCTTCTGTAGTTACACCTTTGTCATGTCCCGATATGCTAAACATGAAAAGACTTATACACCATAATACATGGACAATTGGCAGAAACTTGAGAGCAATTAAATCAGTTTAGTTATGATTAAAAAAAACTTTAAAAAGTAGTTTAAAATTAACAGCTTTTCATAACGTGAGCTATATTTTAATACTGTATTGTCACTTTTTAGTTATGCAAATAAACATGCTTTACTTGTCAGAAAAAAAAAGTGCTTTTTAAACACCTTGTCTATGCCACAAGTCAAGCCTACTAAACTTGACTGCCACACCTGATTTTTTTCCATTATTTTTTTAATTTTATTATGATTTACCAAATATATAATATGCTATTCTCTTTTTTGTTGCTCACTGCTCACTGCTTGCATCTTTGACAAGTCCCATAGGCTAAACATGGGGAAACTTCGCTTCTCTGCTTTCATGTTCTCACTGCATTGCTTCATGGCCTACTTAGCTTTGAGTAAGCCAAATATCACCACAGATAAGTCTGCACTTCTTGTTTTCAAATCTTCGATCTTGGATCCTTACAATCTCTTAGCTAATTGGTCCAACTCTTATTCTCCATGCAATTGGGTTGGTGTCACTTGCAATACCCGCCATGGAAGGGTTCAAGCCTTGAATCTTGGCGACATGGGTCTCAAGGGAACCATGCATTCACAACTCGGAAATCTCTCATTCCTGGTAGAACTTGATCTTCATAACAACAGTTTCCATGGCGACTTGCCAAAGGAGTTAGTCAACTTGCGCAGATTGAAAATGCTTAATTTAAGCTACAATGAATTTGATGGAGAAATTCTGACGTGGATAGGGGGTTTATCTATGCTTCAAAACTTTTCTCTCTACAGTAATAGTTTGAGTGGAATCATTCCATCAACCATATCCAACTTGTCAAAGTTGGAGACCTTGGATTGGACTGATAATTTGATTGTGGGGACCATTCCACTTGAGATTGGAAGACTTAAGCACTTGAAGATTTTAAGAATTTCCAAAAACAAGCTTTCAGGAATCATACCCCAAACCATTTCCAACTTATCATCACTTGAAATGTTGAGTTTGGCTTATAACAATTTATCAGGTACATCTTAAATGATTTGTGTTATCTGTATTTAGTTTACTCTGCTTATAACTGTTTGACTAGTATGATACAATCAATTTGGGGTGTAAGCTTAGCCAAACAAACACTAGCTTCCTTAGATTTAACTCATTCAATAAATGATTCGTTTAAATTTACATTGTGAATCTCATTTAACATTAACATATTGAATAATGATTTGCTAAAATAATATTGAAATTCTCATAATTGCAAAAAGCGAATGTTGGTTAAATTAAATTATTGATGAAAGTATAATATAAATTCATCTTGTACAAAAATTGGAGTTGATAGTGAATGAAAGAAAACTAAAAGATCACGTTGGATTGGTGCTTGTGCTTGAACTAAATGATATCCTAATTATATAAAATTATTTTATTAATTTTAATACTACGGTTTATATATTATAAATCGGAGTATACTTCTATTAAATAAATACTAAAATAAGTTCTAATACAGATATTATATTGTAATAAATAATGGAAGAGGAAAAATTTAGAAAAAAATTGAACATGAAATAGTGGATTAAGTTATAATGAAATGGTAAGATATTGAAAATAACTAATTGTAATATATCATTTTAAGACTCGTAAGTTTTGAAATTTAAAGAAATTATTAGAACATATATAATATATTACTCAAATAATAAAATAAAATATATTATACTCAAGCATGCTACGTTTTTTTTTCTTTTGTTTGTTTGTCTATTTCGCTTGAATACGCTGGACGTTGGAGTGGGACTTAGTAAGCTAGAGAATGACTATTAAAGGTTTTCCTGGGGTGGGTCTCTCTTTCTTCTGTTTTTCATTTATTGTTTTTTCTTTCCATTTTTAGCCAATGTCGATCAGCTTTTTTTGATTGGGTAGACACAAACTTGAAGCTGCTAAATTTTTTTTTTCTTTAGCTCAGATCTGCATTTTTAATTAAATGATCCAAAACTTGTGTTTGATGTCTTACTAGTGCTTCTTGTTTCCACTTGTTTACTGCAGTTGCAATTCGAGAAATAAGATGAGTAATATGGTTATATTTTATGATTTAACAACAAACTAACAAATATAAATTTGTCTCAAGAACATATTGACTAATTACATGCTACTGACTTATGTTTGATGGTCGATAGTGGAAATAATGATACATACAATGTTATCACACACACAAAAATTCATTGTTTTTCTTTAATATTTGAAGGAGGTATTCCAAAAGCGATTGGTAATCTTTCACAACTAAGAATAATGTACATTGGTGCCAACAACTTGGAAGGTATGATTTTAAATTATACCTGTCGTATATATACATATATGCTAATTTTTTATCTTTAAGTTATATGTTTATAATATCTTCTTGTCTTATATTTTAACTACAGCTCATTAATTGTTTAAATGCTACCTCATATTGTCACTCCTATAGAGTCACGACTGCTACCGTAAAAGAATTACAGAAGCAACATTTTCAACTTTTGAAGAGGTTTATAATTGAGTTTAATAATATTATGTGGTTTGGCTTTCTAAGAAGGGAACAACTAAGGAAACTAGGGCATCACAGTTCCCTGTCCTAAAAGTATCCTCCATAAGCCATCTTTTATGGCTTTTTAAAAAATTTTCAAGTCTAGAGAAGGGAAAGATGAAATCAATTAACATGAATGCATCAAAGTTTCCTGTTTTCTTCTCAAGATTTTATTTTTATTTTCCTCTTTTCAAAAGACACCAAATTTATTTTAATGTTAAATCTCGAGGTCAGTGCCCTCCATAAGCAATCTTCTATTGCTTTTAAAAATTTCTTAAGTCTAAAAAAGGGAAAGATGGAATCAGTTACATGAATACATCAATTTTTCCTTTTTTCTTGTAAAGATTTTATTTTGATTTTCCTCTTCCTAAAAGATACCAATTTCACTTTAATGTTAAATATAAAGGCCAGTGCCATATGTGAGCCATTACCTTAAATTAATGTAAAATATATATATTCGTTAAACTAATTAAAGTTGTACAAATATTCTTTTTTGTTTTTATACTAATCTTGATAATTAATGCTAAAATACAAGTGTTATACAGGTGAAATTCCATCGTCTCTCTTCAACATTTCTTCTCTAGAAGCATTAGATCTAGGTGAAAACTCTTTCACAGGTATGCTTGATCAACCCATCTATTGTTATTACTACAACTGCTATTATTATTATTATTATTATTATTATTATTATAAGAAACACTTTTTTGCTTCAGTAAAATTTCATTTATTATTCACAATTGAATGAGTAGGCGTAAAGCAATGATTGACTTCGTCAATTAGTAGAAAAAAATGGTAATAATATAGATAGTAGAAGTATTAGAACCACGTGCAGTTTACATTTCAAATTATCTAAATATCTTTAGATGAGAGGACTTTCCATTTTAAATAGTTTAACATATATAAGAGTAAGGGATAAGATTATTCTTAATTTCTTACGCTATTATATATGCTACTAAATTCTAACATGCAACGTCAGAGGAATTAGAGATTGAGAATTGGGGGCTCTTCTGCAAATTTTCGTCATTGTAGGAGCCTCCAATAATTGAGGTTAAGAAAAACATATAAACTCTTGAGAAGCAAATTCTTTGAGACCACCACAAAGAAATTTATAATAGGAGGTAAAATAGTAAATTGGAACTGATGAGAAAAAAGATTGACCTACATGTATAATTAATATAAAAGTAATAATATTAATTGAAAGAAGAGGATATACTAATTATAGAAAATAAATTTCTCTTTGTTAAACTTGAAATATATTTAATGATCTCAAATCAAAATGTGTTAAAATTTAAAAACAAATGCAAGAAAAAAGATTAAAAATTATATATGTAAATTGTTTCTACTTTACTTTACTGGAATGTGTTCCTACAAGTGAAGCATACTTTTAGAGAAAGCTTCCAATACTTTGGAAATCATTGAATTCCATTTGTTGTCATAGATAATATATTTTCAGTACATATATTACATATATATACTTAAAAGAATTTGTATTTCTATGCTCCTAACGAGACTCCTAATCCATTTAAGAAACATAATTGAAATAAGAAACTAAAAAAAGAAAATTTAGAAAAATAAACAAAAAAAGTTTTTGTTGATATTTTACGGGACTTGTAACTCCATCCAAATTACACTTTATGACTGTTTGAAGTTTGGATAGTGTGTTTGTCAGCAAGGAGTGAGATGCAAGGATATGAAATCTTTAACATCAAGCATATTTTAATTTTAAATATTAAAATTGGTGCTACGTGAGTTATTAATTTATTGACTTATTTATTTATCATATAAGTTGAAGAAAGTTTAAAGCTAACCATTTCAGCTCATTTACAATTTTGCAATATATTATACTCCAGCATACTTCGTTTTTCTTTTTTGCTTATTTGTCTATTTTGGGTGTGTACATTGGACAGTGGAGTGAGTCCAAGTTAACTAGAGAGTGACTATTAAAGGAATTCCTGGGGTGGGTTTCTTTTCGTCTTTTTTTTTTTTCATTTCTCAGGTTTCTTTTCATTTTTAGTCAATTTTGGTAAGCTTTTTCTTGTTTTTATTGGGTTATCCAAAATTCAAAATAAATGGTAGATACAAACTTGAAACGGCTAAAAGATTTTTTTCCTTTAGCTCGCATCTACATTCTTAATTAAATGATACCAAAACGGCTAGTTGTTATTGGTTTTTTACTTGTCCTTCTTGTTTCCACTTGTTTAATGCGGTCATAGTTTGAGAAATAAGAATAGTAATATTGTTATATTTTATGATTTAACAACAAACTAACAAATATAAATTTGTCTCAAGAACATATTGACTAATGACATGCTTTTGTTCCCAAGTCAATTTAAATACATGTAAAAAAGTTGCTACTGAATTATGTTTGATGGACGTTGGTAGAAATAAATGTTATAGTGAATAATGATACATACAATGTCACACAAAAAATTCATTTTTCTTCGTTAATATTTGAAGGAGGTATTCCAAAAGCAATCGGTGATCTTCCACAACTAGGGCCAATCGAGGATCTTCGTTAATAAGAATAATAGTTGATTTTTCGTGGGTTATTTATTTTGGTGTACTAATTTAGACAAATCAGCTAGGGCCAATCTGTTGATTTTAAGTCCTTTCTCGCGAGTTATCTCAGGCCTAGAAGGTTTGAAACCTCTATCTCTTATTATTGGTACTCCTCTGTATGGTTTAGATTAGGCTTTGGATGCCTTATGTGAATAATGCTTCTGGTTTGGTCTTTGTGGGCTCTGGCTCTAGCCTAAATTTTCTTTGCCTATGTTAAGCATTTCTTTCCCTCTATACCGGAGAAGCTTTTTTTTATCTGTGCTTTTTGTTCTACCTCCTCGACGGTCTCGATTAGACTTTCTAAGATGTCAAACCTTGTATTTTGCTAAACTATCAAGCTTTTTGCTACCATAGCCAAACTATTGCCTGTGGTGTCAGAGGTCAGCTTTCCCTTTCCTGTTTCTAGTATTTAGTTTCTGGTAAATCTTTTTCTCTCTGGTTTCTTAAGGAGCATCCATAGCTCGAAATCGCTGTCTTCTATTTAATCTATGGTTTATGTACCTTGGGTTACCATATCCTTGGCTGGTGGCATCTTGGTCTTTTCTTTGTTCCCGCATGTTATTCTATCCTTTGTTCATGTTCACGTTGCAGGCCTTCTTCCAAAGGCCATATCTACCACAGCTAAAGCAGATAAAATGGAGGCCTTCGTGTTCTATATTGAGGAGGTGATTCCTTAGCCGTAATTCGGAGATGAGTTTTTTTTTTTTGAGATCAAGCTTAATGCAAATTCTGGCAAACTTTCCTCTCTCCACTCCTATTTCATCTCCTGAATCAGAACTCATTTTGTTCATGGTATAGGTATCAATTTTTAGAGTTTTGCCCACCTTATCTCCCAACCTCCATAGGAAATGATAGTTATGTATTCGACGGGCAGTTAAGGTATTCTAATCCAAACTGCTACCTTCTTGAACTGGTCTTCTAGGGGGCTGAAATCTAGTCTTAATCTCTGAACCACAAGATAATGATATTCAATCATCCACAGTCCCTCATGTAAAGGATAGTGATAATCTTCAATGTTTTTGAAATTTGTCAGGTAGTACTCATCACCAATATCTATAAGCTTGAATGTGGCAGTAGGGTGCCACAGTTTAGATAACGTGTCCTTTAGGTACCTAAATCCAATTCTCTTTCCCATCAATTTTATTATCAACAATTTCTTCCATGGTTTATAATATGCTCTGTGTTCCTCTGGGATACTTCAATGACAGGGAACATAGAGTCTTCCTAGCGTAGTCCGAAAAACTGTCCTTTGATTCCTCTTCTGTGATTGGGATGTTGGCTATTCCATTAAAACTCAAGAGTCTATCCCGGTAGGATGAGCCTATTGTTGCTTTGGTATGAGTTTTGTCCTTCCCTTCCTCCCCTGAAACTTTTTTCTAATTTAGCATGGTAGGGGTGGTATTGGGGTTGAACATTGGACTTGAGGTGTGTCTGGGGTTTTCAGGAGTTTTTTTCTTTTTTGTCTTCCTTCAAGTTCCCTTCTTACATAAATCCAAAAACCAACCCAATGGTTTCTTCACCCATAATCTCATCCATGGGCTCCTCTGGAGCTTCAAAAGCTTTAATTTTCTTGTAGCTCCTGTTAAGTTTATCTTCTTCCTCTTTGAAAAGTAGTTTTCCTCCAATCTTAGAGGTGTTTCGTTTGTGTTCTGTTACAGCCATTACTGTAGGGAAAACTTTTGGTTAAAAGTTGGATAGCTAGCTGATATGATAATGAAGATGTCGTATCTATTTATAAACTCGTAAGTTTTTCAATTTGAAGAAAATATTAGAATATACATAATATATTACTCAAATACTAAAATGAAATATATTATACTCAAGCAGGCTTCATTTTTTTTTGTTTATTTGTCTATTTTGCTTGAATACGCTGGACATTGGAGTGGGACCCAGTTAGTTAGAGAATGAATATTAAAGGATATCCTGGGGGTGGGTTTCTCTTTCTCCTGTTTTTCATTTCTCATGTTTTCTTTCCATGTTTAGTCAATTTTGGTCAGCTGTTATGCAAAATTCACAATAAATGGTAGATACAAACATTAAACAGCTAAAATATTTTTCCCTTTAGCTCAGATTTGCGTTTTTAATTAAATGATACCAAAACGGCAAGTTGATATTAGTGTTTTACTAGTCCTTCTTGATTCCACTTGTTTAATGCAGTTGCAATTTAAGAAATAAGAATAGTAATATTGTTATATTTTATGATTTAACAACAAACTAACAAATATAAATTTGTCTCAAGAACATATTGACTAATGACAGGCTTCTGTTCCCAAGTCAAATTAAATGCAAGTGAAAATGTTGCTATTGACTTATGTTTGATGGCCATTGATGGAAATAATGATAATGAAAAATGTTACAGTGCATAATAATACATAAATGTTACCACACACAAAAAAAATTCATGGTTCTTCTTTAATATTTGAAGGAGGCATTCCAAAAGAGATTGGTGATCTTCCACAACTAAAGATATTAGATCTTGATAACAACAAATTGGAAGGTATGATTTTTAATTATACCTGCCATATATTTTAACTATATATGCTGATTGTTTAGCTTAAGTTACCACATAAAAAAAAATTCGTGGTTCTTCTTTAATTATACATATATGCTGTTTGTTTAGCTTAAGTTATATGTTTATAATTTCTTCTTGTCTTATATTTTAACTATATATAGCTCATTAATTCGTAATATAAACTTATCATTTCTCTTGTATATCAATGAATTACTTGTTAAAATACTGCCTCCTATTGTCACTGCTACAGAGTGACGATTGCCACCGTAAAAGCATTACAAAAGGAACATTTTCAACTGTTAAAGAGCTTTAGAATTGAGTCTAATAATATTATATAGTTTAGCTTTCTAACAAGGGAACAACTGAAGGAAACTAGAACATCACAATTTCCGTTGTACCTCACAGTGTCCAAAAAATATTCTCCATAAGCAATCTTCTATTGATTTTTAAAATTTTTTATGTCTAAAGAAGGGAAAGATGGAATCAGTTAACATGAATACATCAATTTTTCCTTTTTTCTTATAAAAATTTTATTTTTATTTTCCTCTTTTCAAAAGACACCAATTTCACTTTGATGTTAAATACCAAGGTCAGTGCCATATGTGAGCTATTACCTTAAGTTAATGTAAAAAGAAATATTCGTTAAACTAATTTAGGTTGTACAAGTATTCCTTTTTGGTTTTATACTAATATTGATAATTAATGCTAAAATACAAGTGTTATACCGGTGAAATCTTGTCATCTCTCTTCAACATTTCTTTTCTAGAAGCATTAGGTCTAGGTGAAAACTCATTCACATATATGCTTTATCAACCCATCTATTACTATTACTACAACTATTATTATTATAAAAAACACATTTTGTTACAGTAAAATTTTGTTTATTATTCACACTTGAATGAGTGGTTGTAAAACAATGTGAGACTTTGTTAATTAGTAGAAAAAAAAGGGTAACATAAATATTAGGAGTATTAAAACCACGTACATTTTACATTTCAAATTATCTATGTATCTTTAGATGAGAGGGCTTTCCATTTTAAGTAGTTTAACATATATAGCACTTTAAGAAAATAAATTGATCCAGTTAAAAAAATATTTATCATTTAATTGATAAAGAGAATAAGAGAGTAAGAAATAAGGTTATTATTGATTTCTCACGCTATTATATATGCTACGGAATTTGACATGGAACGTCGGGAGAATTAGAGATTGAAAATTAGGGACTCTTCTGCAAGTTTTCATCATTGTTAGAGCCTCTGATAATTGAGGTTGAGGAAAACATATAAACTCTTGAGAAGCAAATTCTTTGAGATCACCATGAAAAAATTTATAATAGGAGGCAAAATAGTAAATGGGAACCGATGAGAAAGAAGATTGATCTACATGTATAATTAATATACAAAGATTGATCATATAGAGAATTATTTTAGTATAATATCTCTTTGTGTGTCTACATGTATAATGAATATATCGGAAAAGGTATTTACTATTTTTGTATTAGGCTATGAAATGAATAAAAGTAATAGCATTAATTGAAAGAAGAGGAAATACTAATTATAGAAAATAAATTTCTCTTTATCAAACTTGAAATATATTTAATGATCTCAAATCAAAATGTGTTAAAATTTTTAAAAAAAATTCAAGAAAAAAAGATATATAAACTGTTTCTATTTTGCTTGAATGCTTTCCTACAAGGGAATTAAAATAATTTTACAAATAATATTGAATTGATTATATAATTAATTTATTTTAATATTTTGTTATATTAAAAATTTATTAACTAAAATAATAATTTGATGATCATAATTGTAAAAAGTGAACCTTAATTAAAAACAATTTAATGATAAAAAGTTAATATAAATTTATTTTTTAATAAAATTGGAGATATAGTAAAACAAAATATAAGAATAGTAATAAAATTATAATACATTAAAATTGAAGTTATATTAAAGATAATGTTTATATTAAAATATATAAACATATTTTATGAGGTAAGTTTGGAAACCCCATCTTAAGAGAGAATATTATTAGCATTATTGAATGGCATCCCAGGATCGAGCAGATTTGATATGTTGTATATATGGTACATATTAAATTGTTCCAAGTGTTAGACTGATATATCAGTTAGACACGTCAGCTGTGTTAGTTAGTAACAGCTAGGCAAATCAGTTTCAGACTGTTAAGCAAACTACAGTATATATATTTGTAGTCACCCCTTGTACAATTAAGTTTTTGAAATGTAAACTTTCACTCTTTGTTTCCTTATCCTTCTCTGTTATTCTCTACGTTAATTCTCATCTTTCTTATGCAATGACTTAAATTTAGGGATTAAAGTATAGTAACATAGTAAATTCAGAGACTAAATTGTGTATTTACTCTTAATCTGATAGAGTGTGT
>JAYWLF010000083.1:0-124161 GCA_037074535.1 Gleditsia sinensis
AAACGAAACAGAGTTATCGAAAAAAATAGAGTATTTATTAAGAAATTAGACCATTTTAATTAAAACTATTATATTACGAGATATTTTGATAGAAAATAACAAAATTAATTTAAAAAATAAAATAAAAATTGATAATTTGGAAATAGATGAAAGTAACATCACATTACATTCAACACTAATTTGTTCAAGTATGTCTTATTTATCACTCATATTTTCTCTCACAATTCAAAACATTTTTGTTAATTTCTTATTCTCTCATTTCATACTCATGAAATTACTTTCCTTTATTGTCTTTATTTTAAAGAACAAATTAAAAAAATGATAAAAAAAGAAATTGAGATCAGACAAAAAGAAAATAAGGTACTTAAGAGAAATACTTGAAAATAGAGATATAATAATAGTCACATGAAGATAGAGCAAGATTTAAAGATAGATATTTCTAAAGAATTAAGAAGATAGAAAGATAGACACACACAAAATATTGTTGTTAAATGCTGTTGAAATTTTATACATTCAATTAAGACACTAATTCAAATTAATTTTAATATAATTTTATATATTTATATTATTAATATTATATTAAAATTATTAAAAATATTATTTGAAATCAATTAAACATTTATTTTTGTGGTAATTTTTTATTACTGTTTATTTATTTAATTTTAAGAAAATCACAATATGAAATATCTTTATAAACTTATTATAAATTTAAGCATAATTAGTTATATTTAAATAAGTAGAACAATTATTTTTCTAAATTTTCTTAATAGTTTATTTCTTTCAATTGAAGTACTTCTTCAATTTTGTAAAGTTCATAAATTTTCATTATAGATTATTTTAAAGTCACTTCTTTATTATATATCTATTTATTAAAATTATCTAGTAAATTCTAATATGCTCCTTTCATTCTGTTAGGAGCTCAATTTATTTTTCTAATAAAAAAAATGAATTTTTACTATTAATTTCTACTAATAGTTTAATTTCAATTGGCGAAAGAAATATTTTTTTTTTCATATTACTGTACAGAAGTTTTTAATTGATTTCAACTTCCGATTTTGAGAAAAATCATGTGGTAATCTAGCACAAAAAAATTAATAACAATTACACTTTATAACAATAAAAAGATAAAATTAGACAAAATTCAATAAAGATAAAACGATCCAGGGATAGGAACAAAAAGGAGATTAAAAGATAACATTAATAAACTTAATAATTTTTTTGCACATGTTGTCGCCAACATCAATTCTAATATCTTTAGTTATATTTGATTATTTAAAATAATTTATTATATTATGTTTCAAAACTTCATATGTAAAGAAAATTACGAAGTTAATTCCTAATAAAAATAAAAAATGCACAATCACAATGAATAATTTAAGTCTGAAGTCATTAAATTTAATTAATCATTTCATCATCCTTTCATTAATTGTATAATGACTTTGTAAATTATTTAATTTAAACCCCAAAGCTGCTTCTCTTTTGGGTGATTTTATTTAAACATATAATAATTGTGAGAATTATTTAAGTACAATAATTGTGAAGAGATATATGCTCAGGAGGATTCGGGAAAATATATTTGAATTTTTTTAAAATTTGACTTTAATTTATTTCAATAACAATACATTTTTTTCCTTTATCATTTTTTTAAATTAAATAGTTATTTTGAATTTTCAAAGATATATACATTATTAATTTGATTTTTAGAATTTTACCTTATTAATTTAGTATTTAATAAAAAAAAGTAACTCAAGTTAAAAAATTTTGAATTTATTTTATTAGTAAATATTTAACATATTTTTTATATTATAACTAAAATTTTTTATATTTTAACTAAAAATTTAGTTTTGTTAAATGTGAAAAGAGGGAAAAAATGATAAAAAGTAATTTTTCTACTTTCTGTGGCGACCTTAGGTCGCCACTGAAAGTTTAAGAACATAAATTTCTTACTTTTAGTGGCAACCTTTTGTAGGTCGCCACTGAAAATGTATGTTTAGTGGCGACTATTAATAGTCGCCACTAAAAATACTTTTCAGTGGCAACTTTCTATAGTCGCCACGGAAACTTCAGTTTCTTGTAGTGGTGGTTACATTCTTTTTTTGTTCTTGTTATATGGAATGGGCACTTAATCCTAAATGCAGATCATCAGCCCCTCCAAGTAGAACTCCTCCTCCACCTTGTCCTCCACTAGGCTTTGATTTTTTTCAAACTGGTCTTAATGTGGCCAAACTGATTTTGCAAGGATGAAAGACAATACTGCAATCTGCCACAGCCGGTGCAATGTTTTACGACTCATGGACTTTATTCATAGAAGAATGATGGGATACAGCCAAAGAAGCTATAGTAACTCTTATGTTTAAATCATATTCGCCCCTAATCCTACCGTTCCTACATTAACTTTAGTCATTCATTATTTGTAACATACTTAAATTATTTACATATTTATTTGGTGATGCTAAGGAGAGTATTGATTTGGTGTGGGGAAAAGACCTAGCTTAAGTAATTTATTTGTATTATTCCTATATTAATAACATGTAATTATTACAAACAATTATATCATTTTTATATATTAAGTTTAGAGGGTCCTATATCTTTAAACTTAAATGGTGAAAAGCATACATCATTTTGCACTCTTTACATAAAAAATCTTAAAAAAATGATGCGTTTTCTTAAGTCAAGAAACGGAGTTTTTGATAGAAACAAGGATCGTTTTAAAAATTCAATAGATGTTTTGATCATCATGAGTTGTTTCGATAAGATCGAATTCAGTTATTTGCTTAAGAACTAAGGGAAGCTCTCACTTTAGGAAAAAATTCAATTATCATTCATCATAATCTCTTAATTACATGAATATAAAGAACTCTTATATAGTCAATCAATCCTAAAACTAGTAGAAAACTCTTAAAACTCCTAATTGCACTTTCAATAGAATATGACCCAAACAACACTAGTTATTTAATCCAATTAAACTAATAAAAATAAACACATAATTAAACCAATATTTTGCTTGCGTAAAGAATGGGCCCAAATTACATTAAATATTAATAATATCCCAAAAGAAAGCATATAATATAAAACAAATAATACATCTTAGTCTATACAGATTTGAGCTAGTTGTCTTCAAGATATAACAAGCTCTATTTATCCTTCAAGAATGCCCATCTATTTGGCCTCAAGTTTATGCTTCAAGCTACCCTCTTTAATGCTATCCTCGAAGTTATAAAGTGTGATCCACTTAATGTCTTGACTTACTCCAACAACTTCCTCTTTAACTTGCACATCCAAGATCAAGTCTAGTAAAGCTTCTTTGGCTCACTTTGCCTTACTCCTATTCATTGGACTGCCTATCCATTGCAAAGGATCTTGGGAACGGTTTGAAATAGGTTTGACAGCACATTGATCTCCATCATTCCCTTCCTCCTCGAATCAAAGGCATCACCTATATCAAATAAAGACACGTCAGCAACATTGAATGTAGCACTAACATTACGATACTCACTAGGTAAATCAATCTTATAGGCATTGTCATTGATTTGCTCTAAGACTTGAAAATGTCCATCTCCCCTAAGATACAACTTAGACTTCCTCTAAGCCGGGAATCGCTCTTCGCGTATATGTACCCAAACTCAGTCAACATATTCAAATACAATTCTAGTTCGGCTCTTGTTTGCTTGCGTTGCATATTGGTCATTCTTTCTCTCAATGTTAGCACGAACCTTAGCATGCAAATCCATTACATATTCAGCATTTTTCTTACCATCCAAGTTAACAAACTCATTAGTAGACAAAGGTAAAACATCCAAAGGTGTTAAAAGATTAAATTTATAGACAATCTCAAAAGGACTATAAGCAGTAGTAGAATGCACATATCTATTATAAGCAAACTCAACATGTGGTAAAGCTCTTTCCCACTATTTCAAGTTTTTAGACATAATAGCACTTAAAATTGTAGTAAGTGTCCTATTAACTACCTCAGTTTGTCCATCTGTTTAGGGTGTGTAACAGTAGAAAATAGAAATTTAGTCTCTAATTTACCCCATAAAGTAAGCCAAAAATGATTTAAGAACTTAACATCTCTATCACTTGCTATTGTTCTAAGCAACCTATGCAATGCACTACTTCTTTAAAGAACAAATTAGCTATGTGTGTTGCATAATTGGTTTTAGCACATGCAATGAAATGAGTTATTTTGCTGAACCTATCAACAACCACAAAAACACTATCTTTACCACTTTGAGACCTTAGTAATCCTATCAAAAAATCCATAAAAATATCATGCCAAAACTATGTAGGTACAAGTAATGGAGTATAAAGACCATGTGGCATAACCTTAGACTTAGCTTGTTTACATGTTATACACTTAGCACAAAACGAAATGACATTATGTTTCATGCGAGGCCAATAAAAAATGTTCATGCAAAATTTCTAAAGTTTTAGTCACTCTAAAATGTATCATTAAACCTCCACCATGACTCTCCTTAATTAATAAGTCACGCATAGAACACTTAGGCACATAAAAGTTATTCTTTTTTAACAAGTAACATTCATGTATATAGAAACCATCAATAACATGCTTATCACAAGAATTTCAAACATATCCAAAATCAACATCATTAACATACAAGTCTTTAATATATTCAAAATCAAGCAACTTAGCATGCAAGAAAGTCAATAATGCATGTCTTCTAGACAATGCATTAGCTACCACATTTTTCTTTCTAGTTTTATACTTAATCACATAAGGAAATGTCTCAATAAATTCTAACCACTTAGCATGTCTCTTATGCAACTTATCTTGGGACTTCAAGAATTTTAAACTCTCATGATCTGAATGGATAATGAATTCTCTCGGCCATAGATAATGTTGTCAAGTTTGTAAAGTCCTTATCAATGCATATAACTCATTATCATAAGTAGGATATTTCAATGCCGTCCCCTTTAACTTATCACTGAGGTATGCCATTAGTTTAGAATCTTGCATCAAAACAGCACCTATACCAACTCTAGAAGCATCACATTCAATTTCAAAATTTTTATCAAAAGTTAAGTAATGACAGTAAGGGTGCATTAGTCAAAAAATCCTTTAAAGTTTTAAAAGAATTTTTATGCACATCATCTCATTTAAAGACAACATTATTTTTAACAAGTTCATTTAGGGGTGCAGCAATAATACTAAAATTCTTTACAAACTGCCTATAGAAACTTGCTAAACCATAGAAACTCTTAACTTCATTAGCATTCGTAAGTGTAGGCCAATCTCGGATTTCCTTAAACTTGTCTTCATCAACACTAATTCCATTAGAACTGACAACAAAACCAAGGAACACCACTGAATTAGAACAGAATGTGCACTTCATGTTAGCATACAATTTATGCTCCCTAAGCACATCAAAAACATCATGCAAATGCAATACATGTTCATCAAGATTTTGACTATATACTAAAATATCATCAAAGTAAGCTACCATAAACTTTCTAATGAAAATACATAAGACATGGTTCATTAATCTCATAAAGATACTGGGTGCATTGATCAACCCAAAGGGCATGACTAACCACTCATATAAACCATACTTAGTCTTAAAAATAGTTTTCCACTCATCTTCCTCTTTCATGCGAATTTGATAGTAGTCATTCTTTAAATTAATTTTAGTAAAAAATACTAGAACCATACAACTCATCAAGTATGTTATCTAATCTAGGAGTTGGATGCCTATACTTTACAGTGATTTTGTTGATGGCTCTATAATCCACGCATATGCACCAAGTCTCATCCTTCTTAGGCACAAGAATAACGGGTACTGAACTGGGACTAAGACTCTCCCTCACGAATCCCTTCTAAACTAACTCATCTACTTGCCTCTGAATTTCCTTCGTCTCCTCAAGATTAGCTCAGTAGGCAAGTCGGTTAGGGATGGATGATCAGGGACAAAGTCTAGCTAGTGCTCAATGCCTCTCAAATATGGTAGTCCATGTGGAATCTCCTCAGAAAAAAAACATTAGTAAATTCATGTATCGAAGACACAACCATACTAGGTAAAGAAATGTTAGGAGTGTTAGTAAAATAAATATTCTTGTACATTAGCACAAAGAAGTTTGATTTGAATACCAAAGCACTCTTCACCTCACTTTAGTGCAAAAGCACTTACTCTTTTATTTTTCTCTTTTCAGTCTCACAACTCTCTTTCTTTTTCTGTTCACTTATCTCAACCTCCTCTTTCTTTTCTCTCACTCTCAATTTTGGTCTTACTCTCTTTCTTCTCTTTTTCTTTTATTTCTCTCAACTTATACTCGTTTGTAATCCTCACTTGATCAGCAAATGACTTGAAGGGTGTCAAAATAAAAGTTCGATTATACATGGTCAATGTATATCAATTTTTGTAGCCATCATAATTGACCATTCTATCAAATTGTCATAGACGTCCCAACAGCAAGTATCCAGCATGCATTGGTACTATATCACAAAGTACCTAATCTTTGTAGTTACTAATAGAGAAAGATATTCGAACTTGATTTTTCACCTATATATCACCCCTATCATTCAACCATCTTAGCCTATATGGCTTAAAATGTTTCAATGTGGGTAGATCCAATTTATCAACCATCAAGGTACTAGCCACATTAGTGCAACTTTCACTATCAATAATCAAGCTACATACCTTGTTATTCACGTGGCACCTGGTCTGGAAGATGTGCTTACGTTATTCATCATCAACATCATCATTAGGCTGTATATTAAGAGCACGTTAAGTAACCAATACTTCTCTATACACTAACTCACTAATCTCCATATTACTATAATCTTTCAATGGTGGCATCTAATCATCACTTGAATGCTTAGTCTCCATATGTCCCCTTTCTTTTTTATTAAAGCCAAACTGTTTGGTAGGTTTTGGCTTGGATGGTGACTCAAGATTATCCAGCTTCATATGCATCAATTTAAGCTGCTCCTGAACTGCTTTCATGTAGAATTTAAGATCAATTTTAGGTTGATCTATTTCACTACTCATGTTTGTTTCACAAACCTCACGTGTTTGCACTCAGTTTTACTCTCTTTCCCTTAAAACTCTTAAACAAGAACTCGATCAACAAACTTATGAAAAGAAACAAGTTAAGAATGATAAGAACAAAATTTTAGATTATGACAATCCTAGAAATTGAATTTAAAAAAATGAGGGATAATAAAATCAGTATGCTATTTTTCGACTTTCTTCTTCTTTTTTGAATGAAATTCTCTCTTTTTTCGGAATGAACTTCTGCTCAATTTTTTTGAGCAAAGTTTTGCTCTCTTTTTTACGATTTTTTTAGAAGAAGAAACCAAATTGAAATAGGACCAAGACTATTTTTTTTTTACGAATTTTTTTTGGAAGAAATTAAATTGGACTAGGACTAAGACTCTCTCTCTCTTTTTTGTTGTTGTTGAAGGAATTAGACTATATGTAGAAAACGAAATTTGACTAGAATTAGAACTCTCTCCTTTTTTGTTGTTGAAGGATACTATAAGTAAGAAAAGTAAATTGATTAGAACTATGACTATAATCTAATTTAAAGAAAAGTAGAAGAAAAAGAATAACTCTAGAACACAAATTAAAGAAGAAAAGATAGGACACCAACCAAATTTCAAAGAGTCAAAACTCTGATACCAAATGATGCGTTTCCTTAAGCCAAGAAACGGAGTGTTTGGCAGAAGTAAGGATTGTCTTAAAAATTAAATGGATGTTTTGATCGCTACGAGTTACCTCGATAAAATCATATTTAGTTCTTTGCTCAAGAACCAAGGGAAGCTCTCATTTTAAGAGAAAACTCAATTATCATTTATCATAATCTCTGAATTACATGAATATAAAGAATCCTTATATAGTCAATCAATCTTAAAACTAGTAGAAAACCCTTAAAACTCCTAATTGAACTTTCAATAGAATATGACTCAAACAACACTAGTTATTTGGCCTAACTAAATTAACAAAAATAAACTCATAATTAAACTAATATTTTTTCTGCATAAAGAATGGGCCCAAATTACATTAAATACTAATAATATCCCCAAAAGAAAACATATAATACATCTTAGTCCATGCAGATTTGGGCTAATTGTTTTTAAGATCTAACTAGCTCTATTTAGCCTCAAAAAATATCTATATATTTGGCTTTAAGCTTATGTTTCAAGCTGCCTTCTTTAATGCCATCTTCAAGATTACAAAGTGTGACCTACTTGATGTCTTGGTTTAGCCCAACAACTTTCTCTTTAACTTGCACATCCAAGATCAAGTTCAATAAAGTTTTTTTTGGCCTGCTTTGCCTTACTCCTAATCATTGGACCGCCTATCTCTTACAAAAGATCTTGGGAACGGTTTGGAATAGGTTTGACAACACCTTGATCTCCATCAAAAAACTATTTTTCACATAATTCTACACATGTATGTGATATAGTCTCACATGACAAGTTTAAGAAGTCCTATCTCACGCTTTTATCCAAATATAAGTTTATTTAAGATAAAGAAGGTGGGGATGGACGAAGAATTCCTTTCTTTCCATAAGCATCTCCCATATAAGCACCCTCCAAGATTCAGCATGCATAACATTCGTTAGAAAGTCTCAAGTCTCTCTCTTCGTCTTCACCTTTTCCTACTGGATCTATCTTTCTTTTTCCTCAAGGCACAACAATGCAGAAGAACCTGAAAACATTTGCCTCAGTAATAATCACTACCATAGTTTTGCTTGCAGTTTGAGAAACTCAGAAAAGATCTCCTCACTTACTGGCCTTAAATCAAGAGTGTAGACAACTGGAAAGCCAACAAAAAACTTTGGCGCCTCCAATGGTACAAGCACGGAACTTGCTCTTTGAACAAATTTGGACCAGAACAGTATTACAAGATTGCAATCTCTCTTACAAAGAAGTACAATATGCTTGCCATGTTGAAAAATGTAGGTGCTTTCCTGCTCCTTTTAATTTCATAATAATTTCCAGTTCAAAAAACTCAGTATGTTGAGATTGAATTGAAAATGGTTGCTCTAGTAGTGGAAGCACTCATGTAAAGTGCAGTTAGACATATTACATGTTAAAATTCTAACTATGCTAATTTCTTTGAGACACACTATAATTTTTTATTTATTTAATATCTTAATCTTGTGGATGACTTGTAACTAAAAAGATAAATTAGTTAAAATATATGCAAATTGATCTAAAATCATAGTTTTAGAACTCAAACTGAATAGCTATTAAATCGGTTCGGTTCTAATAAATGGATCATTTTTGCAATTTTTAAATTGAACCCAATTGATCGGTTAGTTAAATGTGATAATCTGAAGCAATTAATTTGAATCAAATCTAATTTTTTTTTTACAAAATAATTTTATATCACTATTTTTATAAAGATAAATTAGCTAAAATATATGTATATTGATCTAAAATCATAGTTTTAGAACTCAAACTGAGTAGCTATCAAACCGGTTCATTTCTATTAAATGGATCATTTTTGCAATTTTTAAATTGAACCGAATTGATCGGTTAGTTAAATCGGAAATCCGAAGCAACTAATTTGAATCAAACCTAAATTTTTTTTTACAAAATAATTTTATATCACTATTTTTTATAAATTTGATAATGATTTTTTTTTATAAATTTATATTTACATTTTATTTATCAACATGAAGTAGAATATATCTATTAATATCACTTTTTTTTTATATTGTATTCAAGATAATTTAAAACATCTATTAATTATAAATTATAAATTAATAACAATTTCAACCGATTTAATTATAGACTCAAACGGTTGAACAAATGACATAATGACCTTACTTTTCACTAATTTAATGTTTGGTTTTATTTCAATAACTATGCGTGAAACTGCATTTGACAGCCAATTTCTTTTTTCTTTTTCTTTTTTGAATTGAATGTATATTCACGAAAAGATATGAACTTTTACAAATGCTACCTCTGTTAGGGTAGCATGGGCTATCTGGCCAAAAAAATAACAGCATGTTCTAGTTCTACGCAATTTCTATTTCATAACAGTCTGTGGGTTCCGTTTTGTAGGTATTGAGCCAAATGGGAACTCCCATCTATCAAAAAATATACTAAATGGCATGAGGAGAGGCACAAAATTCATAGCAGACATATCTTGTAAGACAGTTTGAGGAACATTCAACTTTTTGAGATTCAGCTGTGTGTGAATGCTGATGAAATCACACTCAGGGATTGTAATAATGGAAGGTTTTATTGTGAACATAAAAATCCTTATATTTCTCTCTGTTCCAATGTAAGTTCATTAATTTTACTTCAAATTCTTATCTTTATTAATTATTCCATAATTAATCTTTTTTTAGGCAATTCTTAACAAGAAAATGCCCCGTTTTAGGCAATTTTGTCATAAAAAAGGGTTTAAAATATTTTCTCTAATTAAAGGCACTGTTACAGATTATTAATTTCGATTAAATTAGAGATGATACCAGTGAATCTTAGCTCATATGGTAAATGTTTGTAATTTACCTAAATACCATAAATAAAATTTTCATTTCAAAAATTAATTATAAATCATTGCTCCACTTAGCTCAAGGTCGTCTTGTAAATTCTTTTACATTTTAATTCAACAAGAAAAATATTAACTAACCAAGCTTATAATTATGGTTTTTTTTTCTCCTGTAAATATTAGAGATGAGTCTACTAAATGTCAAAGATGGATCTACCTAAGTATCTTTTGTGTTTTAAATGAAGAAAATGTCACTAAAATCTGGTCCATAACTAGGGAAACCAAGAGACCAAAGTTAAATAGAAAAAACAATCTAAAGACCAGCCCACAATCTAGGACAAGATTACGGAAAGTCGGAAAACAAACAGCAACAGACTCTTACAACATTCCACTTTCTTAAAATACAAACTAAAATCTGAAGATTCAAACCCCCTTCCTTGCCATTTCTCACAAACGAAAGCAACAGTAGAGGGTGTCTTGAACATAAACTATCACGGATAAGAGTGCCTATAATCTAACAATTTGTTCAAATTTAACTGAATTCATTAAAAAAATATTATATCAATTGAATTAATTCATATTAACAGTTTTAAACAGATTATATTTCATTAAAAAATTAAATTCTCATAAACAGATCAAGTGTAATTTTTATAGTTCAACCTGACGGAACTTAATCCGATCAAAATAGAAAAAAAAAAAAAAGAGTTTTTGAAATTTAATATTTTTTCTTTTTTCTTTTTACAATCACAATATTTTTCAATTCGATCAAACTCAACATAATTTGCATTTAAAATTTTAATTAGTAAAAAATATTAATTTTTTAATTCAAATATTATTCAATCAAGTTAAGTTTATAGCTCGATTCAATCAAATTCAATTATACTCGTCCCTAATCATGGAGGGAGTTACAATCTGCTTCTTTTGCAATTATATGAGCAACTTTGTTTGCACTTCGCGACACCTAGTTGTAACAACAGAAGCCTTCCCATCACTTTTTCCTTCTTTTTTTTTTTATGGAATCACTTATGTTTTTTTTCATTTTTGGACAAAGGCGTAATGGCCTAATATAAAATTAAAACAAACTATTAAGAGCACAACACGAAGAAATAAGAGGATCACACAGAAGACCACCCAAATTTAGCTTTCAATTGCAAAATAATCTGATACTATAACTAAAAAAAGTAGAGGCAACATATATCATAAATAGTAGTCTACTAAATATTAAAACTTACCATATCAGAAGCACAACTAAAATAATAAAAAATTAAGAATACAGAAACATATCTATAGAGAAACAACAAACCTTCCAACTT
The DNA here is from genome assembly GCA_037074535.1 of Gleditsia sinensis. Classification (NCBI taxonomy): domain Eukaryota; kingdom Viridiplantae; phylum Streptophyta; class Magnoliopsida; order Fabales; family Fabaceae; genus Gleditsia; species Gleditsia sinensis. Next base: position 11,783 of record JAYWLF010000083.1, read on the forward strand.
TTTATTAAGATTAACTCTCTTCAATCTTCTTTTATTCAAATATAATCATATAATTATAGATATATAATTTTTTTTTATCTAAATGTGAGCAAGGAGTTATAAATTTAGATATAGATATGCAAAAATTTGAAACTCTAAAATTCTCTTCTTAAAAAAAATTTAAAAAAAAAACAAAAAAAAACTCTCTTAAAAAAGAGAAATAGACTCTCCTGATAGAAAAAAAATGTTTTCCTAAAAGGAAAAACTACAAAAAAAAAAAAAAAGAAGATAAAAATAAAAATAAAATGGAGGAGGAAACTGCCATTAGTAGCAGTTTCCTCTCCAAATAAGCTCTGAAGCTAGGGTTTGGTTAAGGACACGAGAGAGAAGAGAACGACACTAGTTGTTGAAGGCTATATCACTTCTGCTTTTGTTTTTGGACAAGTTGAAACTATTATTCATTCATGAAAAAAATTACAACAAGCATTAAGGCCAGCAATAAAAGACAATATCAGATGCAACAAATAAAAGAAGTTTAGTTCTCTAATTTTTAAAAATATAAAATTAAGTACTATAATTAAATAAAATAGAGACAATACAATTCATAAATACTAATCTATCAAATAATATAATTTAACATCACAGATACACAATTAATACAGCAAAAAAATAAAAAATATAGAGACACGTCGATAAAGAGGCAACATACTTTTTAATAATGTCTGAGATTAGTTCTAAATTTTTTTTATATAGATGTTAGTTCCAAAATTTTTTTATATAAATGTAAACACAAAGTTGTAGATTTAAATTTTTTCTATCCAAATAAGAACATAAAATTATAGATATATATAGACGTAAATATGCATAAATTTAAAATTTCATACCTCTTCTAAAAAAATATTTTTTATTAAAAGTAAAAAAAAACTTTTTTAATGCTAGAAAAATGCTCTCTTCAAAGAAAAAAAGACTTCTCAAAATTAAAATAAAAAGACAAATAAAGAGGTGAAGGAGGGAACTGATATTAACGACAATCCCCTCCCTAAAGCTTGATTCCGTGGGGAAGAGAAGCTGCTGGGACGAGAGGCCTAGGTTCCTGAAACCCTCTCATATCGCTTCTACTTTTATATTAGCTATTTTGTCAATTATCTAGGTAGCTGTGGACCTCTCTAAAATGCCCAAAAATAGGGACCTAGGCCTAAACTGTAATTACCTCTATGGGTCTTGATTTCTTATTTATGCTGTCCGAAAATAAATTCCCTAATTTACACTTTTTGAACTTGAACATTCCAAATGACCCTCCGTTAGCGTTAGGTTTCGGTTGAAGCGGCGCTTTCATTTTGTGATATGAAGAAATGAAGAAGAAAAGAAAGAGATTGGAAAAAGGAAAACTTATAAAACTCTATAAAAAAAAGGTGTGACGTGTCTCCTTTAAAATATTCAAGTGTTCTGTTTATTCTTTTATTATAATAAAATTGTAATTTTGATTAAATTTATTGTTAATTTTCTTGTATTTTACACTATTGCATTGGAATAGGTTGGTTAGAACACTGAGGTTGGTGATGAAATGGACCCAATCATTGCATGTAGAATATGGCCAGATGATGTGGCTTAGAGCACTAAAGGGTAACTAACAAATAAAATAAACTAAAATTATAAAACTTTATTTATATAACTATATTTAATATTAATAATAAATTATATTTATTATTTATATTATATTTGTTAGCAATCACATGATAGGAGCACGAACCCTAGCCACATGAGCTATTTGTTGCTCAGCGGTGACCCCTCTTTCCTTTTTCTCGTGTTCCCTTATTTTAATTGTAGTTTTTATTTTCTATTCACAGAAAAAATGCTGATTTTGTCATTCTGCTCCCGAAATTTTGTGGTTTTTATTACTAGATTAATAAATAAAAAAGTAGTCTGTATTTTTTATTTTATTATACAATCATTTTTTCTATTTTAAAAATAATATAGACTTCTCTTAAAATAAAAAATATATGCTACAGTTAAAATTATTTTAAATAATTCATTTTTTTTATTTTTTAATCTAAATACCTTCATATAAAACTTATATTACCATATTTCTATTTATTTTTATTGAAAAAAAAAATGCAAAACACAAAATGCAACATGCAAAACTGTATTCGTGAAAGTATATTTCTATTTTAAAAAGCACAAAAGGAAAATTTATATTCTTAGAAGACTTCAAAAACAAATTATAGCAAATGGAAACAAATTATATTCGTGGAATACTTCAAAAGTTTGAAATAGCTTGAATATATTTAAAAAAATAAAATGTTTAATATATATATATATATATGAGACTATCTTATAAGAATCATCTATATTTTTTTTAAAATGTAATTATGTGAAAATACTGTTAATAATTTTATTTTTTAAAATATATAAATTATTATTATAAAATAGTCTAACAACCATATTAAAAACTTTATTCTTTTAAATATATTTTAATTAATTTCAATGCTTTATACTTTTTTTTTCTCTAAATAGATACATCATGTAATGTCTATTAAAAATAATTTTATACATTTTTTTTGGGTCAAGTTGGCTTAATTTGATTCCACCCGGCTATTCCATTAACTATAATTTGTTTCTAAAGTCTTCCAGAATATATTAATACAGTGGTTTTGCGTTTTGCGTTTTTTTTCAAATTAAAGTAATAGAAATATACTTTCAGGAATATAGTTTTTCCTTTTGCATTTTACGTTTTGTGTTTTTTTAAATAAAAATAAGTAGAAATATAATAATATAACTTTATATGAAAGTATTTTGATAAAAAAATATATAAGAAAATGGTAACAAACATACTTTTCAAAATAGATTTAATTATAATGCATCGTTTAATTTGATGAGAGGTATGTGTATATTTTAAAAATAAAAGAACTGTAATAAAATACAAATATAGGGAAGGGAAAAGTTTTGTTTCAAAAATATTTTATATTTTAAAAAATAAGGCTTGCCCAATCTATGATGTCAAAGGATTTGAATGCACAAAAAGATACTTATGGTAAGAAAGAATTTTAATATTTTAAACAAAATTAGTAATATACTCAAAAAAATTTAAAATAATTAATGTGCTTATAATATATGTTATTTTTTCCATTAATATCTATTGTTTTATGTATATTTGATGCTTAAATACATTCATAAAATTTAAATCATGATATAGGAGTCAATTGGAAGCATTAGATGCAAAAGTGAGCTAAATTAGAGCAAAAGAGCTAAAAACACAATTATCCAAGACAGGAATTCTAGGACCGTAATGTTAGAAAGATGAGCAGTAGACCTAAAATTCAGTAATGGTAACGTGCGTGTTTGGTTTGGCGGTGGAACAAGAAAAAAGCCCGTTTGCTGCTAATGTAACCATGATTTTTGCAGAAGCAACACTTTGTAGCTTCTGCAAAAATCACGTTTGGGCAAAATCACGTTGTCCAAACGCAAAACCAAACACACCCAACATCAGCTAACCAAGAGCTGCAACACTAGAAAGAAATCGAGTTTGACAAAAATTCCAAAATCACTAGTACCATGACGGTGGGAAGTCAGTACCGCAACACCAATGTAGCATATTTGTTTTTAAATACATTAGCTTATGTTTAATTTAGATATCTTCAAAACAACTTAAATAGATTTTTTTTCAATCTTCTTCTTTAGTTTAGTCTCTCAATTTACTTTGATTGGTCTGAGGAGACAAAAATCCCAGATGTTATTATATTGTGAGATCATATTTGTATTTAATTCTTTAATTTATATTTTGGTATCATTTATTTTTCTAAGATCTCTTGATTTTTAGAAAATATCTGTTAATTAATTAATTGATTTAATCGACGGCCAAATTAAATATTAAATTTAAAATTATTTGATCTCTTTAATTTGTAAAACAACTAGAGCTAATGATTTGTTACTCAAGAAATATTAAATATAAAAAAAAATGATTGATTAGATTAAATACAATTGTTTATATTTGTGATGTTTAATTTTACTAATTTTTTTATTTTTTATTACAATGGTTAGATTAAATTTTAAACACTTGAATAAAATTGTTTAATGATTAGGGGTAGTTAAATCGTTTGTTTTTAATTAACTAAAATTAAGGAGAGAAGAAAAATTAGATCTAATAGTAAATATTTAAATATGAATTGAATTATAAAAATAAATTATTAAGGATAGAAATTTGAGGGTGAAAAATTGACTCTAATCAATTCTCATTTTATTAATTTGTTATCTTGTTGTTCATTTGATTTATTTATGGCGGTTACGTTTTGATTTTACATTCAATTTTCTCTTGTATATATTTCACAAAAGTATAAGTTTCCTCTAATTCCTCTTTGTAAGTTTAACCCTTACCCCCGCTATTGTATTCATTTGTTTCCAAAGGTAAGGTTTATTATTTTTTGGTGCTTGCAACAAGACTACTAATATTCATGCCAGAATTCAAAAAAGAAGGCTTGATCTTTAAACTCCAAACAAGAGAGAAAAGTGAGATTTGTCGCCTCACCAATTGTGGCTTCTTAACGAGTATTAGAATTTTGATGCTCGATATAGTGATAATTCTCACTTGTCAAAAATGAAACCACTATGAGTTTATATATATATATTTGAATCTTATTATAATATAGTTTGAATAAAAAAATAAGAGTTATATATTTGAGATTATAATTTAATCGGTCAAAGTTTTGTCAAGGCAAAAGTTGCGAGGTTGAGTTCCGTAACTCCCAACTTAAAACTCGATAAATCAATCAATTCATCTCTCTATTAACAAAATATAATCCACGAGATATAGAAAGATTTTGAGAAAAGGGTGGTGGTAAATCCTTTTTCAAAGTCTCCATCAAAGCTGTTATCATAAGGCATTACTTAAAACATGAGGTAATTTGAAAGAAGGCATCATATCAGCTTAAGTGATTGATGCCATCAATTGGGTTCAGCAACTAAATTATCATTTTATTGATTATTGGCAATAAAGTTAGGCAAGATCATGACCTGTTGCCAAATCCTTCAGAAAGAGCCTGCTTCAAAGTCATTATTAGTTTTATATATGTGCATTGTTCCTAACTTTCAAGGCATGAAGATGAGTTTTACCAAATATATCATTCACTTTTTTTTTTGGACTGGCATATAATTATCACTCTCTCTCTCTCTCTCTCTCTCTCGGATGATATTTTACATTATGGGTTCCACAGGCCCAAATGTTGGGAAAGCAATCTCCTTCATGGGTAGTTGAATACAGAACTAACAGATGAAGCAGCAGGGGTTGGTGCAGTGCAGAAGATAGGGCAAGAACCTAACTCTGCCTTATAAGAATTCATCAAGATACTTTACTATTTCTAATTATATTAATCTTTAAATTGTGCATTAGAGATGTTAGGAGAAAACATGTACAGAACAAAATAGTGAATTAGGCTCATAAATTTTAAAGTTCTTTACCAAAATCAATTTTTGCTACAAATGAACTGCAAAAAGAATTCCCACAAAGGGACTTTAAGAAAAGGAAAATAATAAAAGAATTCAAAAGAAAAGGAAACAACTGGGAAGCCAAGGCCTAAGATCCTTAAAGACCTAGAATTACTAGTTACTAGACCTAGAAACTCTACCCATTTTTTCAGTTCTCATTACAATCCTCCTTTAATAGCTAAAATATGATCATCATCACTATTGCTCCTATTCCCTCATTGCAGCCCTGTACAGAAAACCTATGAATAAAGAAATGAAATATCAATATGAAATAACACACTATATGACTATAAAGGCATGCATAGAAAGAGAAATACCCAGCTAAGATACTCAAACATCCTTCATATGTATTCCAGGGTAAGGCTGCTGTTTGTGTTCGGAATGAGTTCTGGAGAGGCAGCTGAATAGGTTGCCATAGAAGCAGCTGTTTTGCCGGCCTTGCTTCTCATTTCAAGAACCTTCTGATGGGAATTAGAGTGCAAAGATGGGCAAAAGGTTGGACTTGCGGCAGGACGGTATTCGGGGTAGAGCCGGCCTGACTTGTAGCGAACACCACATGCATTGCAAAGGGTTTTCGGCCCCAATGGCCCAGCCCTCCACTGTGGTGTCTTAGTTATCTCACAATGCATGCATTTCCTAACTGCTTGTGATGGCACATTCCGGTTCACATCCGCTGGACCTAATGGAAAAGACTGTTTGATTCTCTTATTCTTCTTATGCTCTCCAGAAATTTGCTTTGGTATCTTGATTACAGGATGAGACTCTCTGAAATTCTCAGAATTTGAAGAGGCCTTTGACACAACATTAGGCTGGGTCTTTTCGCCAACAAAAGGAGGGTGGATAAGTTGCATCACAGGACCAGGGTTGAAGCTCGCAGGGCGAGGACGCTTGCTACGTGCACGGACGCATGGTATAGGAACATAAATTTCTGGGCTGCGAGGCGCAGTCTTCTCCCCAGAGCTGGAGCTGCTGTTTTCGAGGACAGAAACCGGGCTGGATGTCTGGAATTGGTTATGCGCCGGGTCATTGTTGGTGCAGGGTGGCTCCACTTTCTTCAAGGTGAGGCTCCCACAAGAGGAGTCCTCCACAAAGTTTGGCAGCCATTCTAACTGGACAACGTCTTCATACTGAAATAAGAACATAGTGAACAAATGTCAGAAGGGGTTGTAGGAAAGTTTTGAAATTGAAAATTATTCACACAGATTCTACCAAATTGACAACTCAACCAAGCATACTCAGTGGATTTAGTGGAAGCATAACTCAAAGTGAATATGTTAAGGTTTTCAAATTGGATTTAGAATATTAATCTGTGCTCACATAGCAAAAGCATCTTTAACATGGGATGCTATTACTAGTGTATGACAACTTTCAGAGAATTTTATCTATGTAGACCCCTTTTTGCTAATATTTATTTGTACATTCAAAATTTAAAAGACAAACAAGGTTATTTCAACTTGAAGATATAACACATAATAATTAACACGCTGACCGACATGCGAATAGCCTTCACTTCAAAGGATTGAACCCCAGAGATTTTACAGAATAACTTTTAAAGAAATAAATATTCAATTTAATAAATATGTGAGATTCAATTATTCAAACTTAGGTCTTAAGAACTTTAAAAATCCCAATCCACGTTTTAGGCAACCCAACATGGTCTTATTGGCACAATTTGAACTATATAATCACATTGCATATAAGTAAATATATCTATAAATTGATTTTTACTTGTAATAAATCCGAAACTTCTAGGGAGCGTTTAGTATGCAGTAAAATTTTTTGTTCTTGAAAATCATATTTTCTAATAAACATGATAGATGAAAATAATAATTTCTGAAAATATATAAAATGTATTTAGTTGACTTATAAGATTGTTGAGAATATTTAAATAATATTTTCTAAAAATCTTTATCTATGTATATAATTTTTAAAAATACACTTATTTATTTATTTTTTAATTTTTTTGTTTGTTTATTTAAAAAAAATATAATAAATTATTGTTAATAATTTATTAAGTTTATATTAATTTTAAAATTATTAAAAAAAATATTAATAATTAAATTTATTTTTATACAAAAATTTTATATAAAATATTAAAAAATAAATAAATATAATTTATTTTTAATAAAAATTCTCACCTTTATAAGAATCATCAATTCTCATCCTCTTTCATGATAATTTTTTTATGAAAATCTTTACTTAAAAAATATTTTCAGGAATTAAAATTTTTTTAAAATCAAAATTTTCATTTTAAAATTAAACAAAAATTTTTACTTCTTATATTCAAATTCTCAAGAATTCAAAAATTTTTCTTCTATCAAACACCTCCATTGATGTTTGTAAATGGCAAAATCAGGGGAAGATCACCTGCCAAATCACGTGGCCTTCAATAATGATCCAAAATAATAATCTAAATCACCGACAATCAAATATTTCTTTATAAATTGACCCAAATGTCCTTGTTAGAAAATTTTATTTTTGAACCTCCTATGTTTTGAGATTCCAATTTTAATGTGAATTCAAAATTTTCGCATCTTGTTACTATAGACAAGGGATCCTTCATACTACCCAGCGGAGAGACAGGTTGGCGCTGATTAAGATCAAGATAAACAGTGGTTTCCCTATACCAGCTTATGACGTCACCGGACGACAATCCAATGGCTCTAAAATAATCACTGTAACAAGTACAAACTATGGGCGTTGATCTCAGCACAAACAAGTTCATGGACTTCATGTGAAACAGCCGAAAAGGCCACGTGCACACCGAGACAAGTGTTATGTTAATAGACGTTTGATACACCATAATATTTTTTATTGTTAAAAATTATCTTTTTTAAAAAATATGTATTAAAAATGTATCAAATATATTTAATTAATTTAAAATATTTATTTAAAATTTTTTTATTATTACCTTTGGTTATAATAAAAAATTTAAAAAATTATAATATTTTTTTAAAAATATTCTTATGTTAAGATGAAAAAAAAAGTGTAAAAATAACAAAAAAAAATAATAATAAGAAAAAAAAATAAAAAAAAAAGACATGAGTGAAAAAATATAAATAAAAGAAAAAGATATGTAAGAGATAAATAAAAATAATAATAAAATATAAATTATTTTTTTTTATATTTAAAAAAAAATTTTATAACATAAAAAATTTAAATTCTCGATAAAAAATTTTAAATAAAAATTTTTATAAAAAATTATTTTTTAAAAATTTTATTTTAAAATTTAAATATCAAATATAAAAATTAAATTTTTTTAAATTCAGTTCCAAATTCAGTTCAGTTCCTGTATCCAAAAAAGAATTTCTCTACACCTCCTCAAATTTGAAAACTCACCGGAACGGAGAGGTCTGCCGCGCTGTTCCCGATGAAAACCGGGTCGGAGCCGGGTAATGACTCGGATTCGACGGGCCAAATGCTCGGAAACGAGTGGCAGGTCCCGGTTGATGCCGGCAAGGCGGCACCTTCGACGTCTTCGGCGGGGAAATCAAGGAGGTCGTCGATGTTGTCGAAGAAGCTGCCGCAGTCTATCTCGTCCATGAAGATCATTTTCTCTTTCACTAAAAATTTCCTGGGAATATTCAGGAAAAAAAGAAGAAGAAAGACTGAGAAAATTGCAAAGGCAATGTAATGAATGGACCATCATGAAGCCAGCGCATGGAGCCTCGACATAAATGAATCTTGGACATTTTGCAAAATTAATTATTCCATTGCAATTATTGGAAAAAAAAACTTTTAATTTCTGGGATTCAAATTCTCCATAAATTAAAATAAGAAATTTAACGCAACTTTGAAAAAGTGCAAGGGCAGCCAACTAAGTGGCGTATGTTAGTGACAGTTGGTCCAGAATATACAAACTCCAAGTTGGTTCCATTTTATACCAAACATCTTCTTTTTTTTTCTTAAAGGAATCAAATTGAAGAAAATATGAACATTTTGAAAATGGCATAAAGAAGATGAAGAGCCCCAGCTTAGGACTGGAAAGCTAACCTGCAATTTGAGTGAATTCTTGATCAGATTGGACGCGTTACTACAAAATTCAAATCCTGGAAAAAAAAAATGAAAAGAATAGTAATAAACAAGAGGATCAATAATGGGACTTGAAAATTAACAACTCATTGAGATTTTATTCCTTCAATGAGTTCAAGAAAAATGGAGAGACTAAAGTTGAAACCAGCAAAGTTGTCTCCTTTCAAGCTGAAATATCTCAAACCAAATGCAGGGCATGAGCCCAGTTTGTTAATCTCCTTTACATTTTATTGTTCCCATAAATTTTCTCATAAACCAAACAGGAAAACCTGATACGATCATAAACTGAGCCTCTGCTGACACTGAAATTCTTGTACTCCAAAGGTTCAAAAAATGAAAAAAAAATTCAAAACTTTTGAACCAAATGAAAAAAATCCAGAGCCAAACCTGAAGCCAAAAATCCTTCCTTTCACCTCAAACTCGAAGAAAAATGACCTCTTTCAATAGCCACAACAAGAAATAACTCAAAACAAGTAGCTACAACTTCATCATAATTCATAAAGCAACCTCAAGAGAGAGGATTCAGAGAGGGTTTGAAAGGAGGGAGAGGTGAGTAAGAAAGGCTAAAAAGGGGAGTGGGTTATGAACAGAGAGAAAAGAGTGTGATGGGCACTAGTAGGTAATGCTCAATCTTCATTGCTAGCTGTCTTTTACAATGGCGATGTTGAGGTATTCTTCTCTCGTTCGCTTTTCCCCTTTTACTTTCTCTATGATCAATCCACGGGTCCCACACCCTCCCACCGTTTTCCCTCTTTTCTTTCTTTTTCTCTTGTCCATATCCATCCTTTTGCTTCATTCACGGATTTTATTTACAAAAACATAGAAAGCATTAATTGGCGTTAATTTGAATGGCCAAAATAGGGAAAATCACGGAGAGAAAAATAGGGTAAAAAATTTCAGTCAAAATTAGTCACCTTTTTCTTTCCCACCACTGATTGAGAGCAACTCAGAGAAGAAAAGACGCAGAAGATGGGAATTCACAGGCTCTGCATGTATAGATGAACAGAGCAACAGAGCAGGGTTGTGGAATTGAATTGTCAGTCTCTTAACATAACAGCCGTTGTTTTTTATGCTGTTTATTATTTCAAAGAGGAATTATTTTTGGAAATTATACTAAAATAAAATGAGATCCGTGCATTGTACGGTCAAATTAGATTTAAAAATAACTGCCAAAAAATTTTAAAAGGAATAAATATAATCGTTAAGTCTTCAATAACATTATGAAATATGAAAAAAAAAATTGAATTGTCAATAATGATTATGTGATATCTTTTTATTGGAGATAAAAAATACTTAAGGATATTTATTGAAATTTTATTTTTGAATTAATTAAGTATTTAATTTTTAATAAAATAATAACTTTGATAAAAAGGTATCTTAATTTTTTTTTTTTAAATCATTTCTAACGATAAGTATTTTTAATTTCTAATAAAAATGATAGATTTAAAAACATTGAAAATTTTAATTTTTAAAAATAAACATAAAATTTAATGTGAATTGATAACTCTTTTGATCATTTTCGTTTCAAAATTTGTAGAACTAGTTTTATACTTGTATTATAGACAGGATATTTAAAAGCTCAAATTGCTTTAACGTCATTTTTACATTATAAATTAAAACAAAAAGTTAAAGAATTTTACATTCAATTTAGTGTGTCATATAAAATTAAGTCCAATAAAATAATTTATTAGATAATATAAAATAAATTATTCATCTGATAAGTTTTTATACTAATATGTATTTATTATGTCAATATATAATATCTTATAGTGTATAATATAATCATATCATACATTTAGTAGATAGAATAAGTTAATTAATAATTATTTTTTGAATAAAATTTTGACTAATTAAAATTAAAAATTTAAAACTTTAAGTGTTAAATTTAGAATTTAAAAAATTTGAGAGTTTAGAATTTAAAGTTAAAGATTTTAAAATTTAAAATTTAAAGTTTATAATTGTAAAATTTAAAATTTAAAGTTTAAAGTTTAATTTTATAATTTAAAATTTTATTTTTTGCAGTCAAATTGTTTGCGCATCAAACCATGGCAGTGAAGCTCAATTATATGGGTGAATTTTTAATCAACCCACTTGATCTAAATAGATTTGTAAGAGTTTTAGTTCTTAATTTAATGAAATATTATTTACTCATGTGATCCTCCGCAAACTCCCAGATTGCACGTCATAATGAGTTTCATTTTATAGGAAATCAGATCAAATATTGCCTAGTCTTCACCTACGAGACTTTCAACCACAGCTTTCTGTTTTTTTTTAAAACAAAAAATGAAAAAAGTTTTGGTGCTAAGCATGGAGCTATATTATACCATTTACTCTCATTCATAGGTGTTTCATTTTTTATTTTTTATTTTAATTTAAATAAATAAAAAAAATTAAATAATAACTATAACATCCATAATTTTATTTCATGTATTAATAAAAGTACAAAAGTATTCAAAGTAATATCTCTAATTTTATTTTTTTTATTGATAAAGGTACATAAATATTTAATTAAAAAAATAAAATTTATTAGATAATTTTTAGATATTTAAAAAAATATAATCTTTAGAAATTCTCCACCTTACGTGTATGCAAAAAAATATTCTAATATTAATAGAATAGGTAAAGAGAGAAAATCTAAGAAAAAATATTAGAAGTAAATATACTAAAAAAAGGTGAAATTTTTGGATAAAGAAGATAAATTTTTGTGAAGTAAGTAAATGTATTAAAATTTCAAGAAGATTGGATTAAGGTAATTTTTTTTAATTTAAGAGTTAAAGTTATTAAATTTAGTATCTCCACCCATAAATTGGGCTTTCACCTATGGACACTTCATATAGAATTTTTTTATTTCACATGAATTTTTAGCAAGTCAATAGGATAGCCCAAGGAAGAAATAAAACATAAACTTGAACTAGGATATAGAAATTGGGCCGGTAGCCAAAAAATCATGAAAATGTGACTAAGTCCATTATGAAAGATAGAATTTTAACCAAAGTAAAGAAAATGGGCAAGAATGAGCCCAAACTCAAGAGAAAAAATAAAAATAAAATAAAGTGATGAAATAATAGTATAATAAAAATTATGTGACATGGCATTAAGATAAAAATTTAGCAAGTGGTGTAATGTCCTACACTCATAATTTTAGTAAGTGGTATAATAATATATGGCATTAGGAGAAAACATCTATATCCTACACTCATAATTTTAGCAAGTGGGTAATAATACATAGTATTATGACAAAACATCATTATCCTACACAAATAATTTTAGCTAAGTAAGGAAGATTCAAGGGTTAGAAATTTGCCACCTAAAAAGGCAAACCTATCATAATTGATTAAGATAAAAGAAAAAAGGAAATGAATCCCTAAATCAAAGGGACATTGTCCCTTATCTTAAGAATATATTATCATAATTTTTAAAATACAAATCTCATTTTTCTATGTATATCTTGACTAAGGAAGAGGAAAATAAGAACATGAATTGTTTGTTTTCTAAAAATTCAACCAAGTGCATCCTAATTGTGATAAGGTAAACCCATAATTATGAAAGATAAATTATTTGATAGTCTATATAAACAAAACCCACCCTTATAAAATGAGAATTTCGTCCAAGTGAGGGAGAGGAAAAAGAGAAGCAAGGTAGAGTGAGGAAAGGAGAGGAAGAAAGGAAGAAAGAGGAAGGAGAAGTCTAGAGGACTAAGTGCTCAAGTTAAGTTTAACAATATTCCTTTTTGAAGAAAATTTTTGAAACTTGTAATATTTATATGAGATTTTGATCTTAGAACTTTGATGATTGGTCATGGATGTTGTTATATCATGTTACATATTATGTATGTTTGAATATTTAGACTGGTGTAGATAGTTGTGCAGAGGTATGGCTATGGGTGGCAAAATTTTAAGCTTCTATGGCAAAATTTTAAGTTTGTATGTTTAAAATTTTGGGAAAAATCGGTAAGGAATTAAAACAAATAGTTAACATGAAAACTCTAGATCTATGTCTCATGGATTTTTAGCCACTAAAATCACTCAATTTAGAGTCCGTATGAGGCAGATATGGTTCAATTAGTAAGCAGTGGTCAGAAAATGGTTAATCAAAGAAGAATATGTAGGGATAGCTTTTGTATTTTAATTTCTGAGAATATTCTGTAGGGAATTAAAATAAATGGTTAACATAAGAATTATAGATATATGTGTCACGGATATTTATCCACTGGAATCACTCAATTTGGAGTCCTTATGAGGCAGATATGGTTTGATTAGTATGTAGTGGTCAGAAATTAGTTAATCAGGGAAGAATATTTTAGAATAACTTCTGTGTTTTAATTTTTAGGAACATTCTGTAGGAAAATAAAATAAATGATTAACATAAATATTATTTCTATATGTGTCACGGATTTTTAGCTACTGGAATCACTTAATTTGAAATTCTTATGAGGGAGATATGGACAGATTAGTAGGTAGAAGTCAGAACCTACCCGAGAAGAAATAACATATACTTTGAGGGAGCAATATCACCTTGATTTCTTAATATTTCTCTAAACTATTCAACATAATAGTTTTAGATAATTGTTTTTTCTTTAAATTGACACCAAAATCACCTACATCAGAGTTAAATTGAGGGAGTTATACTCTGATTAGTAAGAGAATGTCAGATAGGATGAAAACCTGCATCAAGAAAATAAAGAAATAAAATTAATATTTAAAAAAGAAGAAAAATCTTATAAATGACAATAATAAATGACTAGTATATATCATAATCATTGTCATTATATGAACTTCTTACCATCTTAAGTGTGAAATTTTGACATGAAAATATTTTATAAAGTGATATTTGAAATGGTTATGTTCATGACATAATTACTAATGATTTTATAATAATTATATTTTGATGAACATACTTGTTATTGAAAGCATATTTTTTGCTATTATTGTGAAAAGAAAAGAAATGAGCACAGTCACATGGCAATATGTGTGGTGCACCAGTAGGGGACGCCTTACCAACAGTTATGATTATACTAATGAGAAAAGAAAGAGAAAGTGTGTCATGTCAGACGGGCGAGAAAAGCCCGTACCGGAGAGTAGAAAATACTCACCTTGATCGGAGTAACTTGATATGAAAATAAATTGATAGTCATCATATGATGTTCTGAAAATAGTTAATCTTGTCATACATGTCATTACTGTACGATTTTCATGTGCATAGATATAGTGCATGCATGTGACTAAAGATATTTGCTGTAGTTTATACAGATGAACATGACGTGATGAGCTATATTAATGATGATTTATTGTTGAACTTACTGAGATTTAATTTTCACTATATTTCCATATCATGTTCAAAAAATTAGTTATGCAGATTTTTCTATGGCTCTGTGATGCGTTCCTCTATACCAAGAAATGGAGTGTTTAGCGAAAGTAAGGATCATCTTGAAAATTCAATGGATGCTTGATCACCACGAGTTGCCTCGATAAGATCGAATTCAGTTCTTCGCCTAAGAACTAAGGGAAGCTCTCACTTTAGATGAAAACTCAATCTTTATTAATCATCAAAATCTGTTTTCAATATATGAACTTAAAGAACTTTTATATAGACAATCAAACATAATCCTAGTAGGAAAGCCAGAAGGCCTTAAACTCCTAATTGGACTTCTAATAGAATATGGCCTAAATAACACTAGTTAACTAGCCCAACTAAACTAACAAAAATAAACTCATAATTAAACTATTATTTGGGCTGCATAAAGAATGGGCCCAAATACTAATAATATCCGAAACAAAACATTTAAACTAAAGCCCATAATACATCTTTAGTCCATGCATATTTGGGCTAATTGTCTTCAAGATCCAATAAGCTCTACATGGCCTCTGGACTGTCCTCTTTAATGTCATCCTCAAGGCTGCAAAGTGTGGCCCACTTGATGTCTTGACTTGGCCCAATAACTTCCTCTTTAGCCTGCATATCCAAGATCAAGCCCAGTAAAGCTTATTTGGCCCCCTTCGCCCTGCTCCTAGTCATTGGACCTCCTATCACTTGCAAAGGATCTTGGGAACGGTTTATAGTAGCTTTGACAGCATCTTGATCTCTATCATTCCCTCCCTCCTCGAAAGGATTCGTCCTTGAAAGGATTCGTCTTCGAATCAAAGGCATCACCTATATCAAATAAAGAAAAGTCAGCAACATTGAATTTAGCACTAATATTGCCATACTCACTAGGTAAATCAATCTTATAGGCATTGTCATTGATTCGCTCCAAGACTTGAAAATGTCCATCTCCCCTAAGATGTAACTTAGACTTTCTCTGAACTGAGAACCTCTTTTTGTGCATATGTATCCAAACCCAATCACCAGGTTCAAATACAATTTTTGTTCGGCTCTTGTTGGCTTGCGTTTCATATTGCTTATTCTTCCTCTCAATGTTAGCTCAAACTTTAGCATGCAAATCCTTTACATATTCAGCCTTTTGCTTACCATTTAAGTTAACAAACTCATTAGTAGACAAAGGTAAAATATCCAAAGGTGTTAGAGGATTAAAGCCATAAACAATTTCAAAAGGACTACAAGTAGTAGTAGAATGCACAAATCTATTGTAAGCAAACTCAACATGTGGTAATGGAATATAAAGACTATGTGGCATAACCTTAGACTTAGCTTGTTTACATACCATGCACTTAGCACAAAACAAAATGACATCATGTTTCATGCGAGGCCAATAAAAATGTTCATACAGAATTTCTAAGGTTTTAGTCACTTTAAAATGTTTCATTAATATCATTAGCATCGAACACTTAGGCACACAAAGTTTATTCTTTTTTAACGTAACCTTTATGTCTATAGAAACCATCAATAGCACGATTATCACACAAATTTCAAGTAGATCCAAAATCAACATCATTAGCATACATGTCTCTAATATATTCAAAACCAAGCAACTTAGCATGTAAGGATGTGAATAACGCATATCTTCTCGACAATGCATAAGCTACCACATTTTTCTTCCCATTTTTACGCTTAATCACATAATTTAATGTCTCAATGAATTTTAACCACTTAGCATGACTTTTATGCAACTTACCTTGGGACTTCAATAATTTCAAACTCTCATGATCTGAATGGTTAATGAATTCTCTTAGCCATAGATAATGCTGCCAAGTTTGCAAAGTCCTCATCAATGCATATAACTCATTATCATCAGTAGGATAATTCAGTGCAGTGAATTTCTGTATCAAAAACACAACCATACTAAGCAAAGAAATGTTATGAGTGTTAGTAAAATAGATATCCTTGTACATTAGCACAAAGAGGTTTGGCTTGCATACCAAAGCACTCTTCACCTCACTTTTTAATGCAAAAGCACTCTTCACCTCACAATTCTCTTTCCTTTTCTGCTCACATATCTCAATTTTGGCCTTACTCTTTTTCTTTTTTTGCTCACATACCTCAACATCTCTCTCTTTTCTCTCACTCTCAATTTTGGCTTTACTATCTTTCTTCTCTTTTTCTTGCTTACATCTCTCAGCCTCTCTTTCTTTTCTCTCACTCTCAATTTTGGCCATACTATCTGTCTTCTCTTTTTCTTGTGTTTCTCTCAACTTACACTCTTTTGTAATTCTCACGTGATCAACAAAAGCCTCAGCTGGCTTTAGGGATGTTAACATAAAAGTTCGATTATGCATGGTCAATGAATATTGATTCTTGTAGCTATCATAATTAACTCTTCTATCAAATTGCCATGGACGTCCCAACAAGTTTCCAGCATGCATTGGTACTACATCACAAAGCACCTCATGTTTGTAGTTACCAATAGAAAAGATATGCGAACCTGATTGGTCACCCATATATCTCCACTATCATTCAACCATCTTAGCCTATATGGCCTAGGATGTTTTAATGTGGGTAGACCCAATTTATCAACCATCAAGGTACTAGCTACATTAGTGCAACTCCCGCTATCAATAATCAAGCTACATACCTTGTTATTCATGTGGCACCTGGTTTGGAAGATTTGCTAACACTGTTTATCATCAATATCATCATTAGGCTACATATTATTAAGAGTACGTCTAATAACCAATAATTCTCTATTCACTAGCTTACTAATCTCCATATTATTACAATCCTCCATTAGTGGCATATCATCCTCACTAGAATGCTCACTCTCCATCCGTCTCCTTTCTTCCTCACCAAAGCCAAACTATTTGGAAAGCTTAGGTTTGGATAATGACTTAAAATTATCTAACTTCATATGTATCAACTTAAAATGCTCTTGAATTGTCTTCATGTAAAATTTAAGATCAACTTTAGGTTGATTTATTTTAGTGCTCATGTTTGTCTCACAAACCTCACGTGTTTGCACTCAATTTACTCTCTTTCCCTTAAAGTTCTTAAACAAAAACCTAATCAACAAATTTATCAAAGAAAACAAGTGAATTAAGAATGATAAGAATAAATTTTTAGATAATGACAACCCTAAGAATTGAATTTGAAAAATATGAGGGATACTGATATTAGTATGCTATTTTTTTTTTTGCTTTTTTTAAACGAATTTCTCTTCTTTTTTTGATTGAACTTCAGCTCACTTCTTTTTTTTTTGAACGAATTTCTATTTTTTTTTAATTTTGTTTTGGAAGAAGAGACCAAATTCAAGTAGGACTAGGAATCTGATTTTTTTTTTTGAAATTTAAATTTTTGGAAGCAGAAACTAAATTGCACTAGGATTAGGACTATTTTTTTTTTGAAGAATTAGACTATAAGTAGGAAAAGAAAATTAACTAGAACAATGACTCTTTTTTTTCAAGGAACTATAATAACATTAACTAGAATTAAAACTCTAATTTGACCTAAAGAAAGGTAGAAGAAGAAGAAAGACTCTAGAAAACAAATAGAAAAGAAAAGATAGGACACCAACCAAATTTCAAGGAGTCAAAGTTCTGATACCAAATGATGTGTTTCTCTATACCAAGAAACGGAGTGTTTGGCGAAAGTAAGGATTGTCTTGAAAATTCAATGGATGTTTGATCGCCACGAGTTGCCTCGATAAGATCGGATTCAGTTCTTTGCCCAAGAACTAAGGGAAGCTCTCACTTTAAGAGAAAATTCAATCTTTATTAATCATTAAAATCAGTTTCCAATACATGAATTTAAAGAACTCTTATATAGACAATCAAACATAACCCTAGTAGGAAAGCCAGATGGTCTTAAACTCCTAATTGAACTTCTAATAGAATATGGCCTAAATAACACTAGTTAACTGGCCCAACTAAACTAACAAAAATAAACCCATAATTAAACTATTATTTGGGCTGCATAAAAAATGGGCCCAAATACTAATAATATCCAAAACAAAACATTTAAACTAAAACCCATAATACATCTTTAGTCCATGCATATTTGGGTTAATTGTCTTCAAGATCCAATAAGCTCTACATGGCTTCTGGATTGTCCTTTTTAATATCATCCTCAAGGCTACAAAGTGTGGCCCACTTGATGTCTTGACTTGGCCCAATAACTTCCTCTTTAGCCTGTACATCCAAGATCAAGCCCAGTAAAGCTTCTTTGGCCCACTTCGCCCTGCTTCTAGTCATTGAACTTACTGAGATTTAATTCTCACTATATTTTCATGTCATGTTCAGAAAATTAGTTATGTAGATTTTTCTATAGCTCTGGCTTTTAGTGCACATTGGATAGAATTACTTTATGTTTGGTAGATCCCAGAATCAAATAAAATGTTTGTGGTCGAGTTGGCTTAGATCCCGGTGAAGGTGCAACCACCTGCACCTGTATCTTCGGAATTGGTCAACCAAAATAAATAAAATGTAGATATTTATGTGTTTGATATGTTGTACGTATGTTTTGATTAATGACGTGTATGTAAACTCTATATTGTATTAATTTAAAAAAATTGTTACATAAATGGAGTTGTTACATAATTGGTATCAGAGCAGGTCGATCCTAGATGGCCAGGGGTGGATGGTTATCGGAATTGATCTTACAGTGTCTTGAGTATGTTGTGGTTATACTGTGTAGGGGATCAGTGATTTCATATAGGTAAGAAATTACTAGTGTTTCCTATCTACATGCCAAGGTGGTGTTATGACTGCTGTTAAATATTTTTGAACTATCTATTGGGCTTGATCACCTCAATAACAACATAACTTTTTTTTTGCCACAGTAGAAAATTACACCACCAAGGAGGAATCTGGCAAACAATGCGGAGGAAACTCTACACAACCTGACCACAGCAATTCGAGACCAAGTCATGACCACTAACTAAATTCTACAATACCTCCAGAATGCTAATAACTCGAATGGTGCTAACAACCGGATGGCTGGAAATGATAATGGCATATCCAAGTTCCTGAGGATTAGGCCACCTTGTTTTTAAGGCGGCTTTGACTCGATTGTTGCTGAAAGATGGATAAGGGAGTTAGAGAAAATCTTTAAAGTGATGGGCTATACTGAAGAGCAGCAAGTAATCTTCGCTGCATATATGCTAAAAGATGAAGCAAAATACTAGTGGCGTGGAGTTAGAGAACTTTTAGCTCACTAGGGAAGGCAGATAAATGAAAATAATAAATGACTAGTATATGCCATAACCATTGCCATTGTATGAACTTCTTACCATTTTAAGTGTGAAATTTTGACATGAAAATATTTTATAAAGTGATATTTGAAATTATTATGTTCATGGCATGATTATCAATGATTTTTGGTAATAATTATATTTTGATGAACATACTTGTTATTGAAAGCATATTTTTGGCTATTATTGTGAAAAGAAAAGAAATGAGCATGGTCACATGGCAATCCGTGTGGTGCACCAGTAGGGGACGCCCTACCAATGGTTATGATTATGCTAATGAGAAAAGAAATAGAAAGTGTGCCATGTCAGACGGAGCAAGAAAAGCCCGTACCGGAGAGTAAAAAATACTCACCTTGACCGAGGTAACTTGATATGAGAATAAATTGATAGTCATCATATGATATTCTGAAAATAGTTAATCCTGTTATACATGTCATTATTGTACGATTTTCATGTGCATAGATATAGTGCACGCATGTGACCAAAGATATTTGCTGTAATTTATACAGATGAATATGATGTGATAAGCTATATTAATGATGATTTATTGTTGAATTTATTGGGATTTAATTCTCACTATATTTATATGTCATGTTTAGAAAATTAGTTATGCAAATTTTTCTATGACTTTGACTTTTAGTATACGTTGGATCGAGTTACTTTATGTTGGGTAGATCCCAAAATCAAATAAAATGTTTGTGGTCGAGTTGGCTCAGATCCCGGTGAAGGTGCAACCTCCCGCACCTATATCTTCGGAATTGGTCAACCAGAATAAATAAGATGTAGATATTTATGTGTTTGATATGTTGTACATACGTTTCGATTAATGACGTGTATGTAAACTCTATATTGTATAAATTTTAAAAAAAATTGTTATATAAATGGAGTTGTTACAATAACAATCCTAGATTTTATTATAAATAATAATACTTGAATATTTATATATAACTTATCGAAATAAATTATACAACATTAACTATTATTTCCATTAATATGTATTATAGAACTATATTCATTTATGTATAATAAACACTTTAATATAAATTATTATAATAATTTCTTTTAATGAATTAGTTAATATTTACATTTTGATAAGTTTTTATAAATTAGATATTCATTGAGTAGTTCTTTGAATACATTATATAATTATATTTAATAAAAGAACCTTTTCCATCTTCTCTAACAATAAACGAATAATTCATATTCAAAAAAATGATTTTCAAAATTTTAATAAATTCATAGGCAAAAATTAAGAATCTTTAAAAATTAATGTGATAATATTAACTAAAAAGATTAAAGTATGTACATAATTATAAAAAGTAAACACTATTACAAATATATCACAACTTTGAAATCTAAAATAAATTTTAGAGAATAACGCTCCCTCTCCCTTTTTATTTTTAAAAATTATATGGACATTCTCTAAAATTAAAAGTTGCGTTATAATCAAATTTATTTTAATTATTTTGTTAATTGACTATTATTTAATTTTTATATTACTATTTTCTTATAAAAAAAATACTTTTTACTTCTCTATATTTTACTCTTATTACACACTTCTTCTCTCTATTTTAAAAAATTATACATATCTCCTCTCAAATATAAAAGTATATTATAAATAAACTCATTTTAATTATTTCATTAGTTAACTATTAGCTAACTGTTATATTACTATTTTTTTTTTATCAAAATACCCTCGTAAAAGTAAAAAAAAAGTCCATTTTTTTACAAAAATTCTAAAATAATAATCAAATAATAATTAAATTACATTAACTTTTTGTATTGTTAATCCTCATAAAAATTATATTTTAACAGTAGTAAAAATACTAAAATAAATAAATTATTATTATTATAAAATATTTTAACAAATGTACTAAATCCTTAGAACAAATCTTGTAAATTGTTTTTACCAAACATTAATTTTACAATATTTTCACAGTAGTTTTTTCACAGCACTTTCAGCATAGCAACCATTCCCAAATAAACCCTAAAATTAATTTAATTTACTCATCAAGATTTGAAAAGAATTTTATCTTAAGGAAATGTTTATAATATTTTTTTGTAAATTTTACCAAAGATTTTCTTAATCATATTTACTCTTATGAGCATCTTTTGAATTTTTTTTCACCAATTTTTTTTACATTTATTTTAAAGTATATTTTTCCATAGTAGCTATAGCATAGTAGCCATTCTCAAAAGGAGCATAATTTTTTTTTAATTTGTTCACCAAAAAAAGATTTAATTCAATTAATTAATTAATTTATGCTATGTAACCTAATTTGTTTTATTTTATAATAGGAAATTTAATATGATTATTTATTAGTTATTTTTTAAAATATTTAGGGTATATATTTTTCTCATGTTTTTGTTTCCGATATCTATTTTAATACAATTAATTATTTTTTTATAGAAATATAATAGAGAAGAATATACCACATATCTCTTATACAATACTTTGATTTTTGAAAAAAATAAAATAAAATTCATTAGAAAGTGACACACCACATTGATAGTGGTTGTTATTTTGTTACAATATATATATATATATATATATATATATATATATATATATATATATATATATATATATATATATATATATATATATATATTGTAACAAAATAACAACCACTATCATTATTATATATATATATATATATATATATATATTGTAATAACCCCAAAATAATGATAGTGGTTGTTATTTTGGGGTTATTACAATATATATATATATATAAAATAATGATAGTGGTTGTTATTTTGTTACAATATATATATATATATATATATATATATATATATATATATATATATATATATATATATATATATATATATATATATTGTAACAAAATAACAACCACTATCATTATTTTATATATATATATATATATATATATATATTGTAATAACCCCAAAATAAAGGAAAAAAAAGAAAGGAAAACTTTAAATAAGTGAAAAAAAATTTAAATTAAAGAAAATTTTGAATGAAAGTGAGGATTATAGAAATGGAGATAAGTACCATTGAAAATATACTTAATTATCATATTATTTGAGAAATTGTGAAACTAATATGAGGATTTTAATTTTGGGGCCAAAATATAATTTCTTAAAAATTTAAGTGTCAAAATGTAAATAACAAAAATTGTAAAGACACCCTTCAACAATTAGAATTTTACTAATAGGTTCTTCAGAGGATTTTAAAAGAAACCAGATGCAAAATTTGGTGTGAAACTTCTGCACTCTCTCTCTCCCAAAATTTACTTTCTCTTTTAAAATTTTAAAATTTTTCTCTAAATTTCTAATACTTCAGAACTTCGGATTTCAACATAAAACTTGTGAATGTATATTTTACTCCTATTATGTAATATATTTGAAGTATGTATGCAATAAAATTAAAATAAAATTATATGTTATTCGTGTC
Source organism: Gleditsia sinensis (assembly GCA_037074535.1). Lineage (NCBI taxonomy): Eukaryota > Viridiplantae > Streptophyta > Magnoliopsida > Fabales > Fabaceae > Gleditsia > Gleditsia sinensis. The sequence continues at coordinate 35,275 of JAYWLF010000083.1, forward strand.
AAGCACGTATCCTTAAATTGAGGGTATGACATATATATATATATATATATATATAGGGAAATAATTATTCAAAAATTTCGCTCTACTCGATCTTGTAAAAGGGTGCAGTAGGGGATGATTTTTATGGTCCATTAGGAGAAGGATTTTTAACTCCAAAGCTTAGGTGAGTAGGCTGGGTAAGTAAACTCTGATGATTTTTTTTTTAAATAAACTTATGTTTTGATTTTCACTACCAATTATAGATTTAAAGAAATGTCACATTTTTATTGTAATTGTGAATCTTCACAATTACTCATGTTATTTTATTTATTTATTAATTATTAAGTTAGGCTTAAATATTCAAATGACATAATATTATTCATTGATCTAATAAAAGATGTAATAATCCGCTGATAATGAGAAATTTGGCCTAGGCATACAAGACAACTTAATTACCAACGAAAGACCGAGAAGCCTTGACAAGCCAGGGAAGGCCTAGTTAGAGGGCCTAAGGAATTGGACTCCCATTTGACCTAATGATCTTGTAACTAATTATACACATAAATATAATTTTGTTAAGGGCAAATGTATACTATTGTTATTAAGTAATATAATTTTTATGAGTATAGAATATCATTTCTATGAAGATTGATAGCTATTAATTATTGTACTTATATTAATCATAATTCCAATTGAATATTTTGAATATTGATTGGGTGAGAATGTAAAAATTTAGTAAAAACTAAAATATAGCAGAAAAAAAATTCAGAAGAAAGCAGTTAATTAAAGTTTTGGAGATTCTGATTTTATTATAATTAATGCACATTGAATTTCAATCTTTTCAATTTAAAAATTATAATCTTGATTTATATTCGAAATGTTCAAAATTATCCACTAATATTTCCTAAAGCCTATATCTTTGAATACTAACTTACTATATTCTTATGTAAATTAAAATAATTAAAAATTTATTAAATTTAATTACTCTCAATTATAACTACACAAAATATGCAAGAAGCATTAAGAACAATGTAATTATGATGGTGGTCATGATGGTTATCTACACAATAAACTTGACATACAAATCACCTTTTTGTATAATCATGATTAACATATTATATAATTGGTGGTCAATTAATTAGAAGCATTAAAAATAATGTAGAAACTCAATTAATAAAATAATTCATTGATTAAATTGAAAGAATAATCTAAAGTATCATAATCAGGTTACATTGTAGTTCTAGAAAAGAAATCTAATTCATAACTGAAAAAGAAAACATCTTGATAAAAATGCTAAGCATATATTTAACATAAAGAAGAAGAAAAGCTGAATTAGAGAATGGAGTTGAAGTTTTGATCCACAAATTAGATTGACAAATCTTCATTTTCTAAGCTAAAGACATTTCTCCCTTTGTTCTGCCACCAAAAGATACTCAAATTGTAGCTTAAAGGTCCTTTTCAAGTTACAAAATATTATTCAACTCAACTCAAACTTGTATTTTGAAAAACAAAATTATCACATTGTCATCACGATGCCAAGATCCTAGCATTGCAATGCTAAAGTTTCACATCACAGGATTCAGAAATCGATGTTCTAGCATCGCAACAGCAGAGCTTCTACCCTACATTTTGCAACTCTTGCCATTTTTCTTGAAATTTCTCCAAATTTCATCCGATTTACTCTCTTCTTTCTTCTTAAAAAAGAAAGACACAATCAAATGTAAATGTAATAACCGTAAAATTTAACGAAAATTCCAATTAAAGGAAATTTCGAATAAAAGAGAGAATTTTGACAATAGAGATAAGAACCATAGAAAATATGTATATTTATTATATGGATTAAAGAATTACAAAAGAAATATGAGAATTTATGTTTTTGGCGCGCTATAAGCAAATATATTTTTATTTATGTAGAAATGATTATGATTTGTTAAAAGTAAGTGGACTTTTAAGTAAAAGAAGTATTGTGTTGTTTCAAATTATTATACCGGCCTCTATTGAATTTTTATGGTATTTTTAGAAATACTCTTTCTTTTAATATGAATAATGATATTTGTTTAGAAATTTGTTTTATTACGATTTTTATCAAGAAAAATCATGATTTAAGAGTTTAACTAAAGATTTATGAGAATGAAAATTTTTAAGAATTTTTGGGATATTTTATGATGAAAAATGGAATTTATATGAATTTTTATAAAAGAAAATCCTATTATTAATTATATAATAATAATTATTATATTAAAAAAAAACGTCAAAAACCATAAAATGAGAAACCGGGGGCGACGAATTCGAAGCAGAAGAAAACGGAAAAAAAAATGAATAGTAATGAATAGTGTAGGAATAGTAACATCCAACATTTTCTTTCGATTTGGAGTACCGATTAGCTTCCGATATCAAAACTGAACGTGTTATTGGATTCAGGATGAAGAGTACTTCAGTTTTGACCGATCAGTTTTTCAAATCAACCGTTGAATCGCCGTAGATCTGAAGTAGAAAATCTCGGTAAAAGGTAAGTTCTGAAAAACCTTACTTAGAGACTTCTAATTAGAAATCTGACTCCGTAGATGGATTCAGAAACTAGATAAATATTAGGATATGAAATTGTTTTGTTGATTCGGTAAAATTTTTGTGACAGTGAATAGTGTTTTCCGGCGTGAATAGTTTTTTCCGGCGGTGAACAGTAACCAAGCTCATTTAAGGATTTTGGACCTTCCGGACTTGATTTTGGGGTCTGTTTTACCGAATTCAGACCAGGAACTAAGATTTTAGGGCTGTCCAATCTGGAGCCCTTACCTGTGAGTGGGTTTTTCATACTATAGCGCTTGTTTTATGAATTCAGTTTATAATTCTCTTGTATGATTTTAACTAGTTGGAATGTATGCTAAGTTTTTTTACCGCTTTGAAAACCAATATGTTCCAACCATGTTAGAAATTATAAATTTCAATCCTAGTTGAACCCTAGGTATGCAGGGCAAACATCTAGACTGATAATTCTCCATTTGAGCTAGATTTATAGAAATGCGAACTTAGTCATAGAAATGAACTAAGTTGGCCATGAAATGATTTGATGCATGATGAGCATTTATACAACGTCTACGGACGATCTATGTTTAAAATGATTTGATGCATGATGAGCATCTATACGACGTCTATGGACGATCTATGTTTAAAGGGAAAGTTTATGATGATAAAGGTCTCCATGGGAATACATGGATGAAACATATTTTTGAACGGAGTTTTATGTATGAAAAAAGCTAGATGGAGAATTATAGCTTTATTGTAATGTTATTGAAATGTTTTACTTTAAACCCTTTGAATAGCATATTTCAAATGTTTTCTATTGGAGGGACCCTTTTAGATCACTGTTAGCTAGCCACAGGTAGTGCTAGCCCTGGTGCACCATGGTCATACGAAGGCTTCGACCTAGGATACTGTGACGGGCATATGACTGCCTAAGACACAGGGATTTAGGGTGGACTTTTGTCTACGCCTACAGTGATTACCATACCCTTGCTGTGTGCTTGGGGGATTTAGGGTGGACTTATGTCTACGCCTACAGTGATTACCATACCCTTGCTGTGTGCTTGGGGGATTTAGGGTGGACTTATGTCTACGCCTACAGTGATTACCCTACCCTTGCTGTGTGCTTGGGGGAGATGATAGATCTGTTAGGAAAGACCTCCAATAAACTGATGCATTTTTTTTTAAGATTAAATATTTCTAAACAAGCTCATTCATCATTGTTATTGCATAAATATCTTCATGTATTACTTACCATGCATAATTGATTTGCTTACGGTTATTGATTTAATCATGTTTTATCTTTTGAACACACATTTGAACTGTTTAGCATTCTTTCAATAAATTATGGTTAATGTTTCTATTGTTATCTTTACATTTGGATTTCAATTATTAAACCCATTGCGAAACAATCGTGCTTGGTTTGCCCTGTTTCAGTTATAGTATGATTTACTCATTCACTGAGATGTGGTAATCTCACCCCTCTTTTGTTTCCTCCCCACAGATAGTCAAAGAGACTTTGATCCAGCTACAGCTTCGTAGGAGGCTGAAGATAGTGTTGGTGAGCCCCAGTTTGGGCAAGGCTCTTTTGTATTGTTTATTTAGTTTAGTTATGTCTAGAGTATCTCCATGAACATACAGGCAGGATCCTCGCTTCTTGCGTATTTTGATGTGTTGTTTGAAAAATGGTTTTATATTTTATAATAATGTTGGTATTATGAGGCCTTGGGCCAAGTTGAATCACATGAATATTATGAGGCCATGGGCCAAGTTGAATCAGAATGTTGGATTCATGAGATATCATGAGATATATATATATATACATATATACAGTATTTTCTGATATTGGATGTGGCATATGTGGCCAGTTATATTTATTATGTACTCTGGATTGTGTGCTGGATTTTTGTGCATGCTATGTGTTAGGCTTGCGGCTAGAGGGAAACCCTTATGTCGTGCCGGTCATGTGTTCCATCATTTGGGGCCGTGACAGTAAATATAATAGAAATTACTCAAAAACTAACAAAATTCTAAGTTAAATATAAAATTAACTCATCAAACACTCCCAAACTTAGTTTTTTTGCTTGCACTTAAGCAAAACAATAAAACTAAAATTTAAAATTCATTAAACTTAAAAATAAAAATCAGGTATTGAGTTCCAAATTGCTTTGACTTACTAAATTGCCTCAAAGATTTCAAAGAATTTGTGGCTGAGGAAATTTTTTAGAAATTATAATCATGTATATGTTTAACTCAAATGCAATTTATACTTTACCCTTTCGAATCCTAAGTGTGTGTGTGTATGTATGAATAACCTTGTGACACTTAACCTCTTGCACTTAGATGAATTTATACAGCTTTAGGGATAGATCTCTAGATAAATGAGTTTTATGAACTCCATAAATTTATTTTTCATGTCAACTTCTACAAATGTAAACTAAGCCCTACACCTAAGATCAATAGGGCTTTCTTATACTTGTAATGTGTGACTTGGATTTAAGGTAGGATAAATGATATCAAACAAGGCTTAAATCACACTCACACATGATCATTCCAAATCCTTTCTCAAAGCCTCTACAATCCAACAGGGAATTTTCTTCTCCCCCATTTGCTATCAACTATTTCATTCATGTTTTAAATTTATTCATTGCAAACTGTTTTCATTCATAGTTTTTTTTTTTCATTCCATGCTTTACCCTTCCACTCTTTGATAGTATAGCTCTTAATAAATATTTTAATAATGATCATGCATATGATGAGTGAGTAGAGTAAAAATAAGGATATATTTTTATTCTTTGCTCAGTTTGTCATATGGCTACCAAAGAAAATGTTCAATTATGCTAAAAAAAAAGGGATACAAAGGACATAATGATTCGTAGGTTGACTTGAAAGGTTCAAACTATCCAAAAAAGACAAAATAATTTTTTAGATGAGGTGTAGCATAGAATTTCACCTCAAGTGATAATTAAATAAGTTCTAGGGTTATATGAGATTATATATATTATTTGGATGACCTAAAATTTCTCTAAATATTAAAGCAATCAAATGCTCAAGGTTTGGGCGCTAAAAAAATAAAGATTCTCAAGTAAAATAAAAATCTTAGTATGAGTTAAATTCATAAATAACCACAATTTTCACCCATCTACTCAAAAGCTACAAACTATTTAAAATAAATCTAATCATAGGCTCAAGTGTTGTCTAATCCAATTAAGTCACTCAAAACACAAATTTTTGTTGATTAAAAAAACTAAAAAAATGAAAAAAAATGAACACAAGCAGTCAAGCATTCACAGAAGTAAATTAACGAAATGAAATACACACTAAGAGTCTAATAATTAATTTAATATTCTTGTCACTTATACATTCATTAGTTACGTTATCCCTAATTTTAAATTTTACAGTATCTCCAATATACAAATAAAAATAAAAATTTAAATGTTGAGGACTTCCTAAACTAAGTTGGGTAGTAGTGGAAAGACTAGTGCAGGAAGGAGATAGGATATTTGGTCACCAAAGTTAATGAAACGTTGTTACGGCAGTTGGGCTAGGGCTATGGTACTCAGCATTATACTAGTGCATCTGTCTTAATTCATGCCTCAATGCTTGTGTATCTTGCCATAATTCCCAAGCTACATAAACATGATAGGCTACTGCTTCTAATTAAGGAGTATGGGTCTCACATAGGATTTTCTCCCTAAGTTGAGCTGAGCTTGCTCCTACCTCTTTTGCTTCTTCTAAATGTTTATACTACTCTATGACTACAGTAGTAATAGCCTTCATGGGATGTATGAGAGCCTATTTAGACTCTAATTCCACCTTTGCCTGAGCACAAGGGATTGTGATTAGGCTAGGAAAAAATAAGCCCCCAACCTTGGAGAAAATACATTACATTATGGATTTGTGAATTTGTTTCCCCACAAAGTAGATTAGGATAGCATGGTCTCTTCTAACATCACTTTTGTTTGAGACTAGCATTAATCTACTAGCCATAAAGTAATACCAGGCCTTGGCATATTTATTCAGGGCATTTCTATCAAAGTGGTTAGGCTTTACACATGTTCTCTTCCATTAGGCTCTTGAGGAACACAAATTTTAGATTACCTCATCTAGGTCTACATTACCCTCTGCATAGCTAGTTTACTCATTTTCCTCTATGTTTAGAATAGAGTAGTAGTGGTTGATGACTTGTGGGGTGAATGGGACCTTTCTCTTTCTAACAAATACTATGTGGTGATGATTGGTTATGGCATTTAAATAGAACTCTTGCACTATAGGTATTGCCTCTAGCTTGTGGTGGCTGCAAAATGTTAACCATTCTTTTTCTTAAATGTCTTCTAGGAAGGGTAGATATCTATCATTTAGCTCAAATCCCCGTTCCTTGATGATAGTCTTATTTATAACCACCTTAATGTGGTGGTTGTATACCTGACTCATAAAAATTTTGGGGTCAAACGTTATGGTGGTTTAACCTTTCTTTTACTTCTTAGACAAACCATCTTATGCCTAGCCATGATTACTTCTTCCTTCTCCTGGTAAATGTCCTCTTGAAGTTCTCTTTTATGCATGTGAATAGATTTTTCAATATCTAGATTGTATTGTAAATATTGAGAATTAGAAAAACAAGTCACATGCATAAATCAAAATAAAAATCACAAAAAGGTAATAGATGTAATCCTCGGCAATAGTGCCAAAATTTGGTGCGTACTGTCGCAGGTACACCAAATTAATACCTTACCTCTCAACTAACCTATAGTAGTAGGAGTAAGGGTCGATCCCACAGAGATTGATATTACCTTTTGTGAATAAGAAATGGGGGATTGAATGCTAAAAGTAAATTAATAAAGTAAAAAGAGAATTATTGCAATAATAAAAGAGAGTGATTAAGAATGAAAGCATTGGTTTTGGTTGATATCCCCCATTAAAGAATCACACTGATCATTGACAACATAATCAATCTTAAATTGAGTATATACTATTGGGATTCTATCCTTATTCCTAAGTTTAATAATTGATGACAATCGCCTCAATTAACCCTAAATAACAAGTAATTCTTTAGCACATCGGTAAAGTATAACCTATTAATTGCATGAAGAATTAGAGAAATTGTTAGAGTTAAACAAACATAGACACATTAGCTATATTTAACTTAGTCAATCATTCACCATAGGTTTAATAATTTATAATCCAAAATTATTAATCCTATTTGCCTCTTGAATCATAATAATGAAAACTTTGTTCAAAATATGATTCAGTAGTAGATTGAAACAATGAAATCACTAGTGTGCACCCTAGATATCAATTGAAATAATGATGGGAATAAGAATAGATGAATAATCAATACTCAATTAAAATTGATATAATAAACTCAAATTCACATCTCACAATGTATAAAAAATTCTTGAGGTTTCAATCTTCCTCAACCAAGAAAAATAAATTAGCCATGCAGCCATAAGAAAACCTAAAGAAGAAGAAGAAATTTGAGAAATTGCTTTTAAAATCCCATGGAGTCATTACCTTATAACTATTTAACTTATAATAACATTCAATTAATTTAACCAAGCATAATTAAGATTTACACATCATTAATTAACAATATCTGTACAAATCAAACACATATATGTCTACATCTTATTCATCCATATTGACCAGTTTCAAGGATATGAGTACGGGTGGTTGCACCTTCATCGGGATCTTAACTAACTCAACCCAACGTATGCTAAAATCCAGTCATAGATAACATCTGCATATCTAGTCCTCTGAACATGATATGAAAATATAGTGAGAATTAAATCTCAGTAGGTTCAACAATAAATCATAAATATTATTAATATAGATCATCATGTCATGTTCATCTGTAGAAGCTACAACAAATATTTTAGGTCATATAAATGCACTTTATCTATGCGCATGAAAATCATACAGAAATGACATGTATGGCATGAATAACTATTTTCAGAATATCATACGATGACTATTAACTTATTTTCATATAAACTACCCTGGTTAAGACGAGTACTTTCTACTCTTCAATACGGACTTTTCTCGCTCTGTCCAACATAACACACTTTCTCTTTCTTTTTTCATTAACATAATCATAGCCGTGAGTAGGGCGTCCCCTACTGGTGCACCACACGGACTGCCATGTGACTGTGCTCGTCTCTTTTATTCCACATTAATAGCCAAAAATGTGATTTCAATAACAAGTATGTTCGTTATACTCACATGCCATAATTTATCATCAAAACATAATCATTACCAAAAATCATTGGTAAAATACAATCTTGCCATGAACATAATCATTTTCAAATATCACTTTATAAAATATTTTCATGTCAAAATTACACACTTAAGATGGTAAGGAGTTCATGCAATGGCAATGGCTATGGCATACATTAGTCATTTATTATTTTCATTTATAAGATTCTTCTTTTTTAAATATTATTTTTCTCTCTTACTAAACAGAGCATAACACTCTCATTTTAAATCCAATTGAGGTGATCTTGGTGTTAACTGAAAGATAAGGCAATCCTCTGAAACCCTTATGTTGAAAATTTTAGTGAAATCTTAACTAATCGTTGTGTTACTACTCCCTCAAATTTAATATTATTTCTTCTCAAGTAGGTTCAAACCTCTACTTACTAATTTGACTATATCTCCCTCATACAAACTCCAATTGAGGTGATGCCAAAGCCTATAAAAGTCTAAGACACTTATATACAACTTTTATGTTTATCATTTCTTCAGATTCCTTACTAAGTATTCCCAGAAAATCGAAAATAAAAATTCTTACATTTATCACTTTGGATTCTAGACTGATTCTGACCTCTACTCATTAATCAGCCATATCTCCCTCATATGGACTCCAAATTAAGTGATTTTAGAGCCTATAGATCCATGATACATATATCTATATTTATTATGTTAAAATTTTCCTTAAAGTTCCTACAAATTTTGCCCAAAAATTCAAACATAGAAGCATACTTAACAGATTCTTTCATGGTTAGCTAATTTCTGACCTTTGCTTACTAATATGACAATATCTCCCTCGTATTGATTCTAATTTCAATGATTCTAGTGGCTACAAATTTATGAGACATATATATATATATATATATATATATATATATATATATATATATTTATCATGTTAAGAATTTCTTTTAATTTCCTACAAATTTATCTCCAAAATTTAAACGCAGAAGCATATCGAATAGATTCTTCCCTGGTTAACCATTTTCTGACCACTGCTTACTAATCGGACAATACCTCCCTCATCTGGACTCTAAATTAAGTGATTCCAATGGTTAAAAATCCGTGAGACATAGATCTACATTTTTTATGTTAACCATTTATTTTTAATTCCTAACTGATTCTTCCAAGAATTTCAAAAACAAAAGCTTCTCTAGTTACTCCAAAATCCAGTTTCCTAACCAAACCTTTCTTAAAGTTTTAGTTCATCATTATATTACGTCCTCTTCCATTTTTTTTCCTAATATACATCTAATCATATTTCATCAATTTTTCACTACATTCAAATATACAAAAGATTAGTATAAAAATCCTAAAATTTTGCCAGCCATAGCCATACCTATACATAACTTTTCTCACCAACTGAAATGTTCAGAACATTCATCATATGCAAGGTAACATGTAACATAATATAGCAACATCCATGACCAATCATCAAAGTAGCAAATATTGTAAATTTCATCAAAGTTCTAAGATCAAAATCTCATATAAATGTTTCAAATTTCAAAATTTTTCTTCAAAAAGAGATATTGTTAAATCTACCTAAAGATCTCCCTAACTCACTTAGTGAATTTTTTTTCTTATTTCCTCTTGAAGGAAGTAGCAAGATTCCTCCATTCCCTTAACTTTTCTAGCAGTTTAAATAAGAAAAGGAGGGTGAGTTTTGAACCCTAAGGATGAAGAGAAAAGATGGATTTAAGTAGAGATTAAGTTAACTTACCTTGAGTATTTAGTCCTCTAGACTTCTCCTTCCTCTTCCTTCCTTTCTTCTCCTCTCTTTCTCTTCTTTTCTCACTCTACCTTACTTATGTTTTTCCTCTCCCTCATTTGGACAAAATTATAATGTTATAAGGGTGGGTTTTGTTTAAATAAACTATCAAGTGGTTCACCTTTCATAATCATGGGTCTACCTTATCACAATTAGAATGTACTTGGTTGTTTTTTGGGGAAAGACAACTTATGTTCTTGTCTTCCTCTCCCTTAGTCAAGATATGCATAGTAAAAGGAGATTTGTATTTTGAAAATTATGATAAAATGTTCTTAAGACATGGGACAAGGTCCCTTTGATTTAGAGATTCATTTTCTTCTTTTTTTGTCTCACTCAAGTATGATAAGTTTTCCTTTATAGGTGGCAAATTTTCAGCCCTTGAATTTTTCTTGCTTGACTGAAATTATTTATGTAGGATAAGGATGTTTTATCACAATGCCATTTATTATTACCTACTTATTGAAATTATGAATGTAGGATATAGATATTTTATCCTAATGCCATGTATTATTTCATACTTATTGAAATTATGAATGTAGGATATAGATGTTTTGTCCTAATGCCATGTGACCTAATCTTGATTATTATTACACTATTATTTCCTCACATGATTCTTATTTTTACCTCTTGGATTTGGGCTCATTGTTACCCATTTTCTTTTCTTTGGCTAAAATTATACCTTTCATGGAGGGCTTGGTCACATTTTCATGGTTTGTGGGCTACCGATCCAATTTCTATATCACAGTCTAAGTCTTTGTTTTATTTCTTACTTGGGCTATCTTATCGGCTTGCTAGAAACTCATGTGAAATAGAAAAACTCTATATGAAGTGTCCATAGGTGAAAGCCCAATGTTTGGGTGGAGATGTTAAACTTAGGAACTCTAACTCTTGAATTAGAAAAAATTACCCTAATCCAATCTTCTTGAAATTTTAAGACCTTTACTTACTTATCAAAAAATTATCTTCCTTATCCAAGAATTTCGTCTCTCTTTAATATATTATTTCAATTTTTTTCTTATTAGGTTTTTCTCTCTTTACTTATTCCCTTAATGTTAGAAACATTTTCTATGCATACACATAAGGTGAAGAATTTCTAAGGATTATATTTCCTTAAATATCTAAAAATTGTCTAATAATTTTTATTTCCTTAACTAAATATTTATGTACCTTTATTAATAAAAGAAATAAAATTAGGGATGTTACATTAGGAGAGTTCTAAATGAATTATGATTGATTTTAGGGTTGTTTATGGGCTTCTGGGCTTCATTTGGAGTCAAAATAACATAAAAATCGTGTTTTTTACTTTTTGTAGTGGCACTCAAAATTCTGGGCATCGGCCATCGTGGCGCCCTGTTGCTAACGGTTCGTAGCGCTGTGGCGTTACCTACTGGGTGTACCAAAGCCGCGGCACTAAGATTTCTTCAAATTTTGGAAAAGTATTCAATATAAAAGTTGTAGTTATATCTCTTGTCTTTCTATAGCCACTGAAATCCCTTAATCAGAGCTAAAATGTGGGAGATATACCCAAATAAGTGAATAAAGGTCAGGATTCATCTAATACACTATAATTTTGACTTTGAAGCTCTATAACACTCTGAAATATCTCGAATTAGACAAATTGATCAACATAAAAGTTGTAGATACTTGTCTTGTAGTTTCATAGCCACTTGAAAAACTTCTACTGCAGGTCATATGAAGGAGATATGGTCTACTTAGTGCTACAAGGTCTGGAATCGCTGCAATTTAGTATTTTTCCATGAATTTCTTATCTTTTTCTCTTATTTTCTTCTTCCTTTGTTCCTACAACACAAAACACAAAACTCAATTAATTCTTATTTATATTCTACTTAAATCAAACCAAAAGTAAGGTTAAAGGTATTAAAATCATGTTTAATTATAAACACATCAGTGTGGTCTCAAAATGTTCAATGTCTACTTAAATTATGCACTAAATGGGTTCTTTGGTTCCTAACTAGCAAATCAATGCACAATTTTTACTATAAAGGCAAAAATCTTCTTTGGGGAATTTTTTTTGAGTGGCTAGGGTGCACAACAAAGGTGGTTCCTTGGCAAACCTTAATTTCAATCCAAATCCACCTAATATTATAGCATCATTACTCCAAGGATTCAAATAAACATCCAAGAAGCCCTAATCCAAAACATTTCCACATAAACAGAGCAAAATCACGGCCAAGATATTACGTCAAGTTTGGCTTGGAAGGGAACAATTTCATCTTGAAAAATATGCTAATTCATAACCAAAACATAGTGGGTTTCATAGGGATATGCCATAGATGGGATAAGGATCATGTGTTGTGGTATTTTAGTGCCTTATAGAGGCTTTAGGTGTTTTCTTTGTGGCTTTGTGGTGTCAAATCCTTTATTTGAATAATATTTGAGCCCCTTTCATGCCCCTTTCAAAAATTTTGAGTTAGTTTCTTGGCATCATGATAGTAGGATTTTACTGAAAATCTAGAATTCAAACCTGGGGACGAGACATTACAATGGTGGGTTTCTGGCATCACGTCGTTAGCTATTCTAGAATTTTAGAAATTTGACATTAAAGAATGGCATCACGACACTAATCTCTATGGAATTTCTTTTTTTGGCATCATGATGATGAATACCTAGCGTTGCGACTAGCCTTTTTGGATTTCTTTCTTGTAGCGCCTTTTTTCCTGGATTTTTTTCTATCTTTACTCATTCATTCATCAATTTTTTTCATTGCTAGGTTGCCTCTTGGTTAGCGTTTACCTTAACGTCTTTAGCCAAACATGGCCTCTATATTAGCTTGCTTTAGTGAGGGTGATAAAGGACTTTTGGACACTTTCTCCATAATCAATGTACTTTTTAAGATGCTACCCATTAACCTTGAAATGTTGGTCATTGTTTTGGATTTCTACTACACCATAAGGACAGACTTGGACCACTATGAAAGGTCCAGACCACTTAGACCGATAATTACCTGGGAATAAGCATAGGTGGGAGTTGAAGAGTAACACTTTCTAGCTTGGGGAGAATTATCTTGCCAAAATTTTCTAGTCACACCACATCTTCATTCTTTTATGCAAAGCTTAACATTCTTATAGGCTCCGTGGTGGAGTTCATCTATCTTATTCAATTATAGCAACCACTTTTCTCTTGTAGCTTGCATAACAAAATTGACCTTTCTAATTTCCCAATATGTTTGGTGCTCCAATTCCACTAGTAGGTGGTAAGCCTTTCAAAACACCAAGTGTTAGGGTGACATGCCAATCAGTGTCTTAAAAACTGTTCTATATGCCCAAAGTGCATCATCTAACTTCTCGAACCAATCCTTCCTATTTAAGCTCATTGTTTTCTCCAAAATCTACTTTAGCTCTTTGTTAGAGATCTTAACTTCGCCACTTATTTGTGGGTGGTATGCAGTTGTAAGTTTATTGCTCTTGGAGTGCTAAAGCATGTGAAAATATTTTTTTCACATAAATTTTATCATTATCTTGCAGTCATTAGTTGGTAAATTAACTACTTCAACCTATTTGGAGACCTAATTAATAGCCATAATAATGTTGTGGTGTTGAAAGATTATGGAAAAGGCTATGTGAAGTCAATTCCTTGCACATCAAATAACTCTACCTCTAAGATGTTGAGAGGCATGTCATATTTGTGGGAAATACTTTCAGTCTATTGGCATCCATCACATACTGCGACATAGGCTTGTGCATCCTTGAACAGTGTTGGCCAATAAAACCATATTGTATAATTTTTTCTATTATTCTATTAGCTTCAAAGTAACTACTAATATCTAAGGAGTGGCAATGGTGTAGGATGTTGGCTATTTCATCATCAAGCACACACCTCCTTATAATTTGTTATGGGAAATTTTTATACAGTAATGGGTCTTTGGTGGGTACTGTAGTAGGTATACCAAATATAATAAATTTCTTACCTTAAAACTAACTTCTAATAGTAGGAGTAAAAGTCAATCCCATATAGACTTGTATTACTTTTTATGAACAGAATAAAAGGGGGTTTGAATGTTGTAAATAAACTATCAAAGTTAAAAGTGAATGATTGCAATAAACTAAATATGAAAGTGCTCAATGACAAGAGTGTTGGTTTTGGTTGATATCCACTATCAAGGATTGCATTAATCATCGACAATAAAATCAATTCTATATTGAATATCTATTATTGGGATGTTATCTATGTTTCTTAAGTTTAGTTAATTGATAACAATTGCTTCAACTAACCCCAACTAATAAACAACTTTACCCAATCGGTAAAATTTAACTTATTCTTTGCATGAAGAACTAAAGAAACTGATATAATTAAACAACACAGACACATCGACTGTATTTAATCTAGTTAATTATTCACTATAGGATAACAATTCATAATCATATTTTCCTCTTAAATCAAAGGCATCAAAACTTTGTGGATCTATGATTCAGTGATAGATTCAAACAAACAATATACTAATAGGTCTCCTAGCAATAATTTGAAGTAATCATAGAGAAGAAGAATAGATGAAAAATTAATACATAAATAGAATTGAAGCAATCAAACCTTAATCAAATCTCATCATGCATAAAAATTTTGAGGTTTCAATCTTCTTCAACCAACACTACACAGGGCCATAAGAAAACCTAAGAGAAAAAGAGAGAATAAAGAGAATTCTTGAGAATAAGTTGTGTTTTTTATGCTTGATTTCCCTCTTATTTATAGATTCGAGAGTCATTAATGATGTAGGATTTCCTCTAGGTCAGTTCTTAGACCATTGGGCTTTAATTAGAGTAAAAAAAGACCTAAAATTATGATTGTTCCTTCTTGTAGAGGCGACGAGTGCTATGGCACTTTGGAAAATGCTCACTTTTAGGCACCGCGACAATCTAATTTTTTTAGAATTCACTGAAGGAGTCAACTTAAAAGTTGTAGCTCTATGTCTTAGACTTTTATATGCCTAGAATAACTTCAATCGGAGCTCATATGAGAAAGTTATGCTTAAATTAGTGACAAAAGGTCATGATCCACTATAATTCAACATTTCCATGATTTTTCTCTTCTTTTTTTCCTCTTATTTTCTTCTTCCTTTGCTCCTAAAACACAAAAAACAAAACTAAGTTAATTCCTAATTATACTTTACCCAAATCAAATAAAAGATAAGTTTAAATGTATTAAAATCATGCTTAATTATGCACATATCAAATACACCTACACTTAATTTTTTTGCTTGTTCTCAAGAAAATAATCCCTAAAGATACACCAAAAATTAATGAGTTTTAGTCTTACCAAACTTCTACCTTGTAACTTGAAAATTTGCTCAAGAAAAATTTCAAAAAGATAATAACCATGCACATGATTAATTCAAATGTAATATGTAATTTTCTCCTCTTGAACCCTAAATGTGTGTGTATATTTTGGTTAATTAAATTTCTTCACCCAGATGAGTTTATATATAATTTTTGGGGTGTGGATCTTTAATTGATTTAGGAGTTCCATCGGTTTACTTTTCATGCCACTTTCCATTAATGTAGTGATGCGTTCCTCTAAACGAAGAAACGGAGTGTTTGGCGAAAGCAAGGATCGTCTTGAAAATTCAACGGATGTTTGATCGCCACGAGTTGCCTCGATAAGATCGGATTCAGTTCTTTGCCCAAGAACTAAGGGAAGCTCTCACTTTAGGAGAAAACTCAATCTTTATTAATCATCAAAATCTGTTTTTTACATGAACTTAAAGAACTCTTAAATAGACAATCAAACCTAACCCTAGTAGGAAAGCCAAAAGGCCTTAAACTCCTAATTGGACTTCTAATAAAATATGACCCAAATAACATTAGTTATCTGGTCCAACTAAACTAACAAAAATAATCTCATAATTAAACTACTATTTGGGCTGCATAAAGAATGGGCCCAAATACTAATAATATTCAAAACAAAACATTTAAACTAAAGCCCATAATACATCTTTAGCCTATGCAGATTTGAGCTAATTATCTTCAAGATCCAACAAACTTTATTGGGCCTCCGGACTGCCCTCTTTAATGCCATCCTCAAGGCTGCAAAGTGTGGCCCACTTGATGTCTTGACTTGGCCCAATAATTTCCTCTTTAGCCTGCACATCCAAGATCAAGCCCAGTAAAGCTTCCTTGGCCCGCTTTGCCCTGCTCCTAGTCATTGGACCGCCTATCCCTTGCAAAGGATCTTGGGAACGGTTTATAGTAGCTTTGACAGCACCTTGATCTCCATCATTCCCTCCCTCCTCGAAAGGATTCGTCCTCGAATCAAAGCCATCACCTACATCAAATAAAGACAAGTCAGCAACATTGAATGTAGCACTAATATTGCCATACTCACTAGGTAAATCAATCTTATAGGCATTGTCATTGATTCGCTCCAAGACTTGAAAAGGTCCATCTCCCCTAGGATGTAACTTAGACTTTCTCTGAACCGGGAACCTCTCTTTGCGCATATGTACCCAAACCCAATCACCAGGTTCAAATACAATCTTTGTTCTACTCTTGTTGGCTTGCGTTGCATATTGCTTACTCTTCCTCTCAATGTTAGCTCGAACTTTAGCATGTAAATCCTTTACATATTCAGCCTTTTGCTTACCATCCAAGTTAACAAACTCATTAGTAGACAAAGGTAAAATATCCAAAGGTGTTAGAGGATTAAAGCCATAAACAATTTCAAAAGGACTATAAGCAGTAGTAGAATGCACAGATCTATTGTAAGCAAACTCAACATGTGGTAAAGCTCTTTCCCAATGTTTCAAATTTTTTGACATAATAGCACGTAAAAGTGTAGTAAGTGTCCTATTAACTACCTCAGTTTGCCCATCTGTTTGAGGGTGTGCAACAGTAGAAAATAGAAGTTTAGTTCCTAATCTTCCCCATAAAGTACGCCAAAAATGACTTAAGAACTTAACATCTCTATCACTTACTATTGTTCTAGGCAACCCATGCAAACGCACTACTTCTTTAAAGAACAGATTAGCTATGTGTGTTGCATCATTGGTTTTAGCACATGCAATGAAATGAGCCATTTTGCTAAACCTATCAACAACCACAAAAACACTATCCTTACCACTTTGAGATCTTGGTAACCCTATCACAAAATCCATAGAAATATCATGCCAAGGCTGTGTAGGTACAGGTAATGGGGTATAAAGGCCATGTGGCATTACCTTAGACTTAGCTTGTTTACATGCCACACACTTAGCACAAAACGAAATGACATCATGTTTCATGCGAGGCCAATAAAAATGTTCATGCAGAATTTCTAACGTTTTAGTGACTCCAAAATGCCCCATTAGACCTCCACCATGACTCTCCTTAATTAATAAAGCACGCATAGAACACGTAGGCACACAAAGTTTATTCCTTTTAAACAAGTAGCCTTCATGTCTATAGAAACCATCAATAGCATGTTTATCACAAGAATTCCAAGCAGATCCAAAATCAACATCATTAGCATACAAGTCTTTAATGTATTCAAAACCAAGCAACTTAGCATGTAAGAATGTCAGCAATGCATATCTTCTAGACAATGCATCAGCTACCACATTTTCCTTTCCAGTTTTATACTTAATCACATAAGGAAATGTCTCAATCAATTCTAACCACTTTGCATGCCTCTTATGCAATTTACCTTGAGACTTCAAAAATTTCAAGCTCTCATGATCTGAATGGATAATGAACTCTCTTGGCCATAGATAATGTTGCCAAGTTTGCAAAGTCCTCACCAATGCGTATAACTCCTTATCATAAGTAGGATAGTTCAGTGCTGCCCCATTTAACTTCTCACTGAAGTATGCAATTGGTTTAGAATCCTGCATCAAAACAGCACCTATACCAACTCCAGAAGCATCACATTCAATTTCAAAAGCCTTATCAAAGT
This sequence comes from Gleditsia sinensis, assembly GCA_037074535.1. Classification (NCBI taxonomy): domain Eukaryota; kingdom Viridiplantae; phylum Streptophyta; class Magnoliopsida; order Fabales; family Fabaceae; genus Gleditsia; species Gleditsia sinensis. Next base: position 53,672 of record JAYWLF010000083.1, read on the forward strand.
TAGGTAATGACAGCAAGGGTGCATTAGTTAGAAGATTCTTTAAAGTGTTAAATGACTTCTCATGCAAATCATCCCATTTAAAGACAACATTCTTTTTAACAAGTTCATTTAGGGGTGCAGCAATAGTACTGAAATTCTTTACAAACCGCCTATAGAAACTTGCTAAACCATGGAAACTCCTAACTTCATTAGCATTCCTAGGTGTAGGCCAATCTCGGATTGCCTTAACCTTGTCCTCATCCACACTAATTCCATGAGAATTAACAACAAAACCAAGGAACACTACTGAATCAGAACAGAATGTGCACTTTTTCATGTTAGCATACAATTTATGCTCCTTAAGCACATCAAAAACAGCACGCAAATGCAATACATGTTCATCAAGATTTTGACTATATACTAAAATATCATCAAAGTAAACTACTACAAACTTTCCAATGAAAGCACGTAAGACATGGTTCATTAATCTCATAAAGGTACTGGGTGCATTAGTCAAGCCAAAGGGCATTACTAACCACTCATATAAACCATATTTAGTCTTAAAAGCAGTTTTCCACTCATCTCCCTCTTTCATACGAATTTGATAGTAGCCATTCTTTAAATCAATTTTAGTAAAAACACTAGAACCATACAACTCATCAAGCATGTCATCTAATCTAGGAATTGGATGCCTATACTTTACAGTGATTTTGTTAATGGCTCTGCAATCTACGCACATGCGCCAAGTACCATCCTTTTTAGGCACAAGAATAACAGGTACTGAACATGGACTAAGACTCTCCCTTACGAATCCTTTCTGATCTAGGTCATCTACTTGCCTTTGAATTTCCTTCGTCTCCTCAGGATTAGCTCGGTAGGCAGGTCGATTAGGGATGGATGATCCAGGGATAAAGTCTATCTGGTGCTCAATGCCTCTCAAAGGTGGTAGTCCATGTGGAATCTCCTCAGGAAAAACATCAGTGAATTCCTGTAACAAAGACACAACCATACTAGGCAAAGATAGGTTAGGAGTGTTAGTAAAATAAATATCCTTGTACATGAGCACAAGGAGGTTTGGCTTGCATACCAAAGCACTCTTCACCTCACTTTTTAGTGCAAAAGCACTCACTCTTTTATTTTTCCCTTTCTCTGACTTACAACTCTCTTTCTTTTTCTGCTCACATGTCTCAACCTTTCTCTCTTTTCTCTCACTCTCAATTTTCACCTTACTATCTTTCTTCTCTTTTTCTAGTGTTTCTCTCAACTTACACTCTTTTGTAATTCTCACTTGATCAGCAAAAGCCTCAGCTGGCTTTAGGGGTGTTAGAATAAAGGTTCTCTTATGTATGGTTAATGTATATTGATTCTTGTAGCCATCATAATTAACCCTTCTATCAAATTGCCATGGACGTCCCAACAACAAGTGTCCAGCATGCATTGGTACTACATCACAAAGCACTTCATCTTTGTAGTTACCAATAGAAAAAGATATGCAAACCTGATTGGTCACCCATATATCTCCCCTATCATTCAACCATCTTAGCCTATATGGCTTAGGATGTTTCAATGTGGGTAGAACCAATTTATCAACCATCAAGGTACTAGCTACATTAGTGCAACTCCCACTATCAATAATCAAGCTACATACCTTGTTATTCACGTGGCACCTAGTCTGGAATATGTGCTCACGTTGTTCATCATCAACATCATCATTAGGTTGCATATTAAGAGCACGTCGAGTAACTAATACTTCTCCATGCACTGGTTCTCCAATCTCCATGTCACTGCAATCCTCCAATGGTGGCATCTCATCATCACTTGAATGCTCACTCTCCATGCCTCCATCATCAAGAAGAACAATGGCTCTCTTGTTAGGACACTGTGATGCAATATGCCCCAACCCATGACATCTAAAACATTTTGTATCTCGTGCTCTAAAGGAAGTAGAAGTATCATTCTTAGCCTTGGGATTAGGGGCTGTAATTGAATTCCTCCCCTTGCTCTCTTCCTTCGGCCTAGTAGCAGCCTTAGGGTTATCTTGCCAATTCGGCTTCCATGGAGTTTTAGGAATTGAGCCAAATTTAGAAGATGTTCTAACCTTTAACTGCTTTTCAACTTTAATTGCTTTATGCAGTAAATCCTCCATCTCTACATAATGGTGCATATCTACTACATCTGCAATTTCTTTCCTCAAACCACCTATAAACCTTGCCATTGTAGCCTCTCTATCCTCTTCAATATTAGCTTTTATCATGGCCATCTCCATCTCATTGTAGTAATCCTCTACACTCATAGATCCTTGATGCAGATTTTGTAATTTTCTGAACAAGTCTCTATAGTAATGGCTAGGAACAAACCGTTTTCTCATCACAACCTTCATCTCTTCCCATGACCGAATAGGTCTCTCACCACTTCTCCGCCTATTAATTGCTAATTGATCCCACCAAATACTAGCATAGTCAGTAAACTCCACAGCAGCTAGCTTCACCTTTTTCTCCTCAGTATAATCATGACACTCAAACATATGTTCTACCTTCCTCTCCCACTCTAAGTAAAGTTCAGGGTCACCCTTACCTTGGAATGTAGGAATAGTCATTTTTATGTTTCCTAAGCCACTATCACGCCTAGGAGCTATCCACCTTTCCTTTCTTGACTCGAATGCTTCACTATCTGAATATTCCCCTTCTCCCTCATCAAACCCAAACTGTTTGGTAAGCTTAGGTTGGGCTGGTGAATCAAGGTTATCCAGCCTCATATTCAGCAACTTAAACTGATCTTGAACTGCTTTCATAAAGAGTTTAAGGTCAATTTCAGGTTGATCTCTTTCACCACTCATGTTTGTCTCACAAACCTCACGTGTTTTGCACTCAATTTCACTCTCTTTCCCTTAAAGCTCTTAAACAAGAACCTGATCAACAAACTTATCTAAGAAAACAAGTGAATTAAGAAGAATCAATTTTCAGACAATGACAACCCTAGGAACTGAATTTTGAAAAACAATGCACTAATATCAGTATGCAATTTTTTCGACTTCCCTTTTTTTTTTCTTTTTTTTTTGAACGAATTTCTGTTTTTTTTTTGAATGTACTGCTGCTCACCTTTTCTTTTAGCAGACTTCAGCACTTTTTTTTTTTTACGAAATTTTTTTTTTGAATTTTTCTTTTTTTTTTTTGGGAAGAAGAAACTGAAGTATACTAGGACTAGAATCTGATTTTTTTTTTGAATTTTGAATTTTGAATTTTTGAACAAGAAACCAAATTGAAATAGGAATAGGACTCTCTTTTTTTTCGAAATTCAATTTTTTTTTGGAAGAAAAAAAAAACTAAATTGACTAGGACTAGGAATTAGAATATAAGTAGGAAAAGAAAATTGACTAGAACTAGAACTCTTTTTTTTTTTTTAAAGGACTAGAAGAACATTAACTAGAACTAGAACTAGAACTCTAATTTGACTAAAGAAAGGTAGAAGAAGAAGAAAGACTCTAGAAAATAGAAAATAAAAGATAGGACACCAACCAAATCTCAAGGAGCCAAAGCTCTGATACCAAATGATGCGTTCCTCTAAACGAAGAAACGGAGTGTTTGGCGAAAGCAAGGATCGTCTTGAAAATTCAACGGATGTTTGATCGCCACGAGTTGCCTCGATAAGATCGGATTCAGTTCTTTGCCCAAGAACTAAGGGAAGCTCTCACTTTAGGAGAAAACTCAATCTTTATTAATCATCAAAATCTGTTTTTTACATGAACTTAAAGAACTCTTAAATAGACAATCAAACCTAACCCTAGTAGGAAAGCCAAAAGGCCTTAAACTCCTAATTGGACTTCTAATAAAATATGACCCAAATAACATTAGTTATCTGGTCCAACTAAACTAACAAAAATAATCTCATAATTAAACTACTATTTGGGCTGCATAAAGAATGGGCCCAAATACTAATAATATTCAAAACAAAACATTTAAACTAAAGCCCATAATACATCTTTAGCCTATGCAGATTTGAGCTAATTATCTTCAAGATCCAACAAACTTTATTGGGCCTCCGGACTGCCCTCTTTAATGCCATCCTCAAGGCTGCAAAGTGTGGCCCACTTGATGTCTTGACTTGGCCCAATAATTTCCTCTTTAGCCTGCACATCCAAGATCAAGCCCAGTAAAGCTTCCTTGGCCCGCTTTGCCCTGCTCCTAGTCATTGGACCGCCTATCCCTTGCAAAGGATCTTGGGAACGGTTTATAGTAGCTTTGACAGCACCTTGATCTCCATCATGTAGGCTAAAACTACTTTTAAGATCAATAAGACTTTATTTAGCTTGTAATGTGGCCAAAGTATGGGGGTATGATAGAAAATGTAATTTTAAATTTAATCACCCAACACCACATGATTATTTATGATCTCTTGAGTTTTTCCAAACTAGGGGAATTTTTCATCCACACTCGTTTCCTTGCTTCAACTGAATTTAATTCATTCTTCCTTTTGAATTTTATTTTATTTTTCCTTCAATTTTTCTGTTTTCTTTACTCCACCCTTCCTCCCTTTTAGTAATGAAGCTCTATAAAAAAATGTTAGAAAAATAATTATAGGGTGCGTGAATAAGGTCTAAAATACATATATTCATCATAAAATTTGGCTTTTAACTCATTTGTGGATATAGTCAATTAGCTAAAAATAGAGAAACTGAGGATATGTTATTACATTTGGTTGATCATGAAAGACTCAATATAGCAAATAATGTCTAAATCATCTCTTATATAATAGTGTTAGCTTAGGATTTTACTTCAGATTGCATTTAAATAAGTTCTAGAATCCTATTGAGATTATAAAATATTTTTGAGTTACATAAACCTTCTCTAAGTAAAAGATAAATTTAATGCCCAAGGTTTTTGTGCAAAAAGGTTAAAATTGTGCACAACCATGAATTTTCTATATTTTTCAAGAGTTGAAAAAATTTTTGGGTAGTCATATCATTTGTTATTGGCTTAGCTTGACAACACATAAAAAATATTGAAATATAATCATATGCTCACACCATTTATTAACCGCAATAAAAGTGAAAAGATTAGTAAAAAATTTGTTGCAGTGTTCAAACAAATGCTCAGTGCACAGTCACATGATTATATATACAATCATCCAGTGCCTAATCATAAAGTGAACCCCTAGACTCAAAAGATTACGTTGTCCCTAATGTAAATAGAAGAAGATGAGTAGAGAGGAACAAGTAATAAAGAAAAAGGGGCTAATAGAACTTCCCTTGTTTTTAATTATCACCTATGATATCATCGTGATAGAGGTTAGGCATAAAGGGTGGTGCAAGAAAAGCTAAGAATGCCATAGGGAGGTTAAGGGTGTAGGCAAGCTGACTAAAGCATATAGTGTTGTGCTGGGCAATGGAGTATGGTAAAGGGCTAGATCATTCATTTTGTGGCTAAGGATCTCCATTCGCTCCCACAAATCATCAATGGTGTGCTGTGATTGTGGTGGGACTGAATTGTCACCAGGTTCCTCTATAGTTAATGGCTGGAGGTCTAGCTCATCTTCAGTTGCTGGGGCTTAATCTTGTGCTTTGTATTTTTGAATATCTGCATAGGAAATAGGTCTCATGGGTTGGATAAAAGCACTTGTGGAGTCCCATCCTACTTCATTATTTTTACATAGACTAGTTATTAGACTAAGGATAAAAAGTGAGCCATCTTTCGCATGAATGCATCCCAGTATGTTTTTGTCTATAATCTTCCCCACGTAAATTAAAAAGCCCTCTAGTATGGTAGAGATCAATATTTCCCTGTCTCGCTTAACTTAACTTATATTCAATACTGGCATGAGTCTGACTACCATAAAACAGTACAAAGTCTTTGCTTCTTTATTCATATCTGCCCTTGCAAAATAAATAGGCTAGCTACTACTATCGAACTTCCAGAATGCTCCTCTATGGCATAAAGTATGGATAATGTCATTATAATCCATATCTACTTAGAGGATTGTAGAGTATTCATCATCCTCAATATCAGCCAAAGAATAATAATAATAATTGAGTGCTTGAGGGGTGAATTCCACTAACTTGCTTTTGACCTGCGCCCTATGGTGTTCATGCACTGTGTCATTGGAATAAAATTCCCATACAACTTGGATGACTCTGGGTTTTGGGTGCTTATAGAATGTTTGCCAATTCCTTTATAATGTTGTCCCAGTTGGGTTGTCTAGTATCTGTAATGAAGCCTCTTTCTTGTATAATGGTTTTGTGGACTACCACTTTAATGTGGTGCGGATAAACTGCCTTATTCACAAATGCCCTCTTATGGGGGATGATCTTTTAATCATCTCTTTCTCTTAGAAGTGCTTGGTTGTGAAGTTTTAGGAGCCATTTGCTTGCAATTGGTTGGATTTCACTTAGGCATTTTAACAAACACTTGGCATGCACTCTTTAAATAGGGCAAAAAAAGTGGGGATTCTTTTCCAATTAGGTTCCCAATTTCTTGCAATCCAAAAGCAAAGTAATTAGAAATACAATTACACTAGAAAATGTTATAGAAACTTACCAACTTATGCCTTAATCTCATATATAAAGGTGAGGAGATGGTATGTGTGGATGGGAGTCCTTAAGCAGTTAAGTGAAAATCAAGTGAATTTTCTTAAATAAGTGATAGATCCTAAAAAAAAGGAAGTAAAAACACTTGGATTAGTTAAATTTAGGTGGATTTAGCTCAATAATGTGATTGATGGTGAATTAGAGGAAATATGTGTGAGAACAAAGTGCAGAAATAGGGTATTGAGGGTAGGGGAGCGTTTTGCTCCCTTATAAGAGATTGTCATAGTGCTCTTTGCTACGGAGCATCGTAGTGCTCACCCTTTCTAGGATATGGGAGCCGTGGCGCTACATTCGCAACATGCTTTTGTTTTTCAGAAGAAAAAAAAAGAATAACCAAACTACATAAAGGAAATTTTTGTTAGGTTGCCTCACAACTAGTGCCTTTATTTAACGTCGTTGGCTCGACTTAAAGCCCTTATTATAGTCAAGGGGGATCCTCAAGGTTTATACAAGCCAATTCTTCTTATTAAAATTGTTCATAAAATGGTTTAAATTTGTGGCCATTGACTTTGAATCCTTTAGGATTGTCCAAGCTTCTTATATCAACTACACCATAAGAAAAAATGTCTGTAATAATAAATAGACCTTCCCATCTAGAGTGCAACTTACCTAGAAATAATTCGAGTATGAAATTATAGAGGAAGACTTTTTGTCTTATTGAGAACTCCTTTCGAAAAATCATGCGATCATGTAAGAATTTATTTTTGGCCTTATAAATATTAGCATTTTCATAGGCCTCATTTCTGTGTTCCAATACAATTGGATGGTGGAAAGGTTTGCCAAATACTAAAATGTATAGAGACATATCAATTGGGGTCTTATATGCTGTTCTATAGCCCAATATAGAATAATCTAAACGGAGGCTCTAATCCCTATAGTTGTGATTTTTTATCTTACTAATGATATTTTTTATTTCTCTTTAGATATCTCAACTTTCCTATTAGTTTGGGGGTGGTATGTAGTTGCTAGTTTATGAGCAACATTATATATTTTTTGACAAATCTTCAATAGTTTTATTGCAAAAATGAGTACCCCTGTCACTTATTAAAGCTCTTGGTATCCCAAATATTGAGAAAATATGTGATTTAATAAAATCTGCAACCACTTTAGAATCATCAGTCCTTGTGGGTTTAGCTTCCACCTATTTGGAGAGCTAATCCACAATAAGTAAAATATAATTAAAACCAAAGGATGAGGGAAGGGGTCCCATGAAATCAATAACCCAAACATAAAAGTTTTCACAAAATAATAATGGTGTTTATGGCATCTCATTTTTTCTTGTTATATTACCTATTTTCTTACCGTTTGTACATAACTTACAAAAATGGTATGAATCTTTGAATAGAGTAGGCCAGTAAAAACTGCTATTTAATACCTTTATTGTTATCTGTTTTGCCACAAAATGTCCTCCACAAGTATAAGAGTGACAAAATGTTTAAATTAATAAAACTTTAGAGTCAGGGACACACCTTCTCATTATTTGATATGAGCGTTGTTTTCATATATAAGGATTATCCTATTTGTAGTATTTGGCATCACATTTAATTCTATCCTTAGCTGCCCTAGACAAAAGAGGTGATAACTGTTTAGTAGCCAAATAATTTACAATATTCGCATACCATGGCATTTCAACTAAAACTGAAAATAAATTTTCATTTGGGAATGCTTCTTGAAGTTTTAGCCTTCCCTCCAAATGTTTTAGGTAGCTTAAGTGATCAGCTACATTATTTTTAAATACTTTCCTATCCTTGATTTCTAGATCAAATTTTGTAAGGAGTAACATCCAATTGATTATTTTGGATTTGGCTTCTTTTTTCATCACCAAGTATCTTAAAACTATAGTCAGTAATGACAATAATTTTTGTACATATTAAATATGATCTACTTTTTTCTAAAGCAAAGACAACATCTAAGAATTCATTTCCAGTGGTGGTATAATTTTTCTCGGCCTCATTCAATATTATAGAGGCATAATATATCACATGAGATGCTTTTCTAATCCTTTGGCTTAGCTCTACACTTAGTGCATGATCACTAGAATTACACATAATTTCAAAAAGTAGGCTCCAGTCTGGTGTTTGGATTATTGGGGTAAAGATTAATGATTCCTTCAGGGTATCAAAAGCTTCTTGGATTCATTGTCAAATTCAAAGACTACCTCTTTTGGAAGCAATTTGCACAAAGGTGCTGCTATCCTTGATAAATCCCTTATGAATCTTTTATATAGTCCTACATGACCAAGATAAGAACGAAATTACCACACACAAATGGGGTAAGGTAGAGTTTGTATAACATCTATTTTAGTTTTGTCTACCTTTATTCCCCTTGAGGAGATAACATGCCCTAGAAATATACCTTGCTTAACCATAAAATGGCATTTTTCAAAATTTAAAAGAAGGCTAGTTTCTTGACATCTTTTCAAAATTAGTGATAGGTTATATAACTAATCATCAAATGAATCCCCATAAACTGTGACATCTTCCATGAATACCTCTATAAATTTTTCAACATAATCAGAAAATATGCTAACCATACACTTTTGAAAAATAACAAGGGCATTACACAACTTAAAAGGCATGCACCTATATGCAAATGTCCCAAGTAACTTGAATCAACATCAAGAAAACAATAATAAGGTTTGCTAGCTAATCTTTCAAGCATTTAATCTAAAGGTAAAGAAAAATGGTATTTTCTAGTTACAAAATTTAATTTTCACCATAGTTATTCTTGTTTTCCTTGGAACTACAGGTACTGGACTAACCCAATGACTGTCTGAAATAAGGTATATAATCCAAAATTTTAAATATTTGATAATTTCTTTTTTCACTACCATCATTATAAGATAATTCAACCTTCTTTGGGATTATTTAAAAGGTTTAGCTTCTTCTTCCAATAATATTTTATACGTACAAGTGGAAGGCCTTATTCCCTTAAGGTTTGCTATAGTTCATCCTATTGTAGTTTAATGTTCTTTAAGCACTTATGTCGATTTTTTCACTTGACCAACTTCAAGATTGCTAGAAATAATTATCGGGAGTGTTTCTCTTTCTCCCAAAAACACATATTTGAGGTTATTAGGGAGTGTCTTTAATTCAAGAGTAGGAGCCTGCACAACATAAGGTAAAAGAGTTTTGTCATAAATTGGTAATTCAATGTAAGGAATCTCACCTATTGGCTGAGCTGTTGAGAAATAATTTAGTGTAGCTAATTGCTCCTTTGTTTTTTCATCTAAATTCAGTTTACCATTGTCTTCCTCAATGGGTTTTCTTACAATCACCTTCAAGTTGTCTTTTCCATTTATTTCAAAAGCTTTATGTGCTAAAGAATCAATTATATTTATAGAATAAATAATAGTATCATCATCTGGATGTCTCATGGCCTCATACATATTAAAATTAATTACTTCACCATTAAATTCCATGGTGAGTGTGCTGTTATGGACATCTAACTTGGTTTTTGAGGTTTTCAAAAGTGGTCTTCCTAATAGTATTAGGGAAGAAAGATCCCTATTTTCTATGTTAAGTACATAAAAATCTATAGAAAAAACTAATTTGTCTGCTTGTACCAAGATATCTTCAATTACTCCTCTAGGGTATTCATTGGACTTGTGTGCTAATTGGATCACCACATTTGCTGCATTCAACTAAATCTCGTATACCTCTTTCAACACAAGTATCACCAATTTTGCATGGAATAATGAACATACCTAAATCCTTGCATTTAGTAAGGAGCTTTGTTTGTATCATAGCATATACATTTTGACTCATTTTTAACTTTTCATACCCCTTTAATTTTTTCTCTCTCTTTTGGGTGCATAGCTCTTTTAAAAACTTGGCATATTGGGGCACCTATTTAACAACATCTAGAAGAAGAATATTAACTTCACATTTTCTAAAAGTGTCATATGAGTCAGAAGTTTTCTCATTCATCCTATTTTCCTTTAGAGTCTCAAGAAATGATGGTACTAACTCATATTCAAATAGAGGTGGAAACTTACTTGAAGTCTCACTCTCTGTGGTTACCATTTTCTTATCTTTCTTCGAAGGAGAGGGTGATGGTGAATCTTTAATTTCTTTACCATTTCTCGAAATAATTGCATTAAAATTTTCTCTTGGATTTATTATTGTTTGAGAAGGAAGTTTACCTGAATGTTGGTGCTGCATTTAACTAAGGGAAGAAGAAATTTGTCCTATCTAATTCTCTAAGTGCTTTATACTGTCCTTTGTCTTATGCTAAAATTTTTTTGATTCAAGTTGCATTCGAATAGACAGCAAGAGATTTAACCATTTCTTCTAAGAAGTTACCTACATTAGAGTTCTGGGCTGTAGTTTGTCTGGGAGGATAAGCCTGCTGGTTATGCTAAAAATTTATGAAATTTTGTCGTATAAGCTTATTTAATGTACTCATATACCTGAAATTGGGATAATCTCTCCATCCATAATTATAAGTATTAGAGTACAGATCATACCTTCTTAGAAGCCCAGGAAAACCACCTACTGCATTGACTTGTTTTATGGATTCTTCCTAAAGTGTTGGGCACATGTCAGTTGGATGTCCTTCTACTAAAAAAATTCCATAGACTTTAACTAATTGGTTTGCACTTGTAACAAATTGATGTACTAGAGAAGTCGGTTCAGTTATTTGTTGATCCAAGAAAGAAGTACTTACCTCATGAGTATGCCTAACTAGGGGATCATGCCTAATGCCAAACTATTGGGAGTTAGTAGCCATAATTGATATAAGGATTTTGGATACTTCAGGAGTTTTTTCTACTAATGAACCTCCACTAGCTACATATCATGCTCTTTTCACCTTGCGAAAGATCCTCATAAAAATATTAAATTAGCAGCTACTCACTAATCGATGATGTGGATAACTTGTACAAAACTTTTTAAATCTCTCCTAATGCTCATAAAGGGTCTCTCTATGTAATTGCTTAATGCCACATATTTCTTTTCTCTCCAAAAATAACTTTTTTTATCTCATTTCAAGTGGTGATAGTGCCAAATGGTAAATAATATAGCCAATCTTTGGCTGAATTCTCAAAGAAAAATGAAAAGTCTTGAGTTTAATTTGTTCTTCAGTTACTCTAGGGGGCTTCATGCTAGTACACACCATATGGAATTCCTTCAAGTGCTTATGTGGATCTTTACCTACAAGACCATGAAAGTTGGGTAAGAGATAAATCAATCTAGATTTCAATTCAAAATTAACATTCTCATCAAGATTAGGGAAAGTAATGCATAAGGACTTTTTATGCAAATATGGAGTTGCAAGATCCTTTAGAATAGGGTTCTTAGTCATGAATACTTTCTCCTTCTCTTGATCAACATTTCCTTGCAGTTCTCTTATGTGCTTTTAAATAGATTTTCCAATATCTGGATTGTATTGCAAATCTTGAGAGTTAGCAAATCAAGTAATAACCATAAATAAAAGTAAAAATCACAAAAGATAATGGATGCAATCCCTAGTAATGGCACCAAAATTTGATGGGTACTATCACGAGTACACCAAATATAATAAATTTCTATATCAAAATTAACCTATAGTAGTAGGAGTAAGAGTTGATCCCATAGAGATTGATATTATTTTTTGTGAACATAATAAAAGGGGGGTTTGAATGCTGTAAATAATCTATCAAAGTTAAAAGTGAATGATTGCAATAAACTGAATATGAAAGTGCTAAATGACAAGGGTATTGGTTTTACCTTATATTTATCATCAAGGATTGCGTTGATCATCGACAATATAATCAGTTTTATATTAAATATCTACCATTGGTATGTTATCCCTATCTTTACTTAAATTTAGCTAATTGATAACAATCACCTCAACTAACCCTAACTAATAAGTAACTTTAGCCAATCGGTAAAATTCAACTCATTCATTGCATGAAGAACTAGAGAAACTGATAGAGTTAAACAACATAGACACATAAGCTATATTTAATCTAATCTAATTATTCACCAGAAGATAAAAATTCATAATCGTACAATTATTAATCGTATTTGCCTTTTAAATCAGAGGGATAAAAACTATGTTGATCTATGGTTTAGTGATAAATTAAAAAAAATACTATTAGGTCTCCTAGTAATTATATAAATCAATCATGGACAAGAAGAATAAATAAATAAGTATTACACAAATAGAATTGAAACAATTAAACCTTAATCAAATCTCACAATATATAAAAACATTGAGGTTTCAATCTTCCTCAACCAACACCACGTAAGGCTATAAGAAACCCTAAGAGAAGAAGAGGAAAAAGATAATAGAGATAATTCTTGAGGATGAGATGTGTTTTGATGCTTACTGTTACGCCTCTAATTTAAGGACACGTGAAACACATACTTTACAAATATATATATATATATATATATATATATATATATATATATATATATTTGCAATAATATGCATAATATACTCATTTATCATTGAGAATAGTTACATATAGGTATTCCTATGTATACACAATATACAAATTAAGTCTATAAATATCAAAGTAACAGCAGAAGCAGGGATCCTGCCTGTGGTGTTCAGAGCATACTCTAGAGTACAAGTACAATAAAAAAAAAATCTACGAGCCCTGAAAATAAGGTAGGCTTACCCAAAGATTATGTCGTCTAACTAATCAACTATTTGAAGGGGAAGGACCAAATTCTATATTCTTATATGAAAAAAATGTAGATATCATATAGTGAGTTTGACAACTCAGTAAGTAAATAAACCCTCATATAACCTCTTAGGTCAACATATAGATGTACTCACACACACACACACACATATATATTTATCACATAGAAAATTACAGCTCAAAGGTACATCCATATGAGACGCGCATTTCAAATATTCTCAGTTCAAATCACATTCAGATATCCGAAACCTTATGCAATACTGTATGATTATTATTCAAATATTGTTATGCATCAAAATATTTTTCATGAAAATATTAGGAGGATCCCATATCAGTACCATCAAATAATTCCAAGTACACAGCAATGGAAGATGTTATGCTCATTTGTATAAGCTATAGAAAAATATCAAACTTTTGAGATAAAATCATAACTTTTATTGATGCATAATTAACATACTATATATGCACTGAAAATTCACTTTTTTTACATAATGCTCAAGCATGTCACAGCTCTCAATATACTCAATTCACTCATTTACTATACGCACAGTGACCGATCGACTACAGTCACAATAGGTAATCAGAGAATGTAAGTTCATCACCCTTCTGCCTCTTCTGCCTCCTCACATTACCACTGACTACAGTCACATTAGGTAATTAGGAAATGTAAATTTATCACCATTTTGCCTCCTCACATTACCACTGTCTATAGTCACAATAGGTAATCAGAGAATGTGAGTTCATCACCTTTTTGCCTCCTCACATTACCACTATCTACAGTCACAATAGGTAATCAGAGAGTATGAGTTTATCACCCTTCTTCCTCCTCACATTATCACTATCACCTGGTTGGAGTAGCCCTCCCTTTAGTTCACTCAAACTAATAGGGAGTCCCCTACTCAATACCGTCCCAAACCATACAACTCGTCGATATTCATCAATACACACACACACACACACACACACACACACATATACATATCCATCAAATGCAATGCATAATTGTCAAGCAACTTTCCATAAGCTTTACGCTTGCCATTCAATCATATTCGACAAATTTATAGTTTTACATATCAATTCCTTATGTATATAATATTCACTTTACCAAATTATGATAAATACATTTAAAACCACATATTCAATGAGTTTCAAAATTTATTTGCAAAACCATACTCTTCTTGAACTATATATGTAACAACTATTTATTATTATTATTATTATTATTATTATAATACAATATAGAGTTTACATACATGTCATTAATCAAAATATACGTGCAACATATCAAACACATAAAAATCTACATCTTATTTATTCTGGTTGACCAATTCCAGAGATACAGGTGCGGGTGGTTGCACCTTCACCGGGATCTAAGCCAACTCGACCACAAACATTTTATTTGCTTCTAGGATCTGCCCAACATAAAGTACTCGATCCAACGTGCACTAAAAGCTAGAGCCATAGAAAAATCTGCATAACTAATTTTCTGAACATGATATGAAAATATAGTGAGAATTAAATTTCAATAAGTTCAACAATAAATCATCATCAATATAGCTCATCACGTCACGTTCAGCTTTATAAACTACAGCAAATATCTTTGGTCACATGCATGCACTATATCTATGCACATGAGAATCGTACAATAATGACATGTATGATAGGATTAACTATTTTCAGAATATCATATGATGACTATCAATCTATTCTCATATCAAGCTACCTCGGTCAGCGTGAGTATTTTCTACTCTTCGGTACGGGCTTTTCTCGCTCCGTCCGACATGGCCCACTTTCTCTTTTTTTTCTCATTAACATAATCATAACCGTTGGTAGGGCGTCCCCTACTGGTGCACCACACAGATTGCCATGTGATCATGCTCATTTCTTTTCTTTTCACAATGATAGCCAAAAATATGCTTTCAATAACAAGTATGTAACTATTACCAAAAATCATTGGTAATCATGCCATGAATATAACCATTTCAAAAATCTCACACTTAAGATGGTAAGAAGTTCATACAATGGCAATGGTTATGGCATATACTAGTCATTTATTATTTTTATTTATAAGATTCTTCTTCTTTTTTAAATATTTATTTTATTTCTTTATTTTCTTGATGCAGGTTTTTATTCTATCTAACCTTCTCTTACTAATCAGAGCATAACTCCCTCAATTTAACTCCGATATAGGTGATCTTGGTGTCAATTTAAAGTTAAAACTATTATATAAAACTATTATGTTGAACAGTTTAGCGAAATATTAAGAAATTAAGGTGATATTAGTCCATCAAAGTATAGGTTATTTCTTCTCGGGTAGTTTTTCACCTCTACCTACTAATCTGTCTATATCTCCCTCATACAAATTTCAAATTAAGGGATTCCAGTGGCAAAAAGATCCGTGACACATATATCTATAATTCTTATGTTAACCATTTATTTTAATTCCCTACATAATGTTCCCAAAAATTAAAACACAGAAGCTATCCTAACATATTCTTCCCTGATTAACTATTTTCTGACCACTGCTTACTAATCAGACCATATCTACCTCTTATGAACTCCAAATTGCATAATTCCAGTGGATAAAATTCCGTGACACATATATCTACAATTATTATGTTAACCATTTATTTGAATTTCCTATAGGATATTCCCAGAAATTAAAACACAGAAGCTATCCTAACATGTTCTTACCTGGTTAACCATTTTCTGAACACTGCCTACTAATTAGACCATATCTACCTCATATAGACTCCAAATTGAGTGATTCTAGTGGCTAAAATTCCATGAGACATAGATCTACATGTTTCATGTTAAATATTTGTTTTAATTCCTTACCGATTCTTCCCAAAATTTTAAAAACAGAAGCTTAAAAGTTTTCCATCCATAGCCATACCTATGCAGAACTATCTTCACCAACCTAAGTATTCAAACATACATAATATGTAACATGATATAGCAACATCCATGACCAATCATCAAATTTCTAAGATCAAAATCTCATATAAATATTATAAGTTTCAAAAGTTTTCTTCAAAAAAAATATTGTTAAACTTACCTTAAGCACTTAGTCCTTTCTTTCTCTCATTTCCTCACTCTATCTTGCTTCTATTTTTCCTCTCCCTCACTTGGACGAAATTCTCATGTTATAGGGTGGGTTTTGCTTAAATAGACCATCAAATAATTCACTTTTCATGATTATGAGTCTACCTTATCACAATTAGGATACACTTGATTGAATTTTTGGAAAACAAACAACTCATGTTCTTGTCTTCCTCTTCCTTAGTCAAGATATGCATAGGAAAAATGAGATTTGTATTTTGAAAATTATGATAATATGTTCTTAAGATGAGGGACAAGGTCTCTTTGATTTAGGGATTCTTTTTCTTTTTCTTTTGTCTTAATCAAGTATGATAGGTTTGTCTTTTTAAGTGGCAAATTTCTAACCCTTGATTTCTATTATTTGGTTGAAATTATTTGTGTGGGATAGAAATGTTTTGTCCTAATGCCATGTATTATCATACCACTTGCTAAAATTATGAGTGTAGGATATATATGTTTTGTCCTAAAGCCTTGTATTATCATACCACTTGCTAAAATTATGAATGTAAGATATCACACCACTTGCTAAACTTTTGTCTTAATGCCATGTCACCTAATCTTGATTACACCATTATTTCATCACTTTATTTTTATTTTTATTTTTATTTTTGCTCTTGGATTTGGGCTCATTCTTGTCCATTTTCTTTACTTTGGTTAGAATTCTACATTTCATAATGGGCTTGGTCACATTTTCATGATTTTTGGGCTACCGGTCCAATTTCTATATCCTAGTCCAAATCTATATTTTATTTCTTGTTTAGGTTATCCAATGGACTTGCTAGAAACTTATGTGAAGTGGAAAAACTCTATATGAAGTGTCCATAGGTGAAAGCCCAATTTATGGGTGGAGATACTAAACTTAGTAACTTTAACTCTTAAATTAAGAAAAATTATCATAATCCAATCTTCTTGAAATTTTAAGACCTTTACTTACTTCACAAAAATTTATCTTCCTTACCCAAGAATTTCAACTTTCTTTAGCACGTTTTTTTCTAATATTTTCTCTTCGGTTTTTCTCTCTTTACCTATTCCATTAATGTTAGAACATTTCTATGCATACACGTAAGGTGAAGAATTTATAAGGATTATATTTTTTTAGATATTTAAAAATTGTCTAATAAATTTTTAATTAAATATTTATGTACCTTTATTAATAAAAGAAACGAAATTAAAGATGTTACACTATATGCCAGTTAGTAAGCAAAGTAGATATTTTAACACATTTCAGAAACTTATGATAGCATAAATAATTTGTAAACAGAACCAATTATACATTTAAATTTCAAGAAGAGCATAGGGTAAGTCATAGAAAGAATTATCTACTCACAAGGTAAGGCTCCAGGTTAGACAGCTTTAAAATACACTTTTTCAATTCAAATTTAACCAAATATTGTTCAACCTAGGAAATAACTCTGGGAGCTCGGTCAACACCGGTTAATCGATGGTCACTATTCATGGTCGAAAATATTGTTCACATCGACTGGAATCACAATTCACGCCGGTTGGAGTTACTATTCATGACACCAAAAGTTGTCAAATGGTTGAGAAATTTCATATCCTATAGTTTATCTATCTCATAAATCTATCTACGATTTTTAATTTTTAATTTGAGGTCTCTAAATAGGATTTTCAGAACTTACTTTTTTCTAAGATTTTCTACTTCTGATCTGTGGTGATTCTACGATCGATTGAAAAAATTGTTTGGCTGAAATCATAGTACTCTTCGTTCTAAATCTAGTGGTACCCTCAGTTTTGAGATTGGGGGCTCAAAAGTACACCAGATCTAGAGAAAAATAAAGAGAGAAAAAACCTTATTCATATATGAAGGTTACAACAAATTTTTTCCTTCTTTTCTTATTTTTTTAAAATAATAATGGAGGGACAAAATAGCAATTTGCTAATTGTTAGAGGAAGTCCTTGCAAATTTTATTATTTACATTTTGTCCCCTAAAATTTTAGAAAATTACAATTTATCCCCAAAAATATTAAAAAGTTTTCATTTTTATCCTTAAAATCTTTCAATTATATCCATACTCCTTTATTCCTTTTATTAATCCATACATAAATAAAAATTACTAAATCTTCAGGGTGTTACACTTACTTTCCCTCTTATTTATATATTGAAGAGTCATTAATGATGTAGGATTGCTTCTAGGTCAATTCTTAGCACATCAAACTTCAATCAAATTCAAAGAAACCTAAAATCATGATTATTCGTTCTTGTAGCGGCAACGAGTGCCTCGATTCTCCAAACTGATGCTATATAGCTCTGTAGTGCTTTATTTTTTTTACAATTGACCAAAATGGTCAACACAAAATTTGTAGCTCTATGGCTTAGCTTTCCATAGCAACTAGAATTACCTAGTTAAAGCTCATATGAAAAAGTTATGCTCTAATTAGTGACATAAGGTCAAGATATACTACAATTCAGTATTTTCTATGATTTTTCTACTTTTTTCCTCTTATTTTCTTCTTCCTTTACTAAAAAAATACAAAATACAAAATTAAGTTAATTTCTAATTATAGTTTACCTAAATAAAATAAAAGAAATTTCAAATGTACTAAAATCATGCTTAATTAGGCACATATCAATCCTCCCAATGAAACTACTTAACATCAGCTAGGAATTCTACTTTATCTTAAGGCATGATTTATCTAGAAACAATACATTGCAAGCTAAATAGTTAACAAAATCAATAAACCATGGGATCTTACCTATAAGTAAGGCAAATAATTGTTCATCTAGGAATGTTTTACTAATCTGAGGCTCTAGTTCAACATCAGTTTCAGCTTTCTCTAGCTGAGAAAGTGATAACTGTAACAATTCCATTTTTTTTACATATATACATATATATTTGTAAAATCCCATAAAGTCATTATCTCTTTACTTCTAACTATTTAACTCATAATAACATTTGATTAAAATAGCCAAGCATAATTAAAGTTTATGGTATACCAATATTACTGATACAATTCTGAGTTCACATACACATCATTAATTAAAAACGTCTGTAAAAAAATCAAACACATATATGTCCACATCTTATTCATCCATCTTGACCAGTTTTGAGGATACAGGTGCGAATGGTTGTACCTTCACCAGGATCTTAGTCAACTCGACCAAGTGTACGCTAAAAGTCAATCATAGAGAATATCTGCATATTTAGTCTTCTGAACATAATATAGAAAATTGTGAGAATTAAATCTCAGTAAGTTCAACAATAAATCATAATTATCATCATGTCATGTTCATCTGTATAAGCTACAATAAATACCTTAAGTCACATGAATGCACTTTATCTATGTACATAAAAATTGTACAGTAATGAAATATATGGCATGAATAACTATTTTTAGAATATCATATGATGGTTATCAACTTATTTTCATATCAAGCTACCCCAGTTAGGGTGAGTACTTTCTACTCTTCGGTACGAATTTTTCTGACTCCGTCCAATATGGCACACTTTCTCTTTCTTTTCTCAATTTCACAGTCAAAGCTGTGAGTAGGGCGTCCCCTATTGGTGCACCACACAGACTTCCATGTGACCGTGCTCGTCTTTTTTCTTTTCACATTAATAGCAAAAAATATGATTTCAATAACAAGTATGTTCATTATACCACATGTCATAATTTATCATCAAAGTATAATCATTACAAAATCATTAAGAATCATGCCATGAATATAATCATTTTCAAATATCAATTTATAAAATATTTCTATATTAAAATTACACACTTAAGATGGTAAAGAGTTCATGCAATGGCAATGGTTAGAGCATATACTAGTTATTTATTATTTTCATTTATAAGATTCTTCTTCTATTTTAAATAGTATTTTCATCTCTCACTAATCAGAGTATAACTCCCTCATTTTAACTCCAATTGAGGTGATTTTGGTGTCTATTTAAAGCTAAGAAAAACCTCTAAAACTCTTATGTTGAACATTTTAGTGAAATTATAAGGAATCTTAGAGTTATTACTTCCTCAAATTCAAAATTATTTTTTTCCGGGTATGTTATGACATCTACTTACTAATATAATCATATCTCTCTCTTATGGACTCTAAATTGAGCAATTCCAGTAGTTAAAAATTTGTGAGTCATATATATATATATATATATATATATATATATATATATATATATATATATATATATATATATATATATATATTCAGGTTAACTATTTCTTTTATTTCCCTATAGATGTTTCCCAAAAATTTAAACACAGAATCTTTCCTAACATATTCTTTCCTGGTTAACTATTTTCTAATCACTACTTACTAATCGGACCATATCTCCCCCATTTGAACTCCAAATTGGGTGATTCCAATGACTAAAAATCTGTGACACATATATACATTTTTTATGTTAACCAGTTCTTTTAATTCCTAACCAATTCCTTCCAAATTTTCGAAAATAGAATCTTCCCTAATTATTCCGAAATCTAGTTTTCTTAGCCTAGCCTTTCCTAATGTTTTAGTTCGTCCTCTTCCATTTTTCTTCCAAATTTTCACCTAACCATAGAATTACTCATCTCAACATTTAATTATATTTCTTACTTAATTTAACATATTCCATCATCCACTTCAGAAGAAAAAAAAATCAAATCATGCATCACTAAGGGTGTTTCTTAAACAGAAATTTTTCATGGTCTTCCCCTAGGTGTTTAAGGCCATACTTAATTTACCAACCTAACCATCTTCCATCCATTTTTTTTAACCAAATCCCAATATGCATCACAGCAGTACAAAAATCCCTAAAAGTTCACCACCTATAGTCATGCCTAAGCAGAAAATTTCTATACCAATAGATGCATTCAAACATCTATCACATGTAATATCAACATGTAACATAATATAGCAACATCCATGGTCAATCAACAAAGTAGCAAATTTCATCAAAGTTCTAGAATCAAAATCTCATATAAATGTTACGAATTTCAAAACTTTTCTTCAAAAAGAGATATTGTTAAACCTACCTAAAGATCTCCCTAACTCACTTAGTGAATTCTTTTTCTTGTTTCCTCTTGAAGGAAGTGGCAAGATTCCTTCCTTCCTTTAATTTTTCCAGCAACTTAAATAAGAGAAGGAGGGTGAGTTTTGAACCCCAAGGATAAAGAGAAAAGATGGATTTAAGTTGAGATTAATCTAACTTACATTGATTACTTAGTTCTCTAGACTTCTCCTCTCTTTCTCTCCTTTTCTCACTCTACCTTGCTTCTGTTTTTTCTCTCCCTCACTTGGACGAAATTATAATGTTATAAGGGTGGGTTTTGCTTAAATAAACTATCAGGTGGTTCACCTCTCATAATCATAGGTCTACCTTATCACAATTAGGATGCACTTGGTTATTTTTTGGGAGAAGGCAACTCATGTTCTTGTCTTCCTCTCTCTTAGTCAAGATATGCATAACAAAAGGAGATTTGTATTTGAAAATCATGATAAAATGTTCTTAAGACAAGGGACAAGGTCCCTTTGATTTAGGGATTTATTTTCTTTTTTTGTCTCACTCAAGTATGATAGGTTTGTCTTTCTAGGTGGCAAATTTCTAGCCCTTGAGTCTTCCTTGTTTGGCTAAAATTATTTGTGTAGGATAAGAATGTTTTGTCCTAATGCCATGTATTATTACCTACTATATCATCACATGGCTTGCTGAAATTATTAGTGCAAGATATTGATGTTTTGTCCTAATGCCATGTATTATTACTTACTATATCATCATATGGCTTGCTGAAATTATTAGTATAAGATATAGATTTTTTGTCCTAATTCCATGTGATCCAATCTTGATTATTATTACACTACTATTTCATCACATGGTTTTTATTTTTTCTTCTTGGATTTGGGATCATTCTTGCCCATTTTCTTTTCTTTGGCTAAAATTCTACATATCACAAAGGGTTTGGTCACATTTTCATGATTTTTAGGCTATCAGTCCAACTTCTATATCCTAATCCAAGTCTATGTTATATTTCTTGCTTAGGTTATCCAATTGACTTGCTAGAAACTCATGTGAAATGAAAAAATTAACTCTATGAAGTGTCCATAGGTGAAGGCCCAATGTATGGGTAAAAATGTTAAACTTAGGAACTCTAACTCTTGAATTAGGAAAAATTACCCTAATCCAATCTTCTTAAAATTTTAAGACCTTTACTTAATTCTAAAAATTTATCTTCCTTATCCAAGAATTTCGCATCTCTTTAGGATGTTATTTCTAATTTTTTCTATTAGGTTTTCTCTATTTACCTATTCTCTTAATGTTAGAAATAGTTTCCATGCATACACATAAGTTGAAGAATTTCTAAGTCTTATATTTTTTTCTTAGATATTGAAAAATTGTTTAATAAGTTTTATTTCCTTAATTAAATATTTATGTACCTTTATTAATAAAAGAAATGAAATTAGGAATGTTACAATAAGCTACTAAGTTCTCAGTGCATTTCTTGTCCTAAATCTCTAAATCAAATTCTTACAATAGAAGCACCTATCTAATTATCCTAGGCTTAGCGTTGTTTTTCTAAACTAGGTCATTGATGGTAGAATGATCAGTATAAACAATAACTTTAATTGGCATTACACATCAGTTCAAATGTTAAGTCCCAATATAAAGCAATAATGATAATGGCTAACACTATGTTTTAAAAGTTCAAAGGATATTTTACAATCTTCATCAAATTTAAATGGTACATCCTTCACAATGAGATTACATAGATACTCTTACTTTGTTATCTTTGAAAGTCCTTTTGAAGTGGTGATAGAAATTTGCATGGCCTAGAAAACTTCCAACACCTTCAACTAATGTTGGTGGTGGAATTTTTTCAATAATTTCAATTTCTACATGGTCCACTTCAATTCCTTACTACAATGCCTTCTCGTACAATAAAATTGCACTTTTCCTAATTTAAAACTAAATTGGCTTTTTGACATCTTTTAGTACCTGTGCTAGGTTAGCCAAACAAGAATCAAAAGAAGACCTATACATAGAAAAGACATCCATAAATACCTCAATGAAGTGTTTCACGATATCAAAAAATATTGCCATCATGCACTTTTGAAAATGGTTGATGCATTACATAGATCAAGTGAAATTCTCTCTAGGGCCATAGAAATTTGGTTATAACTAAAATAACTATCTAAAAATTAAATAATAATCATGGCATGTTAACCTATCAAGCATTTGATCAATAAAAGGAAATTGAAAATGATCTTTCCTAGTAGATTTATTAAGATTCCTATAATCAATACATACCTTCTATTATGTAACTATTATTGTGGGAATTAATTCATTTTTCTCATTAGTTACTACAGTCCCCCTTCCTTTTCTATAAACCATTTGTACAAGACTAACCTAAGCACTATTGGAGATAAGAAAGATAATACCTGTATCTAAAAGTTTCAATACTTCTACTTTCACTACCTCTTTCATATTAGGGTTTAAACTGCATTGATGCTCTATAAAAGACTTATAGTTATCCTTCATTAAAATTTTCTGCATACATATGAATGGATTAATTCCCTTGACGTCAGTAATTGACCACCCTAAGGTGATTTGAAGCTTTTTTAACACTCGCAACAGTTTTTCCTCCTATTCATTATTTAAGGAAGCAAAAATAATTAGAGGAAGTGTAGAAGCCTCACTTATGTATTCATACCTAAGATGGGCTGGCAGCTATTTAAGCTCTATTACTGGTGGTTTTTCAATGGATGGCATAGGGCTAGGCTTTCTTTCCCCTAATTTTTCAAAAGGATTCTTAATGAACATAGGTGATGCAACTTCTAACCAATTCACACATTTTGAAATTTTTGGATTTTTGCTATCAATATTTCCTGGTACGTATGCCTCTAGAGGTTCAACTAAATAACTTCCCTAAATGTCTTTCTCAATGCACTTTTCTACAATATCTATTAGCAGGAAATTTTTCATATTATTAGGATATTTCATAGCTTTAAAAACATTAAAAGTTGCATGTTCCCCCTCCACTCTTAGGTTGAACTCTCTTTTTTGCATATCAATTAAAGATCTTTCTATAGGTAAGAAAGGTTGACCAAGAATAATTGGAATTTCTTGATCTTCCTCTATATCAAGAAAAATAAAATTTGCAAAGAACATAAATTTATCTACTTTTACCAAGATATCCTTAACAATTCCACAAGGATAGTTAACGGATTTATTAGCCATCTGTAGGGACATTGAAATTGGCTTTACATCACCAATTCTTAGCTTCCTAAAAATAGAAAGAGACATTAGATTAATACTTGCACAAGATCACATAAAAGCTTTATCAAATTGACAATTTTCAATGATGTAAGGAATAGCAAAACTTCTTAGATCTTTCAAATTTTGAGGTAATTTCTCCTGTAAAATTACACTACATTCCTTATATAGTACAATTGTCTTATACTCCTCTAGTTTTCTCTTATGTGAGAGAATTTTCTTCATGAATTTTCCATAGGTAGGCATTATTTCCAAATAATTTGTAAAATGAATGTTAATATACAATGTCTTCAACATATCTAAAAAGTTAGAAAATTGTTTATTTAACTTTTGCTTTTGGAATCTCTAAGGGTATGGAAGTGGTGGAACATATGATGGAGAATTATCTAGAAATAACCTTGATTTAGGCTTCTCAATCACTTTCTCTTGGTTCACTTTAGGAATGTTAGCTGCTACTTTTGCCTATAGTTTAATGGACTAAGTGTCATCAATTGTAAGTGGTTTAGCTCTGGTAGATCCTTGGGAAGAGTTACAACTTTTGCCTAATCTTTAGGATTTTTCTTAATATTACTAGGTAAGGAACCCCATGGTCTATGAGTAAGAATAAGTGAGAGTTAGCCAATTTGAAGTTCTAAATTTCTATTTGAAGTTGAATAACTTTGAATGGTATTTTCTTGCCTTTAAAGAGTAGCATTCATTCTTGCCATAAATTGATTAGTATTCACTGTACAAGATTATCTTTTAAAGAAACCTTAGGAGGCTGAGGCTGTTATAGGTATTAGAATATGGATTGTTCTATCTATTAAATTTTTTAACAAAATGTGCTTGTTCTTGCTGAGATGGAGCAAATGGGTTTCCAATTTGATATTCAGAACTAAAATTAGCTCCAATACATAAATCATAAACCTCAGGTGGAACTTAAATTATATTTGCATTAGCAGTTAAATAATCAAGTTTCTTTGTTAAAGTAGCAACCTGATATGTGAGAGCAATAAGAGAATCTACCTTATGAATTCCATGAGCCTTCCTTGGTACATTACTCTTAGTTGGCCACTGATATGCATTAGCATCCATTTCTTCTAATAGTGCATATGTCGTACCTTGTGTTTTGCTCATTGAAGCTACTTTAGCTGCTAAATATACTAGAGTTCTAGTTTAGTTTCGGTAACCATTATAGAAAATATGCAACTATAGCCATTTAGGAAGTCCATAATATGAGCATCTTCTCATAATATCTTTGAATGTTTACCAAGCGTCATGTAGTGATTCATTATCAAACTAACCCAAAGATGTAATTTCATTCCTCATTTTAGCTATTTTTGTTGATAGGAAGAATTTAGCTAAAAGTTTTAGCATAGCCATTCCATATAGTGATTGATCTAACACATAGAGATTTTAACCAACTCTTACCTTTGTCCTACAATGAGAATGGGAAAAATTTTAGCCTAATTATAGCATTTGAGACATTATTATATTTGAATGTCACACATATTTTAAAAAAATTTGTTGTGTGAGCATTAGGATCATCACCAAGCAAGCCATTGCCTTGCATTATTTGTATAATAGTTGACTTGATCTCAAAATTGTTACCATTCATTGTAGGGCATTGAGCGGCATAATTTAAACCATTGATTAAGGGCATAGCATAGTTCCATAGTGTCCAATTATTTTGATTGTTCACAACCTCTTGATTCTCTCTATTGTTAGCCATGGCTTCTTGAAACTATCTAGAAGTTTCTTTCTTCCCTTTTCTATTCCTACGATAGGTTTGTTCTATTTTAGAGTCTAGAGGTATTAAATCTTTGCTTCCAAATCTTCTCATGTACCAATGATAACACTCAAAAATTTAAAGACAAAACAATGTAAATAAAAGGAAAATAAAAATTCAAAATAAAATTAGGACTAATTAAATTTAGTATTAATAATCAAAATCAATCCTCGACAATAAAACCAAAAACTTGATTCACACTAATTTAGTTTCGTTAAATGTAAGTATACACTATGTTGTCAAGCAATAAAATCTCTATAAGTATAGAGTATCATTCTCATAAGGATTGATCGCTATTAATTGATGTAACTACATAAATCATAATCCTAATTGAATATTTCAAATATTGATTGAGTGAGAATGTGAAAATAAAGTAAAATTTAAAATATATCAAACAGAAAATTTAGAAGAATTCAGTTAATTAAAGCTCTAGGAATTCTGATTTCACCATAATTAATCTACTTTTAATTCTCAATCTTTTTAATAATTATAATCTTAATTAATAGTCGAGATACCCAAAATTATCCACTAGCCTTTCCACACAAAAACCACCTTTCAATATCATCATAATTAGCATATCATCCAATAATTAATTAGAAGCATTAAGAATAGTTTAGAAACTCAATTAAGAAATAATTCATTGATTAAATTGAAAGAATAATTCAAAGTGTCATAATTAGGCTACATTGTAGCCCTAGAAAAGAAATCTAGACCATAATTGAAAAAGAAACATCCTAATAAAAATTCCAAGTATAGGTTTATTAGAAAGAAATAGAAAACTAAATTGATGAATAGAGTTAGATCTCTAATCCACAAATTAGGTTGACAAATCTTCCTTCTCCAAGTCAAAGATGTTTCTCCCTTTGTTTAGCCACCAAAAGATACTCAAATCATAGCCAAAGGGTCATGTTAAAGTTCTAAAATGTTATTCAACTCAATTCAAACTCTTATTTTGAAAATCAAATTTATTACACTGACATTGCAATGCCAAGATCCCAATATCATGATATTGAGGTCTCGGGTCACGAGATTTAGAATTCGTTCTTTTGGTGTCACGGCAGTAGGATTCCACTGTCATGATAGCAAAGCTTCCGCCTTGTATTCTGTAACACTTTCTTTTTTTTTCTTTAAATTTCTCCAAATTCCATCATTTTTTCTTTTTTTCTTTCTACCTATAAAAGAAACACATAATCATACATACATTTAACAAAAAATATTCAAAAGCTAATAAAAGTATAAATTAAATGTAATTAATTTATGAGTATAAAGCTCACTCATCAACTAACAAGATTACCCATGTAATCGCATAATGCTACTACAAAAATCCCCTTAGAATCTTAAAATTCCTTAAGGACACGTTTGGTTCACTAGAATGGAAAAAGAGTGGGAGATGGAAATTGAGATTGCATTGTTTGGAATGCTCTATTCCCTTAAATGACGGAATAGCTTTTCCTTCGGATAACCATTGAAATCCAAATTTTTTAGTTTAACTTTGCTAAGCAAAATAAAACTTGGAAAGCCAAAGTTGTAAGCTAATCAAATAAATTCTTTCTAATGTACAAATAGTAAAAAAAATTGTTTTTGAAATACTTTACACAAACCAAGTTCAAACATTATACCTTTTAACTAAACCTTTGAAATGAAGTACTTTTAAGATGATTTTGAAATGAGAAAATAATGTTTCAAGCTATGATAAAATGACAAAATAATAAAGTAAGGGAGAAAAGAAGGATACAACGAATTTATAAAGGTTCAAATAAAAAAATGATCCTACATCTTCTCCTTAAGCAAATAATAAGAACAATTTATAAAACTTAGGCAAGCACAAAAAAAATTTAGGTTTAGCTAGTAACTTTTGCAAACCAAACTTGAGTAACCTATGTACACACAACCTCACTATATTTTTCCACTCAAGTACTAACCAAACTTAATCAAAAGGAAAATTTTGCAAGTTTTACAACACTTCGCTAGGCAACCTCTAAACAACCTAGGTTTGTAGAAGATCTTAAAACTTAGAAAGAGTAGAGTTTGAGGTTACAAGCTTCTATAAAGAAAAAATCACAACAAATATCACTTAGCTTTTATTAATGCAGATAAAGAACTTTAATATCCTAATATTGAGCTCATGTCTTTTCTTTTAATAACTCACTAGGATAATTCCCTACTTGCCTCTCTAAAAACCCTATTTTTGGAATTACAAAGGTGCAAGTATGTATATGTCTTCAAAATATGTTCATTGGAGGTCTTAACTTCAGTTCTTTACCGGTCTCAATGTTAAAAAATGAAAGCTTCTAAACCTTAAATTTTGGCCATAATAAATGCCAATTTTGCATTATAATTTTCTTCAAGAAACATTTTGCACTTAGCTTGGAAAGAATTTATCATGAGATTTAAGCTAACATTTTTTGCGTATGCAATTATCACCTTCTAGAAGCTTTTTGCTTAAATTCTTAGCAACTCTTACCTTTATTGTCTAGAAACTCTTGAGCCTTAAGTTTAGTTGCCCTTATGTTGAGTTTACGTATATGTATAGAGTTTTTTTTCTCACTTAGGCCTTGTAATAATTGTCCATAGGTAAGCTGCTAAGAGATATTAAATCAACAAAAAAAATTAAATCATTTAGGCATAACCTTTATCTCTTTGGCCAAGTTCCCTTTATCTTATCAAACTCGATTAACTCATTAGTACATGTAAGTTCATTTTTCATTTCAATTTCTATCAATATCAATACGTATAGGCTGTTTTATCAAAATCAATCAAGGCATTTCTTAAAATGAATTAAGGGAGATTTAGATAAATTTTAGAATCTTTTCCTTGTTCCAATATAAATGAATTGTAATAATATCACATTGGAAGCAACTATAAGGGCAGTACAAGGTGGGAAAAGACAATGGGAAGGAGGGATAAGAGGAAAATAAGAGGTTGAATTTAGGATGAAATTACTTACTAGACACACCACCAACTATGCAAGCCATTATTGAACCAACTAGCCCAATTAATTTTAATTAGGCTCTATTGCAAAAATCCAACTATGGAATGGACAAATGGAAATGGTGGAAGAATGACTCTCAACTAATTGATAAGAAACAACCCAAAACGAGACCCCTAACAAGAACCACCATTTATTAATGGTCAGCATCTGCTTCAAGAGGTCAGTCTACTTCAAATTCATCCTACTAAGCTAGATAAGAACTTGCCGTAGGAAAATTTAGCTGGTTAGAAGACTAAAACTTAAATAAGTTACCTTCTCAAACTATGGCCAACCCAAGAGAAAATGTAAGTTCCATTAATTTGAGAAGAGGTAAAGTAATTGAGAGTCTAATCTTTATTCCACCTAAGCCGGAGGAAAAGGAAGTTTCCACATCTTTCTGAGTATGAGTCTGAACTCCTTTTTTTAAAACTTTCATAGAAGATAAAAAAAAATTAAAAATAAGTGTGATTTATATGAAATCTTTAGAACGTATTAAATTAAATATTCTTTTGTTAGATGCTATTAACCAAGTGCCTAGATAAGCTTAATTTTTAAGAGAATTAACTAAGATTAAGAGAAAACAAAAAGTTAAAGGGTGTAAGAAGTTGGAAGTGGGAGAAAATATATATGTCATCATTTAAGAAAAGCTTCCTGAAAAGTGCAAGGACCCAAGTATGGTCTCTATCACTTACACCATAGGAGAAACAAAATTTGAAAATGCTATGCTATATTTGGGGGCATCCATAAATTTTATGCCATATTCCATATATAAATCTTTGAAATTGGACCCCTAAAAGAAACTAATGTGATAATCCAGTTAGTTGATAAATCAAACACTTACCCTAAAGGTGTTGTTGAGGATGTTCTAGTGAAAGTGGATGAATTAATCTTTCAAGCTAATTTTTATGTACTTGATATGGAAAAGGAGGATCATAAGCTCCTATCTTACTAGGAAGACCATTTTTGAAAATATTTAAAACCAAAATATATGTTAACAATGACACGTGCACTATGGAAATTAAGGATAAAATAATTGAGTTCAATATTTGTAATGCCAAAGAACATCCTAGGATAAGATTAACCCTTTGTATACAATTAATGTATTTGATTATTTAGTGCAGGAAAATCTCATGAGATAGCCTATTGAGAAAGAGGAAGAGGAAAATTAAAATTAATTTCTTCAAATTTTAATAAAATTCCTCCCTTTATTTGCAGGATCCTAACCTAAACCTAAAACATCTCCCACATCACTTAAAATATTTAAAAATTGGAGAAACACCCCTTATCATATATTTTAAAATTTTAGGTGCTAAAACAGAGGAGGGGTTGATAAATATTTTTAAGGAGCAAGGGTTAGCCATTACAAGAATGATTACAAATGTAAAAGGTATGGACCCAACCATATGTCTACATCAGGTCTAATCTAATAAAGGGATTAAGCTCGGTAAAGGTAATTCAAGTTGCCCTTGATTTGGATCCCTTGTTATTACTGATATATTTGTTTATGCTATAGTAGAATTCTAAGACATGATTCATTTTCAAAAATTTTGGACCAAGGTGCTCAGGATCTGGGTTAGGAACTTTTAGGTTGAGCCAACAATGTTAAATAAAGGCATTAGTTGGGAGGTAGCCCAACATGGTTTTTTTTTGTATTTTTACCCAAAAAGGGCGAAAATAAAAATATTTGAAGTTTTTCAATGGTCCAACGCCACAAAGCCTATGTCTCACCATTGTGATGCCAAAATTGCTGTAGCCAGTATAAGAACCTAAGAGCTCTAGCATCACGGTGCCCATATCTCATCATTATTGTGCCCAAATGCAAAAACAAAATTCCAGGACCTGAGAACAAAAGCGTTGCGATGCCCATATCTAACTATCGTGATAGTGGGCAGGGAATTTTGAAAAATAAAAGAGATATCACTCGAGGTCTCAATCAATTTTAACTAAGAACCCTATGCGCTCAGCCCAAAAAGAGAACTGAAAGCCAAAATTCATCTAAGTGCACCAAAATCAACCAAGGAACATCAAATTCAAAGAAAACTTAGCTATAATAAAGTGAGGAGTGTAACAACTTCATTTTTTTTTAAATATATATCTTTGTAAAGTTCCATAAAGTCATTACTTCTTTATTTCTAATTACTTAACTCATAATAACATTCAATTAATTTAACCAAACATAATCAAAGTTTAAGGTCTACCATTAACATTGATATAATTCTTAGTTCACATATACATCATTAATCAAAACGTCAGTATAAAAAATTAAATACATAAATATTTACATCTTATTCATCCATGTTGACCAATTTTGGAGATACAGGTGCGGGTGGTTGCACCTTCACCGGGATGTTAGCCAACTCGACCACAAACACCTTATTAATTTTTGAGATTTACCCAACATAGAGTAACTCAATACAATGTACACTAAGAGAAATCTACATAGCTAGTTTTCTGAATATGATATGAAAATATAGTGAGAATTAAATCCCAGTAGGTTCAACAATCAATCATAATCATCATAAATAATGCTCGTCACATCATGTTCATCTGTATAAGCTACAGCAAATATCTTAAGTCACATGAATGCACTTTATCTATGCACATGAAAATCGTGTAGTAATGATATGTATGTCATGGATAACTATTTTTAGAATATCATATAATGTCTATTAACTTATTTTCATATCAAGCTACTCTGGTCAGGGTGAGTACTTTCTACTCTCTAGTATGAGCTTTTCATGCTCCATTCGACATGGCACACTTTCTCTTTCTTTTCTCATTAAAATAATCATAGCCGTGAGTAGGGCGTCCCCTACTGGTTCACCACACAGACCGCCATGTGACCGTGCTCGTCTTTTTTGTTTTCTTTTCTTTTCACGTTAATAGCCAAAAATATGATTTCAATAACAAGTATGTTCATTATACTCACATGCCATAATTTATCAACAAAGAATAATCATTACCAAAAATATTGGTAAAATACAATATTGCCATGAACATAATCATTTTCAATTACCACTTTATAAAATATTTTCATGTCAAAATTACACACTTAAGATTGTTCATGCAATGGAAATGACTATGGCATACACTAGTCATTTATTATTATTTATAAGATTCTTCTTCTTTCTTAAATATTATTTTTCTCTCTCACTAAATAGAGCATAACACCCTCATTTTAAATCCGATTGAGATGATCTTGGTGTCAATTGAAAGATAAGACAATCCTCTAAAACCCTTATGTTGAACATTTTAGTGAAATCTTAAGTAATCATGGTGTTACTACTCCTTCAAATTCAATGTTATTCATTCTCGGGTAGGTTCTGACCTCTACTTACTAATCTAACCATATCTCCCTTATATGGATTCCAAATTGAATGATCTCATTGGCTAAAAATTCGTGATATATATAACTATATTTTTTATATTAACCATTTCTTTTAATTCCTTGCATATTTTTCCAAGAAATTCAAACATAGAAACTTACCTAACAGATTCTTCCTTGGTTAACTAGTTTCTGATCTCTGCTTACTAATTTAACCATATCTCCCCCATATTGATTTCAAATTGAATAATTACAATGGCTAACCATATCTCCCCCATATTAAGTATTTCTTTTAATTCCCTACATATTTATTCGAAAAATTCAATACAGAAGTTTACCTAATTGATTCTTCCCTAGTTAACTAGTTTCTAACAACTGCTTACTAATCTGACCATATCTCCATATTGATTCCAATTTAATTTATTCTAGTGGCTAACAATTCATGAGACATATATATATATATATATATATATATATATATATATATATATATATATATATATATATATATATGTTACTCTGAAATCTAGTTTCCTAACCAAACCTTTCCTAAGGTTTTAGTTCATCATTTTATTACTCCTTCTTCCATTTTATTCCTAATTTACATCTAATCGTATTCCATCAATTTTTTACAACATTCAAATATACAAAATAGCAGCATAAAAATCCTAAAATTTTGCCACCCATAGCCATACCTATGGAGAATTTTCCACACCAATCGAAATGTTCAAAACATCCATCATATGTAAGATAACATGTAACATGATATAGCAACATCCATGACTAATCATCAACATAGAAAATATTGTAAATTTCATCAAAGTTTTAAGATTAAAATCCCATATAAATGTTACAAATTTCAAAAAAAAATTTCAAAAAGAGATATTGTTAAACCTACCTAAAGATCTCCCTAACTCACTTAGTGAATTTTTTTCTTGTTTCCTCTTAAAGGAAGTAGCAAGATTTCTCCCTTCCCTTAGTTTTTTAAGTAGTTTAAATAAGAAAAGGAGGGTGAGTTTTGAACCCTAAGGATGAAGAGAAAAGATGAATTCAAATAGAGATTAAGTTAACTTACCTTGAGTACTTAGTCTTCTAGACTTCTTCCTCTTCCTTCCTCTCTTCTCCTCTCTTTCTCTCCTTTTTCTTTTATCTCACTCAAATATGATAGGTTTGTCTTTTTAAGTGGTAAATTTTCAGCCCTTGAGTCTCCCTTGCTTGGCTGAAATTATTTGTATAAGATAAGGATGTTTTGTCATAATGCCATGTATTATTACCTATTTACTGAAATTATGAATGTAGGGTATAGATATTTTGTCCCAATGCCATGTATTATTACCTACTTGTTGAAATTATGAATGTAGGATATAGATATTTTGTCTTAATTCCATGTGAACTAATCTTTATTATTATTACACTACTATTTTTTCACATATTTCTTATTTTTTTCCTCTTGTATTTGGGTTCATTCTTGCCCATTTCCTTTGCTTTGGCTGAAATTCTACCTTTCATGGAGGGCTTGGTCACATTTTCATGATTTTTGGGCTATCGGTCTAACTTGTATATCCTAGTCCAAGTCTATATTTTATTTCTTACTTGGGCTATCTAATTGACTTGCTAGAAACCCATGTGAAGTGAAAAAACTCTATATGAAGTGTCCATAGGTGAAAGCCCAATGTTTGGGTGGAGATGTTAAAGTTAGGAACTCTAGCTCTTGAATTAGGAAAAATTACCCTAATCCAATGTTTTTGAAATTTTAAGATCTTTACTTAATTCCCAAAAATTTATCTTCCTTACCCAAGAATTTCGCATCTCTTTAGTATGTTATTTCTAATTTTTCCTATTAGATTTTCTTTCTTTACTTATTCCCTTAATGTTAGAAATATTTTATATACATACACATAAGGTGAAGAATTTCTAAGGTTTATATTTTCTTAGATGTCTAAAAATTGTCTAATAAATTTTATTTTCTTAATTAAATATTTATGTATATTTATTAATAAAAGAAATGAAATTAGGGATGTTACAAGGAGCACTAAATTTGGCAGAAAAATTTAACCATTTGGCATCTATATTGGTGGCACTTTAAAGTAACAATTGAAGGATTTTTTGGAGGCCCAAAGTGGTTGTACTCCAAGTGCTTATGAAAAAGCTTCAGCCACACGACACCCCTTAGCCTCATCTAAGCACCATTGTCACCAACAGTTACTGAATTTGAATATGGCTCCAAAAATCTCTCAAGCTAGACTTTTACAAAAGAAAAAGAAAAAAGTTGAATACCAATTGAACTATTATCTTGAAGTCTTTTTAAGCGGAGAAATCTACAAACACCACATAAAGTTGGTTGTCAACAAAACCATTATCTAGGAAAAGGGATTTGACCTTGATGACGTGTGGTTGCCCAATAAAGAGAACATACTACAAAAGGGCCTGGAGGTTGTTTTGCTAACACCCTAAAGTGGATGTAGTTCTAATGTGCAAGAGTTTTACACCAATGCTAAAGACCAAGAGCGCCATGTGGTAAGAGTTTAGGGAAAACCAATACTCTTCACCCCTCAGGCCATAAATACCTATTACTCTTTGCCAAAACATAGAAGATGATCAATATTTTGCCTTTATTTAACGAGATATAAACTTATAGGAAGTAATCACTAAATTATGCTACAGAGGGGCCAAATGAAAGTTAAGCACTAATGGGGAAGTGAGTTATTTTGTAAGAGCAGCCATGAATAAGTATGCAAAGGCTTAATTTTTGAATAAAAGTGAAGTTAGAAGGGCAAAGGTTATGAGTGAGTTTTATACTCATAAATTAAATATTTTCATCTTATCTTTTTGCCATAATTAAGCATAAATCTCCCTTACTTGTCTTTAGTTTGTGTATTTCTTACAGATGGAGAGAAGAGGAGAAAATGGACTTAATTGGAGGAATCAGAGCTAAATTGTGGTTCTTTGGGAATAATGTTTATAAATCAAGCAGATAAAACAAATTCATTAAGGATGGCTGAGTAAGGAGCATTATCATATTGTCTCTTGAGACGCATCTTAATGGATATATGCACAAATTTATTCTTGATTTATGATCATATTTCCAAAAGAACTAAAACATAAAGATTCAAGGCAAAGCACCCAATGTTGAGAATATGTTTGCTGGTTGCAGTCCAGCCCAACCTTGCTGTAGTACTTGGGCCATAGCTCTGAAAATACAAATCCAATATGTATACAATTTGGTAGGTGTGTAGAGGACACAATTGGGTATAACTTTCATGTTCAAGTGGTCAGACAATTCGGACACTAGAAGGGCCAAAAATGGGTTAGAAGAGAATCTTTCTATTGCTGCAGTCCAGCCCGACTTTGCTCTAGTATTTTGACCATAAGTCACAAATTACGCATCCGATTTGTCCACAATTTGTCTTGACGGAAAGCTAACGAAATTTTCTACAACGTTTATGTTGAAGGAGTCAGCAAATTGGGCAGATTTCAAGACGATATTCAAGGCTCCATTTCGGTGCACATGATGGAATCCAAATTGTCAACTTTGTACAACTTTCTACCTAATAATTTTGACAATTACCACACCTACCACACTTAATTGTATCTATAAATAGAGGGCTTGAGGGGTGAGTTGAGGAGTTTTTTGGAGAGCTTTGGAGAGAGCTTGGGAAAGCTTTGTTGGAATTCTACGAACTTGTAATGTTATTCTCTCTTTAGACATCTTGTATTTTTCATTTTCTTTCGTAATATTATCATGTTTCTTCATCTTTCATTTCACTTTCTTGCCTTGATTATGGAGAACTAATCTCCTAATGCTAAGGTGAAAGGGTGAAACTCTTGGTATGAGAATAATAATTTATCTAACTCTTAATCTTAATGTTTATCTTTGATATTGTATTTACCTTTCTATTTCTTTTCTCATAATTATTTCTTAATGGATGGTTTTATCTTACCGCCGATTTCTTGTTATGTTATTGGCTGGTTTTATTAGACCGCCTATCTCTTATTATTTTCATGGTTGGCTTTGCCACCTACTTTATTTTATTTTACTATTGGTTGGCTTTGCCACCGATTCTATTTCATTTTATTTTGTTATGTTAATTAATTTTCTACCTTTCATTTTTTGCATAAGTTAATCTTGTAAAATGTGAATTTTGATATATTGTAGACAATCTTTGGCACAATAAATGCTTGAATCAATCTTGATTTATTGTAGACAATATAATGATTGGCACAATTTATGCTTGAATCCATTTACAAGTTATCTTTTGCATCTTTGTATTTTTAATCTTGTAAAGTGTGAACCTTGATACATTGTAGGCAATTTTTGGCACAATAAATACTTGAATCACTCTTGATTTATTGTAGACAATATGGTGATTGGCACAATGTACGCTTAAATCCATTTTACAAGAATGTTTTAATTATTAGAAAGGAGATAAATATAATTCATGTATAAACAAAGTTGAGCTTAAATTAACATATCATCCGATTAGAACTTTATTCGTGTAAAGATTCTAATTGAGTAATAAAAGAGTTAAATTTATTTTTATTCGATATACCAAGAGTGGATCCCCTAACCTTAGCATGCTTCTTTACCTTGAATATATCTTCATTTAATTTCAGTATATTAATTCTTTGCATATTTTGTTCAATATTCCTCTCACAAAACAAGACATTGGGAACTAGGTTAGAAGTATTTAATTTGGATCTAAATTAGAATTTTCTCTCAATTGGCAATCCCTGTGGGATCGACCTTGCATACCATTAAATCTATACCCCAATAGATTCGTGCACTTGCGAGTTTTAATTAAAACAACAAGAAGTTTTTGGTGCCATTGCCGGGGATTGTGACGGAAAAGCTATTTGGATCCAGGTAAGTACTTTTCATCCACTAGTTATAGTTAGAACATTTGTTTATTTTGTGTATAGAAATTTTTCTTTAGAATTGTTTCTTGAAAAT
The DNA here is from genome assembly GCA_037074535.1 of Gleditsia sinensis. Lineage (NCBI taxonomy): Eukaryota > Viridiplantae > Streptophyta > Magnoliopsida > Fabales > Fabaceae > Gleditsia > Gleditsia sinensis. Next base: position 91,204 of record JAYWLF010000083.1, read on the forward strand.
TGGTGTAGTAATTTGGGTATATAAAATTGGTTGATTCTGTCAACAAGGCTAAAAGCGCCTAAGGAGTATGGGTTTTAAGAGAAACCATTGTGATTCCTCCATATTTTCCTGGGAGTCTACTGATTAAATACTACCCATTATTACTAACACTTTGAAAAAAAAGAGTTTGTTTAATTTTGTGATTTTTTTGTGGTATTTGCATTTTGTAGCCGTTGTGTAGTTAGATACTTTTTCATAATTAGGAAGCAATTTTTTTAGTTTATACGTGCTTGGAAACGTGATAAAGATAAGCGGTTGGTTAGGAAAAGTTTAGGGTCAACCATTGAGTGTACAATAGAGACATTAGATTCTGCTGGATCACCATTAAAAATGGAAGAACAAGTTGTGCATAATAAAACTCTTATGGAGTACTTCTCACCTGTCCTAGCCAATACTCCATCTTGCATAGTTTTGCCACAAACTAATGCAACTCATTTTGAAATCAAACCATCCATTCTCCAACTTCTACCATCATTTTATGGTTTGGAAAGAGAAGATCCATACATGCACATTAAAGAGTTTCTTGAAATTTGCTTGACATTTCGCTTCCAAAATTTCAATGATGAGTCAATCAGGCTTAGAATGTTTCCGTTTTCATTGAAAGATAAAGTTAAATCCTGGTTGAACTGCCTTCCTACAGGAACTATCGCACAATTGAAAAATCATTTTCCTTCTCTTCCACCTAATGCTTTGAAAAAAATTTACAAAGCTCGGGTTGCAAGATTAAGGGTGTTTATGAACATGAGGATGCCTACTAATATTCGTTGGCTAATTGAAGCTAAGGTACGGTTATCAGGTGAGTCTGTAAATGATTTTATCTCTTACATGCCTGATTTAGGAAAAAGCAATTTTGCTAAAAAGCACAGAGCTAAACGAATGAGGGTTTGTTACAAATGTGGACGTGAAACTTGCAACAAACGTTGCCGTTCTTTGGGTTGGGTGTCTGTAAATCGGGAAGACAAAATTAAGTTCATTAAGTATGGCTTGAGTAAGGAGTCATTGGATGATGACTTTCATCCAACGTCTCTTGAGACACATCCTAGTGGATCTGTGCATATTGGTATTGTCGGTTTATGGCCCCATCTCAAAAAAGAACATAAACGGTACAATCTTGTGAATCTGACATTAAAATACCCTGTTTGCCAATTTATAAGAAAATTGGATGGGAAGCGTATCCTCGACCCATAGAGGGCATTTAAGCTGTTACTGAACGTAAAACCAGAGGAAGATGTGAGCCACAATCACAACTACTGTACATATACATGCGTGCCGTCATTTTTGAATTTTTCACCTTTAATTTAGCTGCCATTCGCCGGCCTACTCTTATAGCTATTGAAATTATGCCATCGGCCTATTCACATAGCTATTACAAGTATGCCCTTATTTGAGTCTTATAAATGTGCACCTCATTATCTTCATATTCATAATCAAAGTTAAGGTGAGTGCAGATATGGAAGGAACTGCAGTTCGTCACTTTCAAAATATTTGTGTCTTTTGTGGTTCTAGTCCTGGGAAAAATGGAGAGTATGTAAAAGCAGCACAAACTTTGGATATGGTACTAGCCAGGAGAAAGATTCATTTAGTTTATGGTGGAGGTTGTCGAGGGTTAATGGGGAGTGTGTCTGGATCTGCATATCTAGGAGGATGCCAAGTTCTTGGTATTATTCCTACAGCTCTAGTTGCATCAAACATAGTAGGAAAAACAATTGGGGAAGAATGTAGGGTATCCTCCATGCATGAACGAATTGCTAAAATGATGTGCAACGCTGATGCCTTCATTGTCTTACCTGGAGGTTTTGGTACTCTAGAGGAAATTTTTCAAGTCGTCTCTTGGGCACAACTGAACATGCACCATAAACCCATAGCTTTGTTGAATGTTAACAATTTCTTTGATGGTTTGTTGTCTTTTCTTGATCATGCTGTAGAACAAAGGTTTATCTCACACTTAGCACATCGGATTCTCATCTCGGCCTCAAATGCTGACGAGCTGATTGATGCATTACAAGAATTTGTTCATGTACCTGATCCAGTTATAGCTCAAATAGATTGGACAACAGAACACTGCAGAAAGCGCAAACTGGACTTAGATCATCATTTGTAATACCTTTTATTTGCTTGAATAAATTTTTATTTTCTGTTTAGTTTGTTGCAGGTTCATCTTTTCTTATATCTCCTTCCAGGTAATATCTCTTTTAATCTTTATTGTTTATTTTGTGTTTTTTCATCTTTCAAAAAAAAAATTGAGTGATGTTTTGGGATTAGGCAAAACTAGCACCAATGATGAAAATGGTTTAAAATGCTTGTAACCTTTGAAAAATTGATGAGTTATGAGTATTATGTGTGAACTTGAACTCTACTGTAACTTGTGTTTTATTTGAGAATCCTAATATCTTGTGCACTTAATCTTTTACATTTGACTGATTGTTTATTCAGAAAAGATTTATGTGATTCAGATATGTTAATTGATCTCATAAGACTCTAGAACTTATTCAATTGTCACTTGAGGCGAAATCCTAGACTACTCTCCATTTAAGAAATGAATTAGGCATTGTTGGAATCGTTTGAGCCTTTCAGACCAACCAATACATTATACCATCCCTAGTATAATGTCTTCCATTATCAACTCGATTGTTCTTTTCTCTTTTCTTTTCTTTTCTTTTTTGAAAAAGCAAAAGCAACAAAGGGAGGGAGAACAATAGAAATTCAAAAGAAGATAACACTGAAGGGAAAAATTAATGCAAGTTAAATAAAGAAAGATCTTACCTAGATAACGTGCACGGTAACGTTTAACAACAGAAGCAGATCAATCCTTGTAGACAGGATCACGCAAAGGTGTCTCCTCTATCTCCGGATTTGGTAATTCCAAAAATGCTTCTAATCTTTGACCATTTACTTTAAACACATCACCGTTCTTGGGATTTTCAATCTTTACTGCACCATGTGGGTAAACAGTATGAACAACAGATGGCAGTGGAACTGACTCAAAAGGTGAGACTTTTTCTTTTTTGGCTTTCCATTTATCAGTATCCATTAGTGGAGTTGTCTCTAACAAAGAGTCTACTTAACGAACCAGATAATCCTTATTTTTATCCTTATCGAAATGAATCACATATTTTTCTAGATGATCATTATTAAAGGAGTCTAAAAGTGAATCAGAAATGGCACTTTCAATTAGGTTGACCTCACATAAATCATCCATGTCCACAGGTTGATGAGAGACATTAAAAACATTTAATTCCACAGTCATATTTCCAAAAGATAAATTCAAAATTCCATTTCGACAATTAATGATTGCATTGGATGTTGCCAGAAATGGTCTACCCAAAATGACTGGAATTTGTGTCTCTGTATTCTCAACAGGTTCAGTGTCAAGAACAATGAAATCTACTGGAAATTAGAATTTATCAACCTTAATGAGCACATCCTCTCTGACACCTCTAGGAATTTTTGTAGACCTATCAGCTAACTGAAGGGTCACTGGTGTAGGTTTCAGTTTTCCTAACCCAAGTTTCTCATACACAGAGTAAGGCAGCAGATTCACACTTGCTCCTAGATCAAGTAAGGCTCGGTTAATCACATAGTCACCTATAATGCAAGAAATTGTAGGACAACCTGGATCTTTGTACTTGACAGGAGCTTTTTGCTGAATTATAGAACTTACTTGTTCAGTCAAGAATGCCTTTTTTGGAACATTAGTTTTTCTTTTCACCGTGCAAAGATCTTTCAGGAATTTTGAGTAAGCAGGTACTTGTTTGATAGCATCAAGAAAAGGGATGTTAATGCTTACTTGCTTAAACACCTATAAAATGTCACTATATTGAGTACCTTTCTTATTTGATGCAAGTTTTTATTGTGCCAAAAATTGCCTACAATGTATCAAGGTTCACACTTTATAAGATTAAAAATACAAAGATGCAAAAGATAACTTGTAAATGGATTCAAGCATAAATTGTGCCAATCATTATATTGTCTACAATAAATCAAGATTGATTCAAGCATTTATTGTGCCAAAGATTGTCTACAATATATCAAAATTCACATTTTACAAGATTAACTTATGCAAAAAATGAAAGGTAGAAAATTAATTAACATAACAAAATAAAATGAAATAGAATCGGTGGCAAAGTCAACCAATAGTAAAATAAAATAAAGTAGGTGGCAAAGCCAACCATGAAAATAATAAGAGATAGGCGGTCTAATAAAACCAGCCAAAAACATAATAAGAAATCGGCGGTATGATAAAACCATCCATTAAGAAATAATTATGAGAAAAGAAATAGGAAGGTAAATACAATATCAAAGATAAACATTGAGATTAAGAGTTATATAAATTATTATTCTCATACCAAGAGTTTCACCCTTTCACCTTAGCATTAGGAGATTAGTTCTCCATAATCAAGGCAAGAAAGTGAAATGAAAGATGAAGAAACATGATAATATTACGAAAGAAAATGAAAAATACAAGATGTCTAAAGAGAGAATAACATTACAAGTTCGTAGAATTCCAACAAAGCTTTCCCAAGCTCTCTCCAAAGCTCTCCAAAAAACTCCTCAACTCACCCCTCAAGCCCTCTATTTATAGATACAATTAAGTGTGGTAGGTGTGGTAATTGTCAAAATTGTTAGGTAGAAAGTTGTACAAAGTTGACAATTTGGATTCCATCATGTGCACCGAAATGGAGCCTTGAATATCATCTTGCAATCTGCCGAATTTGCTGACTCCTTCAACATAAACGTTGTAGAAAATTTCGTTAGCTTTCCGTCAAGACAAATTTTGGACAAATCGGATACGTAATTTGTGACTTATGGTCAAAATACTAGAGCAAAGTCGGGCTGGACTGCAGCAGTAAAAAGATTCTCTTCTAGCCCATTTTTGGCCCTTCTAGTGTCCGAATTGTCTGACCACTTGAACATAAAAGTTATACCCAATTGTGTCCTCTACACACCTACCAAATTGCATACATATTGGATTTGTATTTTCGGAGATATGGCCCAAGTACTACAGCAAGGTTGGGCTGGACTGCAACCAGCAAACATATTCTCAACATTGGGTGCTTTTCCTTGAATCTTTATGTTTTAGTTCTTTTGGAAATGTGATCATAAATCAAGAATAAATTTGTGCATATATCCATTAGGATGCGTCTCAAGAGACAATATGATAATGCTCCTTACTCAGCCATCCTTAATGAATTTGTTTTATCTGCTTGATTTATAAACATTATTCCTAAAGAACCACAATTTAGCTCTGATTCCTCCAATTAAGTTCATTTTCTCCTCTTCTCTCCATCTGTAAGAAATACACAAACTAAAGACAAGTAAGGGATATTTATGCTTAATTATGGCAAAAAGATAAGATGAAAATATTTAATTTATGAGTATAAAACTCACTCATCAAAAGGCACTATTGATTTATGCCAAAATGAAAAAAAAAATTCTATTGATGTAGGGAAAATAATGCACAAAAGTATATTAAGATGTATTTATGCCAAGGAAGGAGACCTATTTGTACTTGGATTGATCACAACTCTATATGGTGGAGCTAGAGTTTCATGGGACACAATAGAGGCTTTAATACAGCCCGTATGAATATCAACCAAAGACTTCTAAAAGTACAAAGGACTAGAAGAAGCATCCATAGCTGAAGCTAACCAAACATACATAGAAGCAACAATAGAAGAAATTAGAGGTAGCTCTGTCTTACCCCAAACCTAAAGGTCCATTGATGATCTATGGGAAAGGACTAAGATTCTGAACCAAAGAATGAGGAACTTGTCCCTATACCACACTAAGAGATACACCTCCGTAGGCTAGCATAAGGTAGAGTGCTTAAGTGTAGTGGCCTAGGCACTTAGAGTTTCATTATAGTTTTCCCTACCTCCTACAATTTCACCACCCTCTTTTGTACATGATTGTACAGATCAAATTATGGATGAGGATATTTGACAGCGAAGTTTATAGGACCCATATTTATTTTATATTTTTCTCTTTAATTTTATTTTCTTTATTTACATTAAGGACAATGTAAATTTTGAGTGAGGGTAGACTTGAAATTTATGATTTATGCATTGGATGATTGCATTAATGATTTAATGATTGCAACCTTATTTAAACATCATTTATCTAATTTTCATTAAAAATTGCACCTTTATTGCGTTTAGCAAGTTATGTGAGTGTGTTCAATTTATATTTTCAGTTATTTGGCTTAACTGACAAGCTAATGATTTGAACAAATTAAAATTTGATAGCTCTTGAAAAATGTAGAAAAAAAATGCAATTATATGCAATTTTAACTCTTTTGAAATTTATAGTCTTATCTAAAGTCTCTGAAATTATTGACGCACATAAACCTTGGGTATTTAATTTTTCTATTACCTAGGAAGATTTATATAAATTAAAACTATTTTATGATCTCAATAGGACTCTAAACTTATTTGAATGTCATTTGAGGCAAAATCCTAGGTTAGCACTATTACTTAAGTGATGAATTAGGTATTATTTGATAGTTTAAGCCTACCCTGACATAATCATATCTTTAGAACTACTAATTGAGCATAATTGAACCTTTCTTCTATATATACCTATATATTATCTTGGCCAAATTGAAAATTTTTATATCCTTATATTTTTTCCATTCACTCACTACATAATTATTTTTTAAAATTGTATTTAGAACTTCATTATCAAAATGGAAAAATGGTGGCGTCAAGAAAGGAAACAAATTCTTCAAATAGAAAGAAAGACAAATGATAGTAATCAAAGAAGAATAAAAATAGAAAAAGAAAAGAGACAAACATTGAAAAAGAAATTATAAAATGAAAAATAAGGAATAGAACAGAAAATTAGTTTGGGGAAAAACTCTGAAACTTAGAAAAGTTCGAGAAAGAAATTAGATTTATCATGTGGCATTGAATGATTGAACCTAAATTTTTATCCTTTATTCTACCCATACCCTAACCACATTACAAGTTTAATAATAAAACTCTATTTGATTCTTTGTGTAGTTTCTATTCTATATTTATGGAAAGTGGCATAAAAAAATATTTCTATAGAGTGCCTAACCTAAATTAATTAGATATCTACACTTTACATTCTTGGGGGTATAAACTCATCCAATTACAGGAATTTAATTGATCCAATGCCACACACATACTCAAAATCCTATAAAATCGATATTGAATTTCATTTGAGATAAACTTGTCTATAAATGTGATATTATTTTTTTCTTGAATCTCTAATCAATTGAATTCTATGAGGCAAAGAAATTTTATAAGCCTAACACTCATTACATATCTTAAAGTTGTTTGAGGGTATTTGATAAGTGTTTAATTAAACATAAATTTAATATCTTTAAACTTGCTTTTTGTAAGTGAAATAAGTTATAACTTAGTTTAATTTTTTATTTTTTGTTGTAGGATCAAAGAAAGAGGAAAAAGGAAAAACAAATGAAGAAATTCAAAGAAAAGACAGAGAAGTATGGAAATCAAGATAGAAGCTCAAGTGTCGTGGCGCTAGGTGTTGACTGCTGCAGTGTTGGTAAACTCAAAAAGCTAAAAAATTGCTCCAAAAGAGAGAGCATTGCGGCATTGGCTTCTTATTGTCGCGGCGCTAAGTCGATAATGTGCAAAAATAAAAATACACAAAATAGTAAAGTTTAACCTAGGTTACAACCTTAATGGGCCAAATCCTAATTAGACCTAAGCAAGGTCCATAGAGGACTTCTAGGATTATAAAAATATGGCCAGAGGAACCCTAAAAAGAAGAAAAACTGGGGAGAGCCAAGAACCTCTGAAGATATTTTAGCCTTTGATCTTCTTCTTCTTCAATTTTACTATATTCTCAATTACATAAAATTTCTTTGACAAAACCCCCATTCTTAATTGCAAAGGTAATTGTTATCACTCGCTGTGAGATTGGCTCTTACTCACACTACTATAAATTAGTTTAAATGATAAGGTATTTATTTATTTATTTATTTATTTGTGCTTACAATAGAATATGCCAGTCATTGTTAACCAAATCATTGGCTTTCGTGTTCTGACCCCATTGTTGACTATGAATTATGATGACTTTCATGTATCTTGATACTTCACTTTTGGAGGATTTCCTATCTTTTAACTCTCTGGAGTAGAATTCTTTTATAAGGGGAGAATGATACAAATGGCAAGCTATATTATATTTGTATGTTTTATTTTAATTCCAAAGTTAGAGTTTTAAATTTAGGAGTCAGGATTTTAAATTTAGAAACTAAGGGATTGTTTGTTTCCTATTTTCAAAAGTTGTTTTCTGTTTTCAAAACAAAAAAACTTGTTTAGTAACTGTTTTCTGTTGTTGTTTTGGAAACAAGTTCTAAAAATAAGTTGTTTTTAAAAAAGAAAAATAGAAACAATGAAAAAAAAATTTCTTTTTTTTTGTTTCTAGAACACCAAAAACTAAAAAACACGTTTTCAAAACAGTTTATTAAATGGATTTTTTATTATTCTACAAAACAATTTTTAAACATAACTTTCAAAAATATTTTTTAAAAACAAAAAAATAAAAAAAGAATTAAACAAGTCCTAAAACTTTGCTATTAGAGTGTTTAGGTGTCAATTATTTATATCCTTAGATAATTATTTTTTTATTTTAAGTGTTTTAGTTTACTTATAAACTCACATTTTAGTATCCTATTACGAATGAAAAACCTAGTATGCATATATATATATATATATATATATATATATATGTGTGTATACATGGTTATTGGTTCTTAGCTTGATTATTGATTAATAAATTTTGATATTGATTTTAGTCAAAGTGGATTCTATGGTTCAAAGATGATGCTATAATCGTTGTTGAGAGTGGATGCTTTAGCTCAAAGTGAATTCTCTAAGTGTTTCTGCAAAGTAAATTCTTTAGTGTTCTTTTAGTTCTCTAATTTTATTTTGATATTTCTATTATAATTCATTTTTAATTTTTGATATTTTTTTATAGACTTCAATGACAACTAATTTTACCTTTTATTATTTTCTGATTTTTTATCACTATTAAATTTATATATATATATATATTAATAATTGCTTTTATTTTATCCTACATGTAATAAGGAATAGTTAATAAAATTCATTAACAAGCTCTAATTGTTTAATAGTAAATTGGGTGTTAATTCTTTATAGTGTTCTTTTGGTTCTACATCATATATTAACTTTTAAGGTTGAATTTATTATGATATTTCTAAAGTAAATATACCATTTAGTCCTTACTTTTACTATACTCCTACAATTTAGTCCCTAAATTTTAGACACGGCACAATATAATCCCTAAATCTACAAAACATCATACTTTTAAAACAAAAAAAAATTCCCAAGTCACAGTATTTCCCATTCTCCTCCCACTACAGCCCTACCTCACCCATCCGAGAAGCCCTCATTTTTTATTCTGGATCCTTCGAAACCCAGCCCCCGTGAAAAATCATTGTCCACCACCGGTGTTTTCGCTTCTCGCAGGCCACCGTCATGCCTTCGATCACTTTCTCGGTGGTGAACCCCTTTCCGAGTGAGCCCCATTTCTGATTCTGGATCCTTTGAAACCCAGCCCCCGCAAAAAACTATTGTCCACCACCGATGTTTTCGCTTCTCGCAGGCCATCGCCCTGTCGTCGATCACTTTCCCGGTGGTGAACCCCTTCCCGAGTGAGAAAGACATCTCCCCTTCCCGGCTTCGAGTTCTATTTGCTGGATTTGGGTCATTCCCCTTCGATCCCTAAACGCCATTCGTTGAATCAGAGCACGACCATTCGAGCTTCTTCACTAATTATACATAAGGCCTCACCTTCTGTGTGTTAGATTCAGTGAACTCTTTGTCTTCACCCTAACTGCAGCATGTTGAAATAAAGAACGCAAATTGTCTCCTATCTTGGGCTTCTGATAATATAGTTAGATATATTTAATATTCAAATAAAGATCTAAGGACCACATAATTTACTAAATGCCACAAGATTTAGCTATATAATATTCAATTTTTATATGGGAATTATACCACTGATGTATTAGCCTATTTAGGGACCACATGCTCTTGACTTATTCAACCTGTATTTGAGTACTTTAGGGACCACATGTTCTTGACTTAGTCAAGCTGTATTTGAGTACTTTAGGGACCACATGTTTTGCATTTAGGGACCACGAATTTGTTCTGTTCTGGCAAAGTAGAATATGCCTAATGTGGAATTTTGTCTTTGGCTAAATTAAAAAATACTTCTCGTAAAACATGGATATTAGAAACATGTGATGATCATGAAATTGGCCATAGTGCTTCCTTTATGCCTTCTGTTGTACACAATAATGCTGGTACTTTATTTTCTCTTTAAAGAAAAATTCATCTTGTTGTGGCTATTGAGTAATAAAAAAAGGGCCAAATATAATGCATGACAATATGTTTTGAATTATGCTCATTGAGGCCAAGTTTTTGTAACTTTTTCATTTACTGAGAGTGGAAAAAGTTTACTTTCATCTTTTGCCAAAGGATATTAAGTTTACCTTATATTTTGTTTTCACTTCTATGTGTTGTGGTTTTTATAGTAACTAATCTCTGTTTACAGCAGTTGTTGAATATGGCACAACCTTGAACCTTGGTACTTCACCATGGGGGTTATTTTGTGAACGACCCAACCTTAAGATATGCAAGAGGTGAAGAGGATGCCTGGGATGATTTGGACATTGATTACATATCTATCCCAGTTATAGACCAAATGTATAAAGAGCATGGCTATAAAGAATACCACCCTTTTGGCTAGTTCCAGGATTGGAATTGGAGGATAGACTAAGGCCCTTACTTGGTGATAAAGATATAATACAATTGTCTGGAGTTAGTAATCGAACAAGTGAGGTGCATATTTATTATGAGCACAATGTCGACAAGCATGATGTTATCCCTCCTAAGCTACCTCTAGAGTGGTATGGAAATGAAGGCATAAGTGCAATGGCTGAGGAATGCCCATTAGATTAACCTGATGATAACACTGCAAGGGATGATACATATAAGCAAGTTCAAGAAGAGTTTGGAGATGATGAAGATATTATGGTAAAAAGAACGGTATGAAATTTTCCTTTTCTTCTTAAATATAGATTGCAAAATTAATTCTTTTTTTTCTTTTAACTTGTGTGTTTTAATGAAAAATATTGTAGGACAACACAACAACAGATGATGAAGGAGGAAGAGAAGGACCGAGAAAAACAAAAAAAGAGTTGAAGAAAAAGGGCAGCAAAGCACATTTACTTTTGGCCTTGGGAGCTCACATACATCTGGGGTAGTGAGTTCAAATGATGATGATGAAAGGTATAAGCCTAAAGAGCTAGGTAGCCGAGTGTGCTCTGATGAGGATGATAACAACCAAAAGTCAAGGAGTTATCCGACCTTCATGCCAAATGAAAAATTTGAAAAGGTGGCAATAGAGCTAGGCATGGAGTTTCCATCCCTTCAGGTGTTTAAAACTGCTTTGCAAAACTATAGCATTGCCCTTGGAAGGCAGTTCAAGTATGTGAACAATGATAAAGTTAGGGTGAGGGCACGGTGTAACTCAAAGCAATGTGGATGGGAAATTTTATGTAGTTGGAGCAATAAAACGAGTAACTTCCAAGTAAAGACATTAAAGGATGAGCATTCGTGTGCAAAAGGCTTCAAGAATAGGAAGGCAAACAAGAAATGGCTAGCAAATAAGCTCGTCCCATTAATTAGAGTACATTCAACAATGAAACATGTCGAGGCATTTGATTGGTTTAAACAAAATAAACGAGTCCACATTGATGACTTCTTAATATATAGAGCAACAAAGATGGCAAGGCAAATAGTTGAAGGGTTAGAGAAAGAGCAATATGCTGCATTATGGGACTATTTTGAAGAGCTAAAGAGAACTAACCCCTAATCCTCCATTTTTTTAAAATTAAATACACTGAACCTGGATCAATCTCCTATCTTTGACAGACTTTATATATGTCTGGAGGCTTGTAAAAGAGGATTTAAGATCGGTTGTAGGCCTTTAATCGGACTAGACGAATTTTTTTTGAAAGGATATTATGGAGGCCAATTGTTGGCTATATGTTCAATGGATGGAGACAATTCGTTCTTTTTGATTGCATATGCTTTTGTCAACACAGAGTCTAAGGATACTTGGAAGTGGTTCTTACAGATGTTATTGGCAGACATAGGAGACTATCGAGAATATAAGTGAAATTTTATCACCGACCAATAGAAGGTAAAAAGTCTAATTATTTTTCATGTGCATATGTTTTGTCAACACGGAGTCTAAGGATACTTGGAAGTAGTTCTTACAGATGTTATTGGCAGACATAGGAGACTATAGAGAATATAAGTGGAATTTTATCACCGACCAATAGAAGGTAAAAAGTCTAATTATTTTTCATGTGCATATGTTTTACTCTTTTTTTGGTTTTAACTCTACTATTTTTTAATGTTGTTTTTCTTGCTGCTTGGTTATGTCATGTAGGGGTTATTACCAGTGATGCAAGAGGTGATGCCTAGTGTTCATCATAGATTTTGTGCGAGACATCTATGGATAAACTTTCACAAACAATGGAAGAATTCTGACATGAGAAGCCTCTTATGGGAATGTGTAAATAGCACAATAGCAAATGCTTTCACTAGAAACATGGAATAATGAAGGCTATGGATGAAAAAGCATGGGCTTTCTTGGATAAAATATCCAGCCTCCTTTGGGACTAAGTCTGGATATAGTCATTATCCAAAAAATGACTCTACATTGAATAATTCATGTGAACAGTTCAACCATTGTATTGAGAAGTTTAGAAGCAAGCCTATAATAATAATGACTGAAGAGTTGAGGTTGTATCTTGTCAGAAAGATGAACAAGGAAAGGGCCAAGACAACTAATTACAATGAGCTGATATTTCCTAAGGCCCAAGACAACTTGAAGGCCGAAGAATATGTTAACCTATATTATTCAATTGTAACATGGAGGAAGACATATGAGTCCTATATCCAACCTACAGTAGGTCTATAGTATTGGAGAAAAACTGGATGGCTCCCTGTTTTGCCTTCTTCATTCAAGAGACCACCGGGTCGTCCAAAGAAGCAACGAAAGAAGGACAAGAATGTTCCATCAAACCCTTATAAATTGAAAAGAAAGTATGGAAAGACCGTATGCTCAAAATGTGGTGGCATTAACCACAATATCCAAATATGCAAGGGTGAGCCACTTAGGCAGGATGTGGAGGTACAAAACATTGTTTTATCATTCTTACATTTTTTTTATGATTCATCCTGAAATGCTGCTATTTTTGAACACTGTCTTATGATTCATTTATGTTACAATCACAATCAACTGAACATGCTACACCAATAGCACCATCACAATCATAACCGACACCACAAGGAGAGGTATAAAGCATTGGTTTTAGTTCTGTAATTTAGATAACTAGATACTGATTTAATAAATTTGCAACAGGCATTCAGCCAATGTAACATCCCGTAATTTTTAGGTATTTTCCTTAGAAATTCTTCACCTTACATATATGCATAGAAATGTTCTAATATTAATGGAATAGGTAAAGAAAGAAAACCTAAGAGGAAATATTAGAAATAAACATGTTAAAGAAAGGTGAAATTCTTAGGTAAAGAAAGATAAATTTTTGTGAAGTAAGTAAAGGTCTTAAAATTTCAAGAAGATCGGATTAGGGTAATCTTTCTTAATTTAAGAGCAAAAGTTACTGAGTTTAGTATCTCCACCCGTAATTGGGCTTTAACCTATAGACATTTCATATAGAGTTTTTCTACTTCACATGAATTTTTAGCAAGCCAATAGGATAGGCCAAGGAAGAAATAAAACATAGACTTGGACTAGGATATAGAAATTGGACCGATAGCCCAAAAATCATGAAAATGTGACCAAGCCCATTATGAAAGGAAGAATTTTAACCAAAGTAAGGAAAATGGGCAAGAATGAGCCCAAACCCAAGAGGAAAAATAAAAATAAAAATAAAATTAAAGTGATGAAATATTAGTGTAATCAAGATTAAGTGACATGGCATTAAGACAAAAATTTGACAAGTGGTGTGATTCTACATTCATCATTTTGGCAAGTGGCATAATAATACAAGGCTTTAGGACAAAAACATCTATATCCTACATTCATAACTTTAGCAAGTGGGTAATAATACATAGCATTATGACAAAACATCATTATCCTACACAAATAATTTTAGTTAAGTAAGGAAAATTCAAGGGCTAGAAATTTGCCACTTAAAAAGGCAAATCTATCATACTTGATTAAGACAAAAGAAAAAGGAAATGAATCCCTAAATCAAAGGGATCTTGCCCCATATCTTAAGAACATATCATCATAATTTTCAAAATACAAATCTCCTTTTTCTATGCATATCTTGACTAAGGAAGAGGAAGACAAGAACATAAGTTGTTTGTTTTCCAAAAATTCAACAAAGTGTATCCTAATTGTGATAAGGTAGACCCATGATCATGAAAGGTGAATTATTTGGTGGTCTATATAAGAAAACCCACCCTTACAACATTAGAATTTCGTCCAAGTGAGGGAGAGCAAAAATAGAAGCAAGGTAGTGTGAGGAAAGGAGAGGAAGAAATGAAGAAAGAGGAAGGAGAAGTCTAGGAGACTAAGTGCTCCAGGTAAGTTTAACAATATTTCTTTTTGAAGAAAACCTTTGAAACTCATAATATTTATATGAGATTTTGATCTTAGAACTTTGAGGATTGGTCATGGATGTTGCTATATCATGTTGCATATTGATCTTGCATGTGATGTATGTTTGAATACTTAGGTTGGTGTAGATAGTTCTGCATGGATATGGCTATGGTTGACAGAATTTTAAGCTTCGGTATTTTAATTTCTGGGAACAATCTATAAGGAATTAAAATAAATGGTTAACATAAGAATTAAAGATATATGTGTCACGGATTTTCACCCACTGGAATCATTCCATTTGGAGTCCATATGAGGTAGATATGGTCTGATTAGTAGTCAAAGGTCAGAAAATGAATCATCAGGGAAGAATATGTTAGGATAGCTTCGGTAATTTAATTTCTGGGAATTATTGGTAGGGAATTAAAATAAATGGTTAACATAAGAATTAAAGATATGTGTGTCATGGATTTTTAGCCACTGGAATCATTCAATTTGGAGTCCACATGTGGTAGATATAGTCCAATTAGTAAGCCAAGGTCAGAAAATGGTTCATCAGGGAAGATTATGTTAGGACAGCTTTTGTATTTTAATTTCTGGGAATTATCTGTATGGAATTAAAATAAATGGTTAACATTAAAGTTATATATCTATGTCTCATGGAAATATACCCACTGGAATTATGCAAGTTGGAGTTCATATGAGGTAGATATGATCCGATTAGTAAACAGAGGTCAGAAAATGTTTATTCAGGGAAGAGTATGTTATTAATGCTTTAGTTTTTGTATTTCTGGGAATGTTCTGTAGGGAATTAAAATAGCACGCCAACATAACAATTATAGATATATGGCTCATGGATTTTTACCAACTGGAATCACTCAATTTGGAGTTCCAATTTGGGAGATATGGTCTAATTAGTTAGTAAAGGTCAGAACCTATCCGAGAGGAACTATCCTGTACTTTGAGGGAGTAATATCACCTTTGTTTCTTAATTTTTCGCTACAATGTTCAACATAATAGTTTTAGATAATTGTTTTATCTTGAAATGGACACCAAGATCACCTACATCAGAGTTAAATTGAGGGAGTTATGCTCTGATTAGTAAGAGAAGGTTAGATAGGATGAAAACCTTCATCAAGAAAATAAAGAAATAAAATTAGTATTTAAAAAAGAAGATGAATCTTAATAAATGACTAGTATAGCCATAGCCATTGCCATTGTATGAACTTCTTACCATCTTAAGTATGAAATTTTGACATGGAAATATTTTATAAAGTGATATTTGAAATGGTTATGTTCATGGCATGATTACCAATGATTTATGGTAATAGTTATATTTTGATGAACATACTTGTTATTAAAAGCATATTTTTGGCTATCATTGTGAAAAGAAAAGAAATAAGCACGGTCACATGGCAATCCGTGTGGTGCACCAGTAGGGGACGCCCTACCAACGGTTATGATCATGATAATGAGAAAAGAAAGAGAAAGTGGGCCATGTCGGACGGAGCAAGAAAAGCCCGTACCGGAGAGTAGAGGATACTCACCCTGACCGGGGTAGCTTGAAATGAGAATAAGTTGATGGCCATCATATGATATTTTGAAAATAGTTAATCATATCATACATATCATTATAGTATGATTCTTATGTGCATAGATATAATGCATTCATGTGACCAAAGATATTTTCTGTAGTTTATACAGCTGAACATGACGTGATGAGCTTTACTGATGATAATTTATTGTTGAACTTACTGGGATTTAATTCTCACTATATTTCCATATCATGTTCAGAAAATTATTTATGCAGCTTTTGTTTCTAAGGCTCTGGCTTTTAGTGCACATTGGATCAAGTTACTTTATGTTGGGCAGATTTCAGAATCAAATAAGATGTTTGTGGTCGAGTTGGCTCAGATCCCGGTGAAGGTGCAACCACCCGCACCTGTATCTCCGGAATCGGTCAACCAAAATAAACAAGATGTAAATATCTATGTGTTTGATATGTTATACGTCTGTTTTGATTAATGACATGTATGTGAACTCAATATTGTATAATAATAAAGGAAAAAAAAAAAAGAGGTTGTTACATAATTGGTATCAGAGCAGGTCGATCCTAGATGGCCAGTGGGTGGATGGTTATCTGAATCGATCTTATAGTGTCTTGAGTATGTTGTGGTTGTGCTGTGTGGGGGATCAGTGACTCATATAGGTAAGAAATTACTAGTGTTTCTTATCTATATGCCGAGGTGGTGTTATGACTGCTGTTAAATATTATTTTGAAACTAACTATTGGGCTTGATCACCTCAATAGTAGCATAAATTTATTTTTCCCACAGTAGGAAATGGCACCACCAAGGCGGAATCCGGCAAACAATGCGGAGAAAATCTTGCACAACCTTGCCGCAGCAATTCGAGAATTTGGTATTGATTTACTCCTTAGAACCCAACTAGTATCTATATCCCTATATAGAATGATATCGATTGAATTTAAAAAAAAAATTGTGATTTGTGAAAAGTGCATGTCTAAGGAAAGCTCTGGCAAGGAAAGACTTGGTACTTAACCGTGTCCATTAGTGACCCACCTCTCTTTCCTGGGAACTTTTCTGGTGCGCTGTTTACAGACTACAATTACTATCCAGTTACCGAGATATTTGTGTGGAATTTTAACATGGAATTTACCCTAGTACTCATATAAAATTTCCAAGAAATTTTGAAAATGCCGGTTTTATTTGAAAAATCTTAGTATGCTCCGTGGTTGCAGTATTTCCACATCAGAAAAGAATTATTCTAGTTACTGGAAAAAAAAATATTTACAAGACTTGTTAGACAAGGGATTTAAATGCCCTAGTACTTTTATTTGGAGTGCTCTAGTTCTATTTGTGAAAAAGAAAGATGGATTACTATGACTATGCATAGATTGTAGACAGTTGAATAAGGTAACAATGTAGAATAGAAACTCATTAGCTCGTATAGATTACCTGTTTGACCAGTTATAAGGTGTTCAATATTTTTCCACAAATAGATTTGGGATATGAGTAACATAAATTAAGGATAAGAGAAGAGGATGTAGGACTTATTATGGGCATTATGAGTTCTTGGTGATGCATTTAAATTGACAAACCTTTAGCTGCATTCATAAATTTAATGAATAGTAATTAGGTCATCCTTGGAACAATTTGTTATTATATATATGGATGATATACTAGAATATTTCAAAAGTTCAGAGGATCATAAGCAACATTCAAAGATAGTTTTACCAACTCTAAAGGAGTATGGTTGGTAAATATGGTATACAAGTAGAGTCTAAGAAAGTAAAAGTAGTACAATAATAGCTACGTTTTACTACATTTAAAGATGAAGATCCAAATCCAATTTACGCTTCCTGCGGTTATCTGCCGTCCATTCTACTGGAGTAATAGTTAGATCAGGTACATGAACATAGGCTTGTAAAGCATCAATCAACTCCTCAACATTTGAAGCTGAGATGAGAATTTGTCGTGCTGAGTGTGAGATAAACCTCTGTTCCACAGCTTGATCTAGAAAAGATAACAAACCATCAAAGAAGTGATTAACATTTAACAAACCTATCGGTTTGTGATGCATATTTAGTTGTGCCCAAGAGACTATTTGGAAAATCTCCTCTAAAGTACCAAAACCACCTGGTAAGGCAATGAAGGCTTCAGCATTGCTCATCATTCTAGCCATGCGTTCATGCATGGAAACTACCCTATATTCTTCCCCAATTGTCTTCCCTATATTGCTGGATGTAGCTAGAGCTGTAGGAATAATACCTAGAACTTGGCATCCCCCTGCATGTGCAGCTGTAGCCACACACCCCATTAACCCACAGTTACCTCCACCATACACTAAATGAATTTTTCTCCTAGCCAGCACCATACCCAGATTTTGTGCTGCTTTAACATACTCCTCATCTTTTCCAGGACTGGAACCACAAAAGACACAGATATTTCGAAACTGACGGAATGTTGTTCCCTCCATAATTTCTATCACCTTAACTTTGAGAATATACAAAGATACTAATGTAAGTATTTATAGAAATCAGAGAAAGACATATTTATAATAGCTATGCGAATAGGCCGGGTATTATTAGAACAACTATGAATATCAACTAAATTAAAGGTAAATAAAAAAAAAATTCAAAAATGACGGCAAGCATGTATATGTACAGTAGTATGACTGTGACCCATATTAAGCACATAAAGAGTATAAGATAAGATATCACCAGAAATCTGTCTTTATCTTGTTGTCTTTGATGAAGCATTGATGTTTTGATTCTTGTAGAAAAGTTCTAGGTGATAGCCGTCATTGAAAAAAAAAAGTAAAAAAAAAAAATGCAATCAAATGATTTATTTTGTATTCTCAATGTTTTCGCCAGTCGACTATCAGTATTATTAAGTCGACTAGCTATTTTGAGAAATTTTAATTTGGACTGGTTAATTTACAGTTGATTAATTACATCTATTTTGAAGCAATCAACTGCATCCTACCAGTTAACTACATATTCTTTGATTTTCACAGACTTTTATAAGCTCAAAAATGTTTCTTTTTCCATGTGATATCTTTCCACCGAATACCAATGGATTTAAAGTTGATTCTGACACATATATTCAAAATTTGCGGCCACCGATTTTTGTTGAAATCATAGATAGATTTTTGTTTACAGATTTTCAAGAATTGCGGCCACCGATTTTAATATTTTTCAATGCTTTGTCAAAACTTTTGACTTTCGCTTTTGGAACCATTCTCTATTATGCTTTTCGTCTGTTTCACTCATTAACGGTTGGCATTAAATGCAAGGTTATTTTCCCTCATTACAATTAAAGATAATTTCTTCCTTTGAAACTTGGTTGTTATGGTGTCTAAGTTGTTAATAGGTTAAAATAATGAAAGGTTTGAAAAGAATGGACGGATGATGGTCTTATGGTGTTTTGACGAATGTAATCAAGAGAATTAGTGGTGTTGAAGTTCTCGAGGAATAAAATATAGGAAGTAGGATTTAAGTTAGTCTTTGAACTCTTAATTTGGAAATATAGAGAATATTCTGAGAACCATGTCCGGAAATAATGTAGGTTATCAAGATATTTGTGTTAAAGGATTATATCATGCTAAATTGAGTCTAGTATCTAGGATGTGAATTATGTTGGAATTGAGAATTCATGTATGAGTAATTGTTAGGAAAAAAAAAAAAACACAAATTTTCTTCAAATGATTGGGTGAATTAAATGGGATTGGCATAAGCTAGAATGAGGTGCTTTTGGATATGATAGAAGAAATAATTGAAATTTTTGACAATGAGTTTAATGGTGTTAATAAGCTTGTATAGAATTACTGTGATGAGGTAAGTTGGAATTATTAGACATGCGTCAATGGTACATAAACGTTATTAAAGGTTTGAAGGATTTATTGCTACGTATGTTTAACATATTGATTAAAGGATTTGAGGATAAAAATAGATGATAGAGTAAGATGATGATATTCAGGGGATGATGTTGATATATGAAAAAAAAAATTGACTTGATAGAAGTTTGAAATAAGAAAAGATAGTTACACAATATGAAGGTGTATATGTTCCTTTATATGTGTGTTTTCTAATATCGACCCATAGATATATCCATACGGGCTAGAGGATATCAATTGAAGAACTTATGATTGAAAGAAATCCTTATGGTTAAGTTATATGGCAAAATCACTCAAGTGAATAGACATATTAAAAAGTAAAGATGTCATACAGAAAAGATATCTCTAATTATTTAGGTAATAAGCTTGGTAACTCTGAATAATGCCTTAATTTCATTCCCTACATGTGGTAGGATGGATTGAAATTCGGGGACCGAATTTCTTAAAGGGGGGAAGAATGTAACATCCCGTAATTTTTAGGTATTTTCCTTAGAAATTCTTCACCTTACATATATGCATAGAAATGTTCTAATATTAATGGAATAGGTAAAGAAAGAAAACCTAAGAGGAAATATTAGAAATAAACATGTTAAAGAAAGGTGAAATTCTTAGGTAAAGAAAGATAAATTTTTGTGAAGTAAGTAAAGGTCTTAAAATTTCAAGAAGATCGGATTAGGGTAATCTTTCTTAATTTAAGAGCAAAAGTTACTGAGTTTAGTATCTCCACCCGTAATTGGGCTTTAACCTATAGACATTTCATATAGAGTTTTTCTACTTCACATGAATTTTTAGCAAGCCAATAGGATAGGCCAAGGAAGAAATAAAACATAGACTTGGACTAGGATATAGAAATTGGACCGATAGCCCAAAAATCATGAAAATGTGACCAAGCCCATTATGAAAGGAAGAATTTTAACCAAAGTAAGGAAAATGGGCAAGAATGAGCCCAAACCCAAGAGGAAAAATAAAAATAAAAATAAAATTAAAGTGATGAAATATTAGTGTAATCAAGATTAAGTGACATGGCATTAAGACAAAAATTTGACAAGTGGTGTGATTCTACATTCATCATTTTGGCAAGTGGCATAATAATACAAGGCTTTAGGACAAAAACATCTATATCCTACATTCATAACTTTAGCAAGTGGGTAATAATACATAGCATTATGACAAAACATCATTATCCTACACAAATAATTTTAGTTAAGTAAGGAAAATTCAAGGGCTAGAAATTTGCCACTTAAAAAGGCAAATCTATCATACTTGATTAAGACAAAAGAAAAAGGAAATGAATCCCTAAATCAAAGGGATCTTGCCCCATATCTTAAGAACATATCATCATAATTTTCAAAATACAAATCTCCTTTTTCTATGCATATCTTGACTAAGGAAGAGGAAGACAAGAACATAAGTTGTTTGTTTTCCAAAAATTCAACAAAGTGTATCCTAATTGTGATAAGGTAGACCCATGATCATGAAAGGTGAATTATTTGGTGGTCTATATAAGAAAACCCACCCTTACAACATTAGAATTTCGTCCAAGTGAGGGAGAGCAAAAATAGAAGCAAGGTAGTGTGAGGAAAGGAGAGGAAGAAATGAAGAAAGAGGAAGGAGAAGTCTAGGAGACTAAGTGCTCCAGGTAAGTTTAACAATATTTCTTTTTGAAGAAAACCTTTGAAACTCATAATATTTATATGAGATTTTGATCTTAGAACTTTGAGGATTGGTCATGGATGTTGCTATATCATGTTGCATATTGATCTTGCATGTGATGTATGTTTGAATACTTAGGTTGGTGTAGATAGTTCTGCATGGATATGGCTATGGTTGACAGAATTTTAAGCTTCGGTATTTTAATTTCTGGGAACAATCTATAAGGAATTAAAATAAATGGTTAACATAAGAATTAAAGATATATGTGTCACGGATTTTCACCCACTGGAATCATTCCATTTGGAGTCCATATGAGGTAGATATGGTCTGATTAGTAGTCAAAGGTCAGAAAATGAATCATCAGGGAAGAATATGTTAGGATAGCTTCGGTAATTTAATTTCTGGGAATTATTGGTAGGGAATTAAAATAAATGGTTAACATAAGAATTAAAGATATGTGTGTCATGGATTTTTAGCCACTGGAATCATTCAATTTGGAGTCCACATGTGGTAGATATAGTCCAATTAGTAAGCCAAGGTCAGAAAATGGTTCATCAGGGAAGATTATGTTAGGACAGCTTTTGTATTTTAATTTCTGGGAATTATCTGTATGGAATTAAAATAAATGGTTAACATTAAAGTTATATATCTATGTCTCATGGAAATATACCCACTGGAATTATGCAAGTTGGAGTTCATATGAGGTAGATATGATCCGATTAGTAAACAGAGGTCAGAAAATGTTTATTCAGGGAAGAGTATGTTATTAATGCTTTAGTTTTTGTATTTCTGGGAATGTTCTGTAGGGAATTAAAATAGCACGCCAACATAACAATTATAGATATATGGCTCATGGATTTTTACCAACTGGAATCACTCAATTTGGAGTTCCAATTTGGGAGATATGGTCTAATTAGTTAGTAAAGGTCAGAACCTATCCGAGAGGAACTATCCTGTACTTTGAGGGAGTAATATCACCTTTGTTTCTTAATTTTTCGCTACAATGTTCAACATAATAGTTTTAGATAATTGTTTTATCTTGAAATGGACACCAAGATCACCTACATCAGAGTTAAATTGAGGGAGTTATGCTCTGATTAGTAAGAGAAGGTTAGATAGGATGAAAACCTTCATCAAGAAAATAAAGAAATAAAATTAGTATTTAAAAAAGAAGATGAATCTTAATAAATGACTAGTATAGCCATAGCCATTGCCATTGTATGAACTTCTTACCATCTTAAGTATGAAATTTTGACATGGAAATATTTTATAAAGTGATATTTGAAATGGTTATGTTCATGGCATGATTACCAATGATTTATGGTAATAGTTATATTTTGATGAACATACTTGTTATTAAAAGCATATTTTTGGCTATCATTGTGAAAAGAAAAGAAATAAGCACGGTCACATGGCAATCCGTGTGGTGCACCAGTAGGGGACGCCCTACCAACGGTTATGATCATGATAATGAGAAAAGAAAGAGAAAGTGGGCCATGTCGGACGGAGCAAGAAAAGCCCGTACCGGAGAGTAGAGGATACTCACCCTGACCGGGGTAGCTTGAAATGAGAATAAGTTGATGGCCATCATATGATATTTTGAAAATAGTTAATCATATCATACATATCATTATAGTATGATTCTTATGTGCATAGATATAATGCATTCATGTGACCAAAGATATTTTCTGTAGTTTATACAGCTGAACATGACGTGATGAGCTTTACTGATGATAATTTATTGTTGAACTTACTGGGATTTAATTCTCACTATATATCCATATCATGTTCAGAAAATTATTTATGCAGCTTTTGTTTCTAAGGCTCTGGCTTTTAGTGCACATTGGATCAAGTTACTTTATGTTGGGCAGATTTCAGAATCAAATAAGATGTTTGTGGTCGAGTTGGCTCAGATCCCGGTGAAGGTGCAACCACCCGCACCTGTATCTCCGGAATCGGTCAACCAAAATAAACAAGATGTAAATATCTATGTGTTTGATATGTTATACGTCTGTTTTGATTAATGACATGTATGTGAACTCAATATTGTATAATAATAAAGGAAAAAAAAAAAAGAGGTTGTTACAACAAAAATACGAAAAAGTCGTGTAGTTGGAAAGAAGAAGTCCATAGAAATGCTACAAAGTTCGTTTCGCGAGTAGCCGGGGATGGAATCGTGCCGTCAAGAGTCCCTACGGGCCAATTTTGGGCATTTGAATGACGGTGACGAAGGTACGAAAAAGTCGTGTCGTGGGAAAGAAGAACTCGATAGAAACTCCAAAATGTTCGTTTCGCGAGAATCCTTGTGGCCGGCGAAGGAATCGTTCCGTCGAGAAACCCTACGGGCCATTTTCGTGCCTCCAGATAACGGTGACAAAAATACGAAAAAGTCGTGTAGTTGGAGAGAAAAACTCCATAGAAATGCTACAAAGTTCATTTCGCGAGCAGCCGGGGATGGAATCGTGCCGTCAAGAGTCCCTACAGGCCAATTCTGGGCATTTGAATGACGGTGACGAAGGTACAAAAAAGTAGTGTCGCGGGAAAGAAGAAGTCAATAGAAACTCCATAATGTTCGTTTCGCGAGAATCCTTGTGGCCGGCGAAAGAATCGTTCCGTCGAGAAACCCTACGGGCCATTTTCGTGCTTCCGTATTTCGGTGAAGAATATACGAAAAAGTCATGTCGTGGAAAAGAAGAACTCATTAGAAACTCCATAATGTTATTCTCGCGAGACTTCGAGAAGCCGGCGATGGAATCTTGCCGTCGAGAAACCCTATCGGCCAATTTCGTGCATTTGGCTGACGTTGACGAGGGTACGAAAAAGTCGTGTCGCGGGAAAGATGAACTCAAGAGAAACTCCATAATGTTCGTTTCGCGAGATTCCGAGTTGCCGGGTATGGAATCGTTCCGTTGAGAAACACTACGGGCCATTTTCGTGCTTCCGGATGGCGGTGACGAAAATTCGAAATTGTCGTGTAGTTGGAATGAAGAACTCCTTAGAAATGCTACAAAGTTTGTTTCGCGAGATTCCGAGTTGCCGGCGATGGAATCGTGCCGTCGAGAAACCCTACGGGCCAATTTCGTTCACCCGGCCGACGGATATGAATATACGAAAAAGTCATGTTGCGGGAAAGAGGAACTCATTAGAAACTCCATAAGGTTAGTTTCGAGAGATTCCGAGAAGCTGGCAATGGAATCGTGCCGTCGAGAAACCCTACCGGCCAATTTCGTGCATTTGGCTGACGGTGACGAGGGTACGAAAAAGTCGTGTCGCGAGAAAGAAGAACTCAAGAGAAACTCCATAATGTTCCTTTCGCGAGATTCCGTGTTGCCGGAGATGGAATCGTGTCGTCGAGAAACCCTACGGGCCATTTTCGTTCACCCGGGTAACGGTGACGAATATACGAAAAAGTCATGTTGCGGGAAAGAGGAACTCATTAGAAACTCCACAAGGTTAGTTTCGAGTGATTCCGAGAAGCTGGCGATGGAATCGTCCCGTCGAGAAACCCTACCGGCCAATTTCGTGCATTTGGCTTACGGTGACGAGGGTACGAAAAAGTCGTGTCGCGAGAAAGAAGAACTCAAGAGAAACTCCATATTGTTCCTTTCGCGAGATTCCGTGTTGCCGGAGATGGAATCGTGCCGTCGAGAAACCCTACGGGCCATTTTCGTTCACTCGGGTAACGGTGACGAATATACGAAAAAGTCATGTTGCGGGAAAGAGGAACTAATTAGAAACTCCATAAAGTTAGTTTCGCGAGATTCCGAGAACCCGGCAGTGGAATCGTACCGTCGAGAAACCCTAACGGCCAATTTCGTGCATTTGGCTGAAGGTTACAAGGGCACCAAAAAGTCGTGTCGCGGGAAAGAAGAAGTCAATAGAAACTCCATAATGTTCGTTTCGCGAGAATCCTTGTGGCCGGCGAAAGAATCGTTCCGTCGAGAAACCCTACGGGCCATTTTCGTGCTTCCGTATTTCGGTGAAGAATATAGGAAAAAGTCATGTCGTGGAAAAGAAGAACTCATTAGAAACTCCATAATGTTAGTTTCGCGAGATTCCGAGAAGCTGGCGATGGAATCGTGCCGTCGAGAAACTCTACCGGCCAATTTCGTGCATTTGGCTGACGGTGGCGAGGGTACGAAAAAGTCGTGTCGCGAGAAAGAAGAACTCAAGAGAAACTCCATAATGTTCCTTTCGCGAGATTCCGTGTTGCCGGAGGGGGAATCGTGCCGTCGAGAAACCCTACGGGCCATTTTCGTTCTCCCGGGTAACGGTGACGAATATACGAAAAAGTCATGTTGCGGGAAAGAGGAACTTATTAGAAACTCCATAAAGTTAGTTTCGCGAGATTCCGAGAACCCGGCAGTGGAATCGTACCGTCGAGAAACCCTAACGGCCAATTTCGTGCATTTGGCTGAAGGTTACAAGGGTACCAAAAAGTCGTGTCGCGGGAAAGAAGAACTCAAGAGAAACTCCACAATGTTCGTTTCGCGAGATTCCTTGTGGCCGGCGAAGGAATCGTTCCGTCGAGAAACCCTACGGGCCATTTTTGTGCTTCCAGATTACGGTGACGAATGTACGAGAAAGTCATGTCGTGGAAAAGAAGAACTCATTAGAAACTCCATAATGTTCGTTTCGCTATTTTTCGAGTTGCCGACGATGGAATCGTGCCGTCGAGAAACCCTACGGGCCATTTTATTGCTTCCAGATGACGGTGACGAATATTCGAAAAAGTCGTGTTGTAGGAATGAGGAACTCATTAGAAACTCCATAATGTTCGTTTCGTGAGATTCCGAGTTGCCGTCGAAGGAATCGTACCGTCGAGAAACACTACGGGGCATTTCCGTGCTTCCGGATGACGGTGACGAAAATTCGAAAAAGTCGTGTAGTTTGAATGAAGAACTCCTTAGAAATGCTACAAAGTTCGTTTCGCGAGATTCCGAGTTGCCGGCGATGGAGTCGTGCCGTCGACAAACCCTACGGGCCATTTTCGTGCCTCCAGATGACGGTGACAAAAATACGGAAAAGTCGTGTAGTTGGAAAGAAGAACTCCATAGAAATGCTACAAAGTTCGTTTCGCGAGTAGCCGGAGATGGAATCGTGCCGTCAAGAGTCCCTACGGGCCAATTTTGGGTATTTGAATGACGGTGACGAAGGTACGAAAAAGTCGTGTCGTAGGAAAGAAGAACTCAATAGAAACTCCATAATGTTCGTTTCGCAAGAATCCTTGTGGCCGGCGAAGGAATCGTTCCGTCGAGAAACCCTACAGGTCATTTTCGTGCCTCCAGATGACGGTGACAAAAATACGAAAAGGTCGTGTAGTTGGAAAGAAGAACTCCAAAGAAATGCTACAAAGTTCGTTTCGCGAGCTGCCGGGGATGGAATCGTGCCGTCAAGAGTCCCTACGGGCCAACTCTATGCATTTGAATGACGATGACGAAGGTACGAAAAAGTAGTGTCGCGGGAAAGAAGAAGTCAATAGAAACTCTATAATGTTCGTTTCGCGAGAATCCTTGTGGCCGGCGAAAGAATCGTTCCGTCGAGAAACCCTACGGGCCATTTTCGTGCTTCCGTATTTCGGTGACGAATATACGAAAAAGTCATGTCGTGGAAAAGAAGAACTCATTAGAAACTCCATAATGTTAGTTTCGCGAGACTTCGAGAAGCCGGCGATGGAATCGTGCCGTCGAGAAACCCTACCGGCCAATTTCGTGCATTTGGCTGACGTTGACGAGGGTACGAAAAAGTCGTGTCGCGGGAAAGAAGAACTCAAGAGAAACTACATAATGTTCGTTTCGCGTGATTCCGTGTTACCGGCGATGGAATCGTTCCGTTGAGAAACACTACGGGCCATTTTCGTGCTTCCGGATGGCGGTGACGAAAATTCAAAAAAGTCGTGTAGTTGGAATGAAGAACTCCTTAGAAATGCTACAAAGTTTGTTTCGCGAGAATCCGAGTTGCCGGCGATGGAATCGTGCCATCGAGAAACCCTACGGGCCATTTTCGTTCACCCGGCCGACGGTGATGAATATACGAAAAAGTCATGTTGCGGGAAAGAGGAACTCATTAGAAACTCCATAAGGTTAGTTTCGAGTGATTCCGAGAAACTGGCGATGGAATCGTGCCGTCGAGAAACCCTACCGGCCAATTTCGTGCATTTGGCTGACGTTGACGAGGGTACGAAAAAGTCGTGTCGCGGGAAAGAAGAACTCAAGAGAAACTACATAATGTTCGTTTCGCGTGATTCCGTGTTACCGGCGATGGAATCGTTCCGTTGAGAAACACTACGGGCCATTTTCGTGCTTCCGGATGGCGGTGACGAAAATTCAAAAAAGTCGTGTAGTTGGAATGAAGAACTCCTTAGAAATGCTACAAAGTTTGTTTCGCGAGATTCCGAGTTGCCGGCGATGGAATCGTGCCATCGAGAAACCCTACGGGCCATTTTCGTTCACCCGGCTGACGGTGATGAAAATACGAAAAAGTCATGTTGCGGGAAAGAGGAACTCATTAGAAACTCCATAAGGTTAGTTTCGAGAGATTCCGAGAAGCTGGCGATGGAATTGTGCCGTCGAGAAACCCTACGGGCCATTTTCGTTCACCTGGCCGACGGTGATGAATATACGAAAAAGTCATGTTGCGGGAAAGAGGAACTCATTAGAAACTCCATAAGGTTAGTTTCGAGAGATTCCGAGAAACTGGCGATGGAATCGTGCCGTCGAGAAACCCTAACGGCCAATTTCGTGCATTTGGCTGACGCTGACGAGGGTACGAAAAAGTTGTGTCGCGGGAAAGAAGAACTCAAGAGAAACTCCATAATGTTCCTTTCGCGAGATTCCGTGTTGCCGGAGGGGGAATCGTGCCGTCGAGAAACCCTACGGGCCATTTTCGTTAACCCGGGTAACGGTGACGAATATACGAAAAAGTCATGTTGCGGGAAAGAGGAACTTATTAGAAACTCCATAATGTTAGTTTCGCGAGATTCCGAGTACCCGGCAGTGGAATCGTGCCGTCGAGAAACCCTAACGGCCAATTTCGTGCATTTGGCTGAAGGTGACGAGGGTACCAAAAAGTCGTGTCGGGGGAAAGAAGAACTCAAGAGAAACTCCACAATGTTCGTTTCGCGAGATTCCTTGTGGTCGGCGAAGGAATCGTTCCGTCGAGAAACCCTACGGGCCATTTTCGTTCTTCCGGATTACGGTGACGAATATACGGAAAAGTTATGTCGTGGAAAAGAAGAACTCATTAGAAACTCCATAATGTTCGTTTCGCTATTTTTCGAGTTGCCGGCGATGGAATCGTGCCGTCGAGAAACCCTACGGGCTATTTTTTTGCTTCCAGATGACGGTGACGAATATTCGAAAAAGTAGTGTTGTAGGAAAGAGGAACTCATTAGAAACTCCATAATGTTCGTTTCGCGAGATTCCGAGTTGCCGTCGAAGGAATCGTACCGTCGAGAAACACTACGGGGCATTTCCGTGCTTCCGGATGACGGTGACGAAAATTCGAAAAAATCGTGTAGTTGGAATGAAGAACTCCTTAGAAATGCTACAAAGTTCGTTTCGCGAGATTCCGAGTTGCCGGCGATGGAGTCGTGCCGTCGACAAACCCTACGGGGCCATTTTCGTGCCTCCAGATGACGGTGACAAATATACGAAAAAGTCGTGTAGTTGGAAAGAAGAACTCAATAGAAACTCCATAACGTTCGTTTGGCGAGAATCCTTGTGGCCGGCGAAGGAATCGTTCCGTCGAGAAACCCTACGGGCCATTTTCGTGCCTCCAGATGACGGTGACAAAAATACAAAAAAGTCGTGTAGTTGGAAAGAAGAACTCCATAGAAATGCTACAAAGTTCGTTTCGCGTGCAGCCGGGGATGGAATCGTGCCGTCAAGAGTCCCTACGGGCCAATTCTGGGCATTTGAATGACGGCGACGAAGGTACGAAAAAGTAGTGTCGCAGGAAAGAAGAAGTCAATAGAAACTCCATAATCTTCGTTTCGCGAGAATCATTGTGGCCGGCGAAAGAATCGTTCCGTCGAGAAACCCTACGGGCCATTTGCGTGCTTCCGTATTTCGGTGACGAATATACAAAAAAGTCATGTTGTGGAAAAGAAGAACTCATTAGAAACTCCATAATGTTAGTTTCGTGCGATTTCAAGAAGCCAGCAATGAAATCGTGCCGTCGAGAAACCCTACCGGCCAATTTCGTGCATTTGGCTGACGTTGACGAGGGTACGAAAAAGTCGTGTCGCGGGAAAGATGAACTCAAGAGAAACTCCATAATGTTCGTTTCGCGAGATTCCGAGTTGCCGGCGATGGAATCGTTCCGTTGAGAAACACTACGGGCCATTTTCGTGCTTCCGGATGGCGGTGACGAAAATTCGAAATTGTCGTGTAGTTGGAATGAAGAACTCCTTAGAAATGCTACAAAGTTTGTTTCGCGAGATTCCGTGTTGCCGGCGATGGAATCGTGCCGTCGAGAAACCCTACGGGCCATTTTCGTTCACCCGGCCGAAGGTGATGAATATACGAAAAATTCATGTTGCGGGAAAGAAGAACTCATTAGAAACTCCATAAGGTTAGTTTCGAGAGATTCCGAGAAGCTGGCGATGGAATCGTGCCGTCGAGAAACCCTACCGGCCAATTTCGTGCATTTGGCTGACGGTGACGAGGGTACGAAAAAGTCGTGTCGCGAGAAAGAAGAACTGAAGAGAAACTCCATAATGTTCCTTTCGTGAGATTCCATGTTGCCGGCGATGGAATCGTGCCGTCGAGAAACCCTACGGGCCATTTTTGTTCACCCGGTCGACGTTGATGAATATACGAAAAAGTCATGTTGCGGGAAAGAGGAACTCATTAGAAACTCCATAAGGTTAGTTTCGAGAGATTCCGAGAAGCTGGCGATGGAATCCTTGTAACATCCCGTAATTTTTAGATATTTTCCTTAGAAATTCTTCACCTTACATATATGCATAGAAATGTTCTAATATTAATGGAATAGGTAAAGAAAGAAAACTTAAGAGGAAATATTAGAAATAAACATGTTAAAGAAAGGTGAAATTCTTAGGTAAAGAAAGATAAATTTTTGTGAAGTAAGTAAAGGTCTTAAAATTTCAAGAAGATCGGATTAGGGTAATTTTTCTTAATTTAAGAGCAAAAGTTACTGAGTTTAGTATCTCCACCCGTAATTGGGCTTTAACCTATAGACACTTCATATAGAGTTTTTCTACTTCACATGAATTTTTAGCAAGCCAATAGGATAGGCCAAGGAAGAAATAAAACATAGACTTGGACTAGGATATAGAAATTGGACCGGTAGCCCAAAAATCATGAAAATGTGACCAAGCCCATTATGAAAGGAAGAATTTTAACCAAAGTAAGGAAAATGGGCAAGAATGAGCCCAAACCCAAGAGGAAAAATAAAAATAAAAATAAAATTAAAGTGATAAAATATTAGTGTAATCAAGATTAAGTGACATGTCATTAAGACAAAAATTTGGCAAGTGGTGTGATTCTACATTCATCATTTTGGCAAGTGGCATAATAATACAAGGCTTTAGGACAAAAACATCTATATCCTACATTTATAACTTTAGCAAGTGGGTAATAATACATAGCATTATGACAAAACATCATTATCCTACACAAATAATTTTAGTTAAGGAAAATTCAAGGGCTAGAAATTTGCCACTTAAAAAGGCAAATCTATCATACTTGATTAAGACAAAAGAAAAAGGAAATGAATCCCTAAATCAAAGGGATCTTGCCCCATATCTTAAGAACATATCATCATAATTTTCAAAATACAAATCTCCTTTTTCTATGCATATCTTGATTAAGGAAGAGGAAGACAAGAACATAAGTTGTTTGTTGTCCAAAAATTCAACAAAGTGTATCCTAATTGTGATAAGGTAGACCCATGATCATGAAAGGTGAATTATTTGGTGGTCTATATAAGAAAACCCACCCTTACAACATTAGAATTTCGTCCAAGTGAGGGAGAGCAAAAATAGAAGCAAGGTAGTGTGAGGAAAGGAGAGGAAGAAAGGAAGAAAGAGGAAGGAGAAGTCTAGGGGACTAAGTGCTCCAGGTAAGTTTAACAATATTTCTTTTTGAAGAAAACCTTTGAAACTCATAATATTTATATGAGATTTTGATCTTAGAACTTTGATCATTGGTCATGGATGTTGCTATATCATGTTACATATTGATCTTGCATGTGATGTATGTTTGAATACTTAGGTTGGTGTAGATAGTTCTGCATGGGTATGGCTATGGTTGACAGAATTTTATGCTTCGGTATTTTAATTTCTGGGAACAATCTATAAGAAATTAAAATAAATGGTTAACATAAGAATTAAAGATATATGTGTCACGGATTTTCACCCACTAGAATCATTCCATTTGGAGTCCATATGAGGTAGCTATGGTCTGATTAGTTGTCAAAGGTCAGAAAATCAATCATCAGGGAAGAATATGTTAGGATAGCTTCGGTAATTTAATTTCTGGGAATTATTGGTAGGGAATTAAAATAAATGGTTAACATAAGAATTAAAGATATGTGTGTCATGGAGTTTTAGGCACTGGAATCATGCAATATGGAGTCCACATGTGGTAGATATGGTCCGATTAGTTAGCCAAGGTCAGAAAATGGTTCATCAGGGAAGATTATGTTAGGACAGCTTTTGTATTTTAATTTCTGGGAATTATCTGTATAGAATTAAAATAAATGGTTAACATGAAAGTTATATATCTATGTCTCATGGAAATATACCCACTGGAATTATGCAATTTGGAGTTCATATGAGGTAGATATGATCCGATTAGTAAGCAGAGGTCAGAAAATGTTTATTCAGGGAAGAGTATGTTATTAATGCTTTAGTTTTTGAATTTCTGGGAATATTCTGTAGGGAATTAAAATAGCGCGCCAACATAACAATTATAGATATATGGCTCATGGATTTTTACCAACTGGAATAACGCAATTTGGAGTTCCAATTTGGGATATATGGTCTAATTAGTCAGTAAAGGTCAGAACCTATCCGAGAGGAACTATCCTGTACTTTGAGAGAGTAATATCACCTTCGTTTCTTAATTTTTCGCTACAATGTTCAACATAATAGTTTTAGATAATTGTTTTATCTTGAAATGGACACCAAGATCACCTACATCAGAGTTAAATTGAGGGAGT